>VXBZ01003932.1:116757-145308 GCA_013399135.1 Heliornis fulica
CAAGTGTAGGGTATTGCATCTGCGGAGGAACAACCCCAGGTACCAGTGTAGGTTGGGGACTGGCCTGTTCGAGGGCAGTGTAGGTGAGAGGGAGTTGGGGATCCTGGTGTACAGCAGGATGACCATGAGCCAGCAATGTGTCCTTGTGGCCAAGAAGGCCAGTAGCATCCTGGGGTGTATTAGAAGGGATGTGGTTAGTAGAACAAGAGAGGTCCTTCTCACCCACTACTCTGCCCTGGTGAGACCACACCTGAAGTATTGTGTCCAGTTCTGGGCCCCTCATTCCCTCTGTATCCCTCCAAGGAGAAGGACACAGAACTCCTTGAAAGAGTCCAGTGCAGGGCCACCATAATGATGAAGGGAGTGGAACATCTTCCTTATGAGAAAAGGCTGAGGGGGCTGGGTCTCTTGAGCTTGGAGGAGACTGAGGAGTGACCTCGTAAATGTTTATAAATATGTAAAGGGTGAGTGTCAGGAGGATGGATCCAGGCTCTTCTCAGTGATGGCCAGATAAGGGGCAATGGGTCCAAGCTGGAGCACATAAAGTTCCATGTGAATGAAAGGAAAAACTTCATGGTGAGGGTGACAGAGCACTGGAATAGGCTGCCCAGAGAGATTGTGGAGTCTCCTTCTCTGGAGACATTCAAGACCAATCTGGGTGCATTCCTGTGTGTTCTAATCTAGGTGATCCTGCTCAGGCAGGGGGGGTGGACTAGATTATCTTTCGAGGTTCTTTCCAACTCCTGACATTCTGTGATTCTGTGATTTGTGGGAAATTGAGGAATTTAGTTCTTGTAATAGTGATAAGTTTTCAGGGGAGAGAGAAGCGTGGGAGCTGTGTTCCTACATAGACTCTTTCTTGCAAAACAGTATTTTGCCCCAAAGTTTGTATTGTGCTTGGGGATTTTTGTTTGTTTATCCAAATGAAATAAATATTTATGTATTTGACATGTATTTAACATATGCATTTCACAAATGAACACTTGTGTCAAAACATTCATTTTCATTTCCATCTGTAGTCTCTGTGAATGTCTAAATATGAACTGGGGTCTGAAATGTGCCCTCCCTAGTTAAACGCAGTCTATTTTGCAAAGTTACAAATAGTAATTTAGGGGTTTTGAAATATTTTAAATTGGGTGCAGGAATTATGTGAATTATGCACAAAGAACAACCCTTTTAAAGAAAATAAATATGTACCCTGAACAGCAGGTGATGTTTCCATCCATGACACAAAGGTGGCTGATTTCTTAAGAAGGGCATCATTACTTACTTATTTCCATGATTTTTTTTTCTTTTATAGAAATATTAAGATTATTGCCACTTCAGAAATCCTTTTTGTTGGCATTACAATTGCTATATTCACATGGAAAATTTGATGTCCTCTTCAACATGGTGTTATTTAGTAAATAAGACATAAGCTTCAGAAATTATTCCTTACTCTACATGGGCCTGGTTTTATGTTGAAAATAAAACCACAAATTAAGATTTGGGTAGCAACTAAATCCTATGCATTAATATTAATTAATGTATTAAATAGCCTTGGAGCTGATCAAAAGAGTATTAGTGGCAGCTATTTCATAGTAACTTGATTTTTCAGGGCTGTTCCTAGTTTATGAGGGAAACCTGAGAGAGTATTTCCAATTTCGCTTCTGCCATCCTTTTTGAGACATATCCTGCAAACCTTATACAATGAAAGTTGCATTTTATTTCTCCTTTTATACTACAGATCTCTTTTCCTGTGCCTTATATTTTACTTTATTGTAACCAATGATCTTTGCACCTATGAGTTCTGTAAACTCTGTCAGTATTCCTTCTAATGTGTTAATGCCTTTTTTTCCCCTAAAATTACAGTTAGTGTAATAACACACATACAGCAAATTACTTCAGATATTAAATTTTTCTACTTTAACTTGCAATCAATGCTTACCCAATTTTAATTTCAATTTTCCTGTAATTGAGAAGAGCATAATGGGAGTAATATTTTTGGAGCTTGTGGAAAAAGTATACATTTACACAAACACACACACACACACGTATGAACACATACATATTTTTATACTTGAACTCTCTGGCATTTATGTGAAGTATTCATTTTACTGAATTTTGTTAAAAATTAAAAAAATAATACTTTGTAGTAAAAAAAAAAAAATGCCTCTGCACAACAGCTACCAAAAAGTAACGATGTGTATGATGAAACTATGGTGATAGCATGTTCCTGTTCCTAAGTGAGGCAACCATTATTTTGCCAATACTTATTTAGAAAGAAATTGGAACTCTAGTTTTTGAACAATATTTTTGACACCCCAAAAGCTGTGGTACTGACTACTTCATGTAAAGAAGGTTTAACACATCTCAAACATTCTGCCAACATTACTTAAAGTTTTATCCAATGAACTTTTCTGGTTTTGAAAAAAATGTGTTAGACTAGATTTTTCAGTTGGTGATGCCTAGCCATAGAGGAAATTACCACTGTAGAAGACTGGAAGTTTACAAGCAGTTTACAAGCAATTCATATATAAGCTTAAAACCCAAGCAATTTCTTTTGTGCTCTGAATGCTTTTATTCATGGTCTTCAAGTAGAAGTTTATATGCAAGTTAATTCCTTCTGAAATAACATACTCTGGAAAAAGGTGGGATTTTTTTAGTTTGACTGGGTATCTAAATATTACGTTGTCTTTTATAGCTGGGATTTTATTAGACAATCTGAATTGTACCACTTAGGTAAATCAACAACTTTGCTTCTTATCTTTAGAGGAAGACATTGCATATTTTATGATATAGTTAATCATATATATTTACAGTGCTTTTAGAAGTGATTTTTTATAAAAGTGGGAAAGTGTTGTTGAGGAAAGCAGATTCTACTGAAAATGAATTTCCGATCCTCTGATTGAAAGCCAGCTTTTGTCAAAATACAACAAAATTAGGATCCAATAAGCAAGTGACAGCCATTATTCTAATAAAAATACTTGCAGAGGTAGAGCATAAGAAACAAATATACATCTACTAAGATCATAGCTATTTGGTATACCTTCTAGGAAAACCAGAAACTCCCTTCTTGATAACTTGGTAGATATGAACTACCATTTGTAGATTGTCATAAAGATGCAGGCACTTCTTGCATATCACTCATTCAAGAGAAGTTTGTGTAGCACTCCTGTTAAGTCTAATTAATGACAAATTCACAAGGATGTTGGAATGGGGATTTATGTTTGGCCAGTAGCTCACGTCTATTCGTGAAACCTGAATGAAGTGAATAGAGCTAATGAATTTGGAACTTCCAAATTCTTGGTAGCTCCAAGAGGATGCTGTCCCACTGGCATGAAGATTCACAGTGACTGAAGATTGACTTTAAAAATAGTAGGCAGAGTGCCTGCAAACTTTGGTCTGTATTGTTAATTTTAACTATACCATATGTTTAATCTTTCTGTCTTTTTCAAAAAGACAGAAAAAAAGACAGGAAACCCTTCCACAGGGTTTCTGTGGAAGCTGCAAAGACCACGTGATATGTATTTACAGGAAACTGAAAACAAGGATGTCTTTATCTTAAAATACAGCATCTTTTGAGCATTCACTAGGAGAGACTGTCGGAGAAAATAACTTGCTCCTCTCCCTCTCATGTCTATAACTAGAAAGCGATGATGAAGTGCAAATTATTAGTTCATAGATATCATAAGCAAACTATAGAATGTCTCAAAATCCACTAGCAGTTAACCATACATTTTCTCTATCTGTTATCAAATGCAGTATTTGGAGTGAATGCAAGGATGGGTAAATGTCAAGTGCATAGTAAGAATGCATAAGTACATATCAAGAATGATCAAACTACATGCATTCACATACTGAAACTTACTTGAATTTGCCTTTTAAGTAGCATAAGTCATCTCTAGACTTGCCATGCTGCATAAATAGAAATCAGGTGTCCTCTCTATGTTGACAAATATAATGAAACACATCTGGTTTAGCTTTGAAACTTCTAAGACCCTAATTTGGTTTCTTCCTCTTATTAATTAAAATATTCAAGATCAAATTTAGGTGTTGTCTGGAAAACTTACAGTCAGTGCTGTAGTACACAGAGATGTGTGTTACTCAGGCATCTACAATTTTACAACAGGCAGGGATTGAGTACTAAACTGATTCCAAGCAGATTATTTGTCCTTAGATTATTTAACACCCCGCTGCCTCCACAAATATTTATGAGACTGGATAAGGAAATTAAGTTATATAGAAAATTTCCTAAATTAGTAGTCGAAACAGATGGTTCAGTTAAACACACCTTTACTCTTACATTTAATAGCCTTGTGTTTTAATGGGTAAATCCTGAAGAGTAAACTTGTGCAGGAAGTAAAACATCTCTGATAGAAAAGGCCATGGTCTGGGCATTCTTGTGAGCTAAACATTTTAGGGACTAAAATCTTAACCTTTCCTGCAAACCTACACTTAGAGAAGTACTTCAGTATTGGTCCATTAAAATGCTCAATTTTTAAATTATCATATTTGAATTTCTTGTAATTGAAAATTTATCAAAAATATATTTTGAATTTTTTTACAGAAAGACAAAAAGTTTAGTTTGGAAAAACGTTAATGGAGCATTTCAGCAGTAAGTGCTGCATGACATTTCTGCTTAAAGTTCACATGAAGTAAACATTTCAAATCTATGTTCATATTAAGTGGTTTTATTTTCACAAACCGACTTTTTGGGACAGAAGAATATCCCGTGAAACTCTTATAAAAAACCTCTTTTCTTAAATGGATAATGAAGAAAATACACCTTTTTAGTCTTCTGGAGCAGTATTGCCTCTGTTCATGTATCTGCACAATGGCATGTGACACACACAATTCATTTTACCTTTGTCACTCTATCAGACAAGCTCTTTGCATTTTTCTCCACTGAAATAATTTATTTGCACATAAGTGATCAACAGCTGGGTTCTAAACTTTGCAGTAACCTCAGTTGTAAATCAGTGCTTTGCTTACACAGCTTGTATATGTTATATAACACTATTCTATATGCATGAAGTGCACTATTTTGGCAACTATGAAATGTGAGATGCACTTTGTGCACTTCAGCTGTGAACATTATTACCTATCTCTTCATCTTTAATTATTCTGTCATACTAATGTGCATTGTGATGGTGTAGAAGATTCCTCATTCTGGCTAAAACCTCTCTTTCAGCTGTGTCCATTCTGTGCATTGTAAGTGGTACAGTTACCTGTAAAAGAAACCTCCTAGGAGTCGTGGATGTATTTTGAAACATAAAAATTACCTTGGACATTTGCCTAAGGAGGGATATTGGTAGAGAGATATTAGTGTTCTTGGTCCCCTCTCGAGAATCTCTCGCAAAATGATCACAGCACTCTGAAATTGTGTAAAGTTCATGAGTGCAGAAGTCTGCTCTAAGTGAAAAGAACTGCTAAGGCTACTCCTAACTATACTGGCATTTCTGCTGTTGCTGTTCCTGGAGTGTCTCTTGGAGGTGTGCAAGGAGTTTAACTACTGAATGAAGTTTAGTCTAAAAGGAGTCTCAGAACAGGATTAGGATCTCTATCTGGCCAACTAGAGAAGGATAAAGAAAGAAAACAGCCTGCAGGCAAAGAGGAAAAATAGATTTTTCACAGTGATACTAACACAAGAAGCTGATGAGCTGCTCTGTGCTCATCGGTCTATTCCCTTATGTGAACCCATGTCCAAATGGATAATAGTAATTTCTGCCTTGTCCAATTCTTCCTCTTCTTCCTGATTATCCTTGCACCACTGATTCAATCATCTGACATTCTGTTGCAGATTAATTCTCTTGTGGCTTTTTTTTCTTTTTTTTCTCAAGATAGGGTGTGGATTCAGAAATTCATTTTGAGTAAGCTCAAGATCATAAATTTAGGAGGTTCATTTATTGCCAAATGTTTTTATACCAGCAGAAGGAAAAAGGAAGTAGGAGGGAGGCATATGAAAGGATGTGATTGGGAAGAGAGAATGTGATGGGGAAATTGTGTTCTGGATAAAATGTCAAGACAGTAGGGATGTGGAAAGTTGCTGTGGTTGAATCACTTCTAAGAGACTCCATGAAAGGATTAGATCACTTGCAAAAACCAGCACTGGATCCTTGTGAATGTTCTGTCACTGTGAAAGAACTGTGTGTTTTTCAGGGTTTTGATTAATGTCTCATTTCCTGTCATCAATCTAAGGTGAGCAATGTGACTTCAAACATCAACCAACCTGTAGGTAGTTTAAAACCCCACATCAATTCACTGGGACAGTTCAGCGAGGAGAGAGAGGCCCAAACAACCTGAAGCATGTATTGCTGCATTCTGGTTTTGTGCATTCCTCTGTCCACTAGTATCCACAATGCTCAAAGAGATTGTGAGATGTATTATGTGGATAAGAACTGAAGAGGGCCTAAATAACTGAATAGTCCAATTATTGACAGTCTTGGAGGTTTTCAGCCTGGGAAAGAGAAGGCTCCAAGGACACCCAATTGCAGCCTTTCAATATATAAAGAGGGATTAGAAGAAAGGAGGAGAGAGACTTTTTACCAAGGCCTGTAGTGGCAGGGCAAGGGGCAATGGTTTTAAAGTGAAAGAAGGTAGATTTAGATTGGATAATTGGAAGAAATATTTGATGATGTGACTGGTGAGATACTGGAACGGGTTGTCCAGTGAGTGTCAAAGTGCCTCATCCCTGTAAGTGTTAAAGGCCAGTTTGTGCTAGACTTTCAGCAACCTGATCTAGTGAAAAATGTCCCTGCCCATGGCAGGGGGGTTGAACTAGATGGCCTTTACAGGTCCCTTCCAGTTAAAACCATTCTAGGATTCTGTGATTTTTATTCTTAATGCTAGACATACTGTATTATTACAACTAAATATGGTTGTGTGCACATTTGAATTTGCCGAATAGGTGATGCAACGATCTTTCAGGACTTCGAGCATAGCGGAAATTAATTGAAAAATGATATACCCTGTTGAATGCATTAGATACCATAGGACTAACTGCATATTTTTCTTTTATGTTGGTGGTATCCAACCAGGAAAATTCAGATGTGTTCGTAAACTCTGTCTCCTGATCTCCTTATTGTTAAAACTTCACTGTATAAAATCTTCACTGTGTGTAACAGATTTTTTCACCCTGTAGAGGAATTCAAGTGTAGCTATTAAAAAGGAGACTGAAGGATTGGCAAGCGTTAGTCAATAAACTCCATCTGGAAACAAAAGCCCATCTTTGAACTTTGAACCTTCTCCTGTTCTACTGCAATAGTTTAGTTCCAGCCAGAACTTTTTTAAACAATTATGTATTTTAGTCTTTCTTGGCAAATATTCTTTAAACACTTTAGAAGAGAAACGCTTATTCGTTTTACAGAATCTTTGGTGAAGATACCGTTTTCTATATCTTATCAAAAGGACAAAGTTGAAGATTTTATTTATAAGTTTAATGCCCTAGACTATCATTCCACTAAGAGGGAAGCATTTTTCATAAACATGCTGCTTAAGAGCTTTCCTGTGAAAACAATTAAAAAGTACAAACACCACTACTCAAGGACTGTTTACTTACAATATACAGTAGCTAATGAGTTTAAGTTAGCGAATGTATTTGTCTGAAAAAGTAAAGTAATAGTGAAGTTTAATGTCTCACACAGGAAAATTTAACAGTTATGAAGATCTTGATGTTTCCACAAGCCCTCCAAAATCTGGAATCCTTCTATAATCATAACACTTTCCTGTACTCATCAGAGGACAGCTACTTGCACTGTGGCATCTGTAAGCTAAATCATGCACAGTATTGGGAAAGGTGGGAATATTTCAGTTGTTAAACTGGCAAGAATAAACTATTCCATATATTAGGAGCACTGTGCTTTGTCCCAGCGAAACAGTACAGCTCTGAACTGAATGCAAGGGGGTTATATGAGATAGTCAGCGTGGGAGATCATCTAAGGACATAGACCATAATAATTCCTGATGTGAGTCTGGGATCTTAGCTCCTCTCAGCAACAGTCACGTGCTGGAAGCTTTAGAAAATCACGTTACCCCCAGAGAAGATGGTGGGGGAGAAAGCTCTTTGCAGATTCTCTGCAAGTTTTTTAGGATATAGGGGAACTTCAGGTGCTTTTCAGTTAACACTGAAGATTTGGTTCATCTGCTTCTGCTGTGATTCTTAATTTTTAAAAAAGAGCTACAGATTTTAATTTTGATGTTTTTAACTTCTTAGATTTGTTCTCAAATGTGATGAGCCAGAGCCATGCTCCCTATGAAGCTGTTAATGATGCATGATAGAAGTGACATGCTTGCTTCAAGCTAGTGATTTGACTGACATTTCTCTTAAAACTAAAATAAATGCTACGCTTAGAAAGTAATGTAAATTCTTTATATATTATCCATGTAAAACTGTTTCAATCATCTTTATTTTTGCACTTATCCCACTTCCCAGTGGGAACTGGGTATGTATTTCTTTCTTAACAGAAATGAAGAATATTCATACTTATGTATGGTCTTCCTGAATCTGAATATATTTATCAATGTATATTTATAAGGGGAATTTATAACGTAGTCACAGATGCACGTCATTTATTATAAAGGAGATTATTTAAGAATTCCTTTAAAAAAAACCCCAAAANATTGTTTAAATTACTTCCAACCCCCCTTTTACCTTTTTCAGTGCATCTGAATCACCTGTGTGTACTGCTTCCAACACACAGAAGGCAGGGAACAGGAGTTTTCATCCACATTTGTCCTCCTTTAAAAAAAACCCCAAAACATTTATACACCAATTTAGAAATAGATTGAAGCCTCTTGTCATTGTTAAAGTAAATGCAGTATGAAAGTACAGATTAAGGTATTGTTAGAAACAATAATCAAAAGAGCAAATATGACAAACTCAAGAAAACTGCATGCTCCTGGCTCTTCCTTTTCTTCTTGTAAAGGACCTGTGTTATTATCACATTACTGCCTAAATCAAAACCCACATTTTTATAACTGATCATCTCAGAAAAATAGAAATAGTAAAAATGCAGATATATCTGCATTCCTAGTGTTTAATTGCTTATAGGCAAGAAGAGAATCAAGGCCTGTAAGCCAGCCCCAAACTGCAGGAAGCACAACTGAGATACCTCAAGGCAAACACAGGGCGCTGTTGTTACCTCCAGGAGGGAGAGACAAAAAGAACAGCTCATTCAACAGGAAATGTGCTCAGAGCAATGCCCTGAGAAAGATGTCATTCAATGCTGAAGGTGATGGGGAAGAGGAATACTTCGCTGCCTCTAATGGTTTGCAAGGCTACATTCCTCTTTGTGGTGCAGCTGAGTGGTCTTCTGAGAGCTCCAATAGTTGGAGCTATGCTTCACCCTGTGTACCTTGATTTTACCGATGCCCTAAGAATGATTCCTGGCTATATGAATTACAGAAAAAAAGATCATGACATGCCACTGTGTTGGACCTCCTGTCATCAACAGTGAATTGTAAGAGTACAACGGTGCTGCTTATACTTTGGAGAAAATTCACAGTATGACTGATTAGATTTTTCTTTTGACATTTTAATCATCATAAAGGCTCACTGCTGCTTTGTTGCACTGAAACCTTTGTGAATTGGATAATAAATACATGTCATGTATTTGAAGGATGACTCCTTTCCCTGAAATTCGTTAAGCGTGACTAAATGTTGAAAATGCTAGAATGCTATCAGTTGGCAAATCAGTTGGCTTCTTAGAAATGTTCTTAGACCATGCAACACATTTATTTTAAGGAATCATACAGCACTTATTTTAAAATCAATACTGTATTTTTCTTGAAAATTAACTGCTAATGGACAGTGTATTTGAACAAATAATTACTATGATATCCAGTTTAACATATTGTAGCTTTTCTGAGAAGTGTTTTTGGGAATTTACAATACAATTTAAATGGATTTGATAACAGCTTGCAGGGGATTTAGATAATATCCTTTCCATCAGTACCTAAATGGCAGGAAACAAGTTTAATAGTACATGAGGAGTTCTTCAAAAAGTTGATTGCTTGTAAGTGTGCTAAAATACCTGAATAACTCTGCATGGCATTGTACAGCACCTACTGTGTAAATATGCCTAGACAAGCTACTGAGACTAGTGAACCTGAACTAAGTAGATTTAACTTTCAGATATTGCTAACAAGCTACCTTATAACAGTCACATTGGAAAAGCTTTTCAGACCGGGTCTTCTAAATCAGTAGATAGTTTTTTGAAATTCAGGCTTAGATCTTTCCAGAGACATCTGTTTTGACTTAGGAGTTGCATCTCTACAAGCAATAATAAAGAAATTTGGACTTTATATTTAAAAACAACCCATACATTATTTCTAAAAGTTAACATTTGCCACAAGTGTTTAGGACATTTTAATTTTAATTTTAATTTTAATTTTAATTTTAATTTTAATTTTAATTTTAATTTTAATACATCAGATTGTTTCTGTATAGTACCTATTTTTTTATATCCTGCTTAATATGTGTCTGGTTTGCAAAAATATGTACACAACACATGTCTTTTCTATTTGCTTCTTTTCCAAAACAGTTTTAGCACAAATTAGTACATAAATAGTGACTATTATTAATGTTGGCATTAGTCTAGAATCATTTTTTATACCCACTCATCTATATTTTGTATGCTGATCATGTTGAAAATCAATGAAGCATGTAAAATTGTAAACGACAACGTGGAAGCATTTGCAATTCTATCCATTACCCCTCACAGATTAACTGTTCTAATCTTCAAAAATCCAAAATCCCTATGAAGGCCAAAAATATGAGGTCTGGCCATGTGAATTTTGTCATACCCACGAATGTAGATTTATACCTGTTGTACCAACATTTCACATACAGGTTTCAAATGATAAAGCAGCAATAGTGATGTTTACCCATTTCTGTTGCAGGTGATTTGCACCCATGATTTATACCAGCTATGTTGATTGTGTAATCTGTAAGTTTGTTAGGTGAAACAAGAAGAGAGGGAATGAAGCAGCGTGACTGAATTGCTCAAGGTCACTCATGAAGTTAGTCGCAGAGGTGGGAGTGGAAGTCAACAGTTTTTGTAATTATGCTGCGGATGAATCAGTCCCAGAGTCCTGTCTAGGTGATTATATCCACCTTACGTTACAGTGCCTTTCCTAAAGGGCGCTGAACTCCAAGCTCGCTTAATGGTGACACATTACTTTCTGTGACGGGAGCATAAGCTCTGAATGAACAATTATTTAAATGTTCTCAGATGAGAATCATGCCCTCGTCATCCATGCTTGATGTACAAACATGGTCTCCTGACTGTCTACGCTTTTGCCCATCTGTTTGGATGGCATAATGCCTGTTCTCAAGTAGGTCAAAACCTTGCCATAGGGCATGTATGCCAGGCAACAATGGATTTCAGTGGAAGACTGCATAACCCTGAAAGTGTCTTCACTTCTGCAGGAAGTCCTTCCTTTGGTGAAGGACTGAATCCTTAGTCCTCAGGTTCATATGTTTACCCATAGATATTGCAAAGTAGTATCTTAACAATAGGGAGGAAAAGTAGACAATGCCCTAGTGCGATGTAAACAAGACAAGAAAGAATCATTGCTTTTATCTCCTATGAAGTCTGAGAAGACCAGTATAGTTTTAATGTGTGGAACCTGCCAGACCAAGGGTAGAGTCTGGTATGGTGTCTGTTTTGTTAGGTTTCTCTGGCTACCTCTCCTACACTTACTCAGGCCCTTGAGGCTGAAAAATCGGAGGCATTGAACAATGACAGATATCTGATTTCTCGAGATCACCTACCACAGGAGGTATGGCATAGAGCACAGACTGTCCTAAATTAATTCTCACCCAAGAAATTAGCAGAGATATATATATACGTAGTTTTAATTAGTCTGATCTTAATACTTTCCTTATTTGTATTTGGTACCTAAAAAGCAGCATACAGAATTGTGGTAATAGAGTTGCTATGTGGTATTACATGTTCATTGTATGAACACTTACCTGTAGATAGAAACATACACATCTTTTTGAAGGAGATAGTAGAATGAGTAAAATACCTTGTATATATTTTTCAATGTTGATCTCAATAGACTAGACAGGAATAAACCTTATAAGCCTGATGCCTGTACAATAGAAGATAAGCTCTTTTAGGTTATATTAAGTAATGATTTAAAATTTTAATTACCAAACATTTGAGATACTGTCATGTTTATTTTATTTCATTTCCAGCCGACATATACTAGCATAGCAGTAATCTCTATTTAATCAGAGATTTAAACTGATGTTCACTTTAATGTACTTATTACAATAAAAAACCCCCAACAAGCAACACTAAAAGCTTTTGGAGTTCAAACACTGCAGAAAACTCCTTACAGGTTGTAGTGTACTAATTCCATGAGATATAAGGGAATAGGCAAAGAGCCCTCTAGTGTAAAAAGCTTAGCAATACTGTTTATAAAGTATAATATATATAATTATCCACTCTAGATTTGATCTAGTAAGGGCATGAATAGAGATGAACTTTTTAAATTTTGCTGATAATCTACAACTGATTTTTTCACTGTCACCTTACTCTCATTATTGATCATAGAAGCCAATTCTGGCCCACCACCATGAAAAAGCAAAGAAACCAAGAATATCTAGCTCACAAACAGCATTAAGCATATGCTGTCCTAAAGAAACATCAGTTTCCATTATGAAATACTTCCCGTCTTTCTTTGAACGATGTCAGTCCTGGTGGTCTCTAACAATCTGTTGTGTTTCTTTGTCTCCTTCCTGCTTGCTCCATGTCATAAAGCTCTAGCTGAAGTTATGAGTGTCACTGCCTGTCTGGAACAGAGAAAAAAATTCCTCACGTTCATTTTTTAATCTGTCCATTTTAAAAGGCTGTGCCTTTCTAGCTGTAATCCAATGCAATCTCCTAGTTAAATTGTCCCAAGTACTCCATATGAACAATGGATACATATTTATATAAATTTCAGGGTGGCAATCCAAGAGCCCAAGTCTCAAGATTAGTTTCATAAGCCGTCTTGCTCTGTGATTTGATGCATCTGCATACTAGCCTGGAAGTCTTAAACAACTGTAAGGAAATCATAACGTACCAGATATTTCTGTGCACACATGCAACACAGTCCTCAGGATTATTCAAGACTCAGTTTACGAGATGACAGTCTAAAGGTTAGACCAGGAGATTTGGGACCTTAGGTCTTCTCAGTTTGGATGCCTAGCTATATCACCCTAAATGAATGACCTGTCCACTAGACTGCCAGCAGCTGTCCATGGGGCCCTCGGCATCCTGCCCAGGAAAGCTGTGTTGTTCTGCAGCTACAAGTGCAAGGACCTCTGAGGCAGAACAAGGGTGAGCTGGAGTGCAGCTCAAGTCTGGTGAGACCAGCCAGCTGGGAACAGACAGTTCCAGCACTGATGCTTGGGCTTCCGGAATCAAAGAGAAAACAAACAAACTAACCTTTCAACCAAGTGCCCTAAAGTAATGAAGTTCCTTTGTACCAAGGTTCATCTTGTTGGCACATCTGGACCCTCCTATGCTGTGTAATTTTACCACTAGGAGATGACTTCAATTTAGTATAGCCAGATTATGATATTGTACTACTTGTCCATATACCTCAGATACAACTAAACCTTTGTCAGGGACTTCCAGATGATGTCTGACATCATTAAAAAAGGACTAGGAGGTGCTGAGTCTTTGGAATGCATCAAAATACACCTCCATGAAACAGAAAACTTCCAGCATCAAAACCGAGTCATATAAACAAATTCCCCAGTGGTTCTTCAGAGCTGCTTTGAAACCACTGGCCAAGCTTGAAGATGTATCTCAGAGCATTTTAGAAAGCCTTTATAAAATACACTTTTGTCTTTCTCTTGCCATAACCCAGAAACAGGCAGCCTCCAGAGAAGCCCAAATAGTTGTCAAAACATTAGACCAAATCTTTCTTAATAAAATTCAGGAATGTGTACTGCAGATGTCTCAGGGTATATTAGCAGTATGTGGTCAGTAATATGGCCTTCTGCAGCCCAAATAATAGTTACTATAAACCGTAGGAAATGAAACAGCCTATTCTGAAGCACTAAGGGAGAGCCGTAGTCTGCCTCCATTGTCCTAATAAATGATGGACTGCAACAGATTTCCCAGTTTCATCAGAAATTTCTATAGGGTCATCTTTCTACAACTTCACACCACCCTACTTTAATCATATGATTCATTTTAATTGCATGGTCTGGAGGTCAGTCTGCAAAGGAAGATCTATAGAGGAATCCTTAGGAAAACTAACCAGCTAAATGTTAAGGGACTGAATAATCCTACATTCTTCCTAAAGAAGAATTTCTTCCTAAATTTAACCCTTTCAGTGCCCCATAAGGGGCACTTAGGGTTTGCCTTGCGCTCTGTAGGAGCCAGTCCTTTTACAGACCTTGCAACTTCCCAGTCAGCAGGTCTCTGCTTATAGATGCTATTCTGAGATACCTAATTTCCTGTGCGCTCTGTGAAGCCTTGGTGCCTAATACAGGGTTTTGGATTCTACCCAGTGACCAGGTGCCTGTGAGTTAGCTGTATAAATACCTGACACTTTGTTTTATTCCCAGCCATTAAAAGAGGGAGTTAATCACAGTTGAACTTCAAGGCGTTATGTCCAGTGACATGAGATAGGTGGATATTAGGAAACAGTAGGATCAGAGACAAGTTAGACACTTTCTATACAAGGAAGCAAAAAAAGCTGTAAATTAATTTATTATACCTTTAAAAATTCAGAATTATAAAAATTGGAGTAGTATAGATCAAATCAATGCAAATGTGTATATCAACTTTCATTTAAATATAAAGATTTAATAGGATTAATTGCAAAATCTTGAATTCAACCCTTTGTATTAAAAGTGTTTTAGAGGATGTTGAAACTTTGCATAGAAATCTGTCCCGAAGATAAGTGCTACGGGATTTGGTTAACACTCTTAACCTTGTCCTTGACTGCTTAGCAACAACTAAAATATTACTGTGTTATCAAAATTATTCTCATCCTAAATCCAAACTACAGCACGATACCAGCTGCCAGTAAGATAATTTAACTCCATCCCAGCCAAAACCTGAACAATTGAGTATGTGATAAATCTGATGATAGAATGTGATTTAGTCTTATGAAATTCATTCCGGTTGGATTGCCGGTATTGGAAATCTGTAGTCAATCTATGGCCATCGGTGGAAAATAGAACTTTTACTGTAAAAGTCCAGTATCATTTGTTACTGAACACTGTCCTACTGAGTGAAGCAACTCTTGTTGTTGGTATTCAGTAGCTGTTAAAAATGGAGGAAAAAAAAAAAAATAATGCTTTGCTTATCAAGAAGCGGCAGCACAAACAAAAGTATATTAAAAAATGTAGGTTAAATCAAAACTCAAGGGAGGGAGATCTGCCTGTTATTTGGTCTTTCTCATACCATCCCTGCTACTTCTGTTGCCTCTCCCTGTCTGTGCTAGCAGTGGTAAAAATTACAAGGTGGATCCCAGTATGCTGCATTTTTGATTGCCATTTTATTATATGCATCCCATTTTCATGATATTTTTGCTTCCTATTTATCTCTCGGCTAAATTTGGAAAGCTGTCTGCAGGCTGATGTTCTGTTGAATGAGCTGGCTGCTTGAATAGATAATGTGATGTGATTTTGCACCAGTGAGGAGCTGTAAAGTAAGCGTACTGTCCTCTGGCTTGCTAATGGTCTCTTTATACATATTAAATCTTGTCTCTTCACATCATGTGAAAAGGCAAAAAAAAAAAAACCCTAATAATCCCTTTTCTGATTAATTCTACGATTTAGATGATAAATAATTTGAAAGTGTTGAAGGGGAGATGCTTCATGCTCTAAAATAACAAATACGTGACATTGTTAGAAAGTAAGGTTAGAATGGGACCAGTCAGATCTGCCCATACAATTCCTCTTAAGTACTGCCATAGGTTGTGTCTCAAGTGAAGTGGCTGAAATCACTTCACAAGGTCGTACTGAATATATATATATATATTTTTAATAAGTTATTTTGACTATTAATTTCCAGAGAAGTGTTCTTGCATCTTAAGCCTGGTGTCATATGTATACACACACTACAGAGACACAGACAGAGACAGAGACAAGGGCAAGCCAAATGTATATCATATATCTAAAGTCTTCAGATTTTTTCCCTTTTTTGTTCCCCCAACCAAAATTAACAAAGTACTCCATTAAATTTCATATATAATTTCAAAGTTTTTCAAGCTTGACTTCACAAAGACGTTGTTTCACCATTGTTTCATTTTTGGCACAAAGCTGCTTCTGCGCAGAAAATGAAACCAAAGGAAGCAAAACACAGTGCTGGAGAAGAGATGATGAACAGGAGGAAAGGATAGAGAAGACAGAAACAGGGCAGAGCTCTGAGGCACTTTAGCTGTGAGGCTCTTGCCTGTGATACAGAAGGGAATCTGAGATGTCTGCCTGCTTCTCTGGCTGTATTTTAAGAGCTGTAGTTTTGAAGCCCAAACCTGGCTCTTATGGAGGTGCTTTTGGGAATCTGCAGATCTGTTCCTTTTCAGTCATACATTACGCATCTTGTGAGAACACCCCCATTTCCAGTCATCCCATTTTAAGAAATACATAAGATACCACTTTCCCAGTATCTCATTTTAGGGACCATTCTTGTACTGTTTTCTGTATTAAGTGAAGGATCTACCACATAAAAGTCACTGTTTTATATAACCTTGTTGCAACTCTATAGTACAATAGGAACACATAACTTCTTAACATTTTCACTGGCAGATACCCAAAAATTCTGTAAAGCAACCTGACACATGCTGCCAGCAGCATATAACAAGCACACTCAAATCTTAGCATTTCCACTTTGAATATGCTGCTTTTAACATCTGGAAGTAGTGCTGAAGTTACTTTTTCCTGGAGAATATAGAGAAATTTCCTAGGCCATGGTTGTTTTCACAGACTTTTAATAAACGAGTTTATTACCAGGAATGTTCAGTGATATGAGGAAATTTATGAGTTGTGGAAAATGAAATTTATAAATGTGAAAGATGGCATCAGAAATTATGTGCAGAGAATGTAAATGTGTCCATTTAAAGCAAGGCATGTCAGATGAGAATACTCATCCATTTTCAGAAAAACAATCAAGAGTTGTACATAAAAATAATTAGTACCTCACCCAATATTAAATGAATACTGAAAAAACCCTTTTAACAGACTTAACACCAGCAGACTTAACACTAGCAGTAAAGATATAGTGAGTGAATAATTGTTCATTGTGTATCAGTCACCCTGCTGCAGTAATTACTATTGCTAATAATAGCTGTCTCAGAATGTTTGGACCCTGAATTTGGATTAACTTTTCCATCTGCTCATCAAGTAAAAGTCCTTAATTAGTCAAAGACTTGGAAAGAATCGTTGACTAAACATAAATAGGGCTTTGTGGACATGAGCTGTATCTTTTTACTAACTCTTCCCTAAAGGGGAAGGGCAAGGGCCTCCCTAAAGTCACAGGAGTTGTATTGTTATTTTCCCGGTATGGTGGTTGTAGGATATCCCTCATCCTCTCAGGCTTTTGTCACAAACAGCTGTTCACAGTATCTCATAGGATAAAATTTATACTAGTCGTGTGAGGCTTAAGAAGATGGAAATTTGCATCACGCTGTCTTGGGTTGTCTTCTAACCAACTATCAAGGTTAGGGTCAGTGTAACTTGTCAACGCATCGTATGCAAAGCATCAACCCAAGTGATGGGATTAAAAATTTCCTGTGTATGATGGCATACAGCAGTCCAAAGCCCCCCCCCCCCCCCCCCCCCGCCATCACCTGTGGAGTAATAGATATAACCAATTTTTTTGCTTGTAAAAGGCATTTCTTCAGTTTGAGGAGGAAGGAAAGCAAGAAGATGTACAAGTGAAAGAGAACTGTTCATGAAGCTTTTGCTTTCAGCAGTAGAAAAATAGCTTCTATTTTATCTGTTTTCAAAGCCTCCAGAAAAAAAAAAAAAATTAGAACCTTTAAATGTGGGCCTGGGGCTGATTTGAAGAGTATATTTTACTAATAAAAGATGTTTGTCTTTTGTGGTACAGCTTCAGACTATGCCGTACTTCTGCAATTAAACCCCCAAACATGTTCAGTTTCCATTGTTGATCAAAATTATGGTGGGGGGGAATGGTTTGTTCTACCTTCTTGCCATTTCCTAGTCCTTCCTCTTGCTCCCTGTTTAATTGGTTTCCTCTTCTCCTCCTCAGCTGCTTAGAGATTGTTCTGTCCCTGTGGCTTTGCTCTCTGTGGCTTCACACTCCTGATTTGCTCTCGGCAGTTGTCTCCTCTGCTGCTCCGCTTCAAGCGTGAGCCACAGCAAACGCTCATTGACAAATCTTGGGGAACATTAGGAGCTGAGATTTTCGGGTTTTCCCCTTGCTGTGCCTACATGTGGAAAACAAGTATGGGGGAGAGTATCATGTTGACATTTATTCTGTTTCCCCCTGTCTAAATGATAATTCATATTGTCCTTGTATGTGCCTGAAGCCTAGCAAAATCAGGATACAGAAAGTAGCAGAATAGTGAAACTAAGTAAATGAGACAAGAGCTTCTCTCTCAAAACTTTGTCAGTTATTTCCTTTAAAAGATTGCCGAAAATTCATATTTGCTTCTTAAAAGCAACTTCTGCTGCATATCTGCAGGAAAGTTGCAGAGAGAGTGTCTTAACACATTGCCAGAGGGTTTTTCTGGCTGAGCACAAACCATGTTCATTGAAGAAAATTGAAATTACAGTCATATTGGGAGATTCTGTGATTCCTGCTATAAGAAATTACATCTAAAATGTTTATGTTAGACAAAGATATTTCCACTATTGATATTTTTATCGAAGGTATATTTCAGGAGAAATTAATTTAACTTATCTTATCTTCATAAAATATGAAAAAATTTCTTGAGAGGCAGTAAGGTCCAGTGTTTTTCTATAAAGCTTTCTTATTTCTAGTGTATTTAAAATAAAGTGAAAAAATACCCAAAACATTCCAGGTTTTGCTTATGAATAAACATATTTCTCAGACATCAGCAATGCTCACTGCAGAAAGTATAGTAATCTTGGGGGAAAATCTGGCATACTAGGGATATTTAAATACATAAACTGTCAGAGACAAAGGCATGAAGTGATAGAAAATTTATTTCTGTGATTAATCTTTGCAGTTCAGTACTGCAAAACATCTGAGCTCCACTGTATGTACGTAACATGAAGACATGGGACTGAATCTGTCCACTTCAGACTGAAACTTTGAATTCTGATTTTCAAGAGATTTAATAATTTATCCATTGATTAATTCTTGTTTAATTGCTTACATCTACTATGAATCAAAATATATTGAAATTACAGTCTCAATGCCAGCATTTTGATGCTGACTGCCCATAGAGTTGGACACAGGTCTGATGTGAATGGGGAAATGAGCATAGAGCTTGTGGTGGGGATGGCTCTTCACTGTGAGACTTCAGCTTGACTTGAATACTGATTCCTGTGTAACATGCTTTCACTGAGCTGGCAGCACTCATGTTTACGAATAGGGTTATATGATTTCTTTTATTCTGATAAATCTGGGACCCAGGGTGAGAGCAAGAGAGACATGCAGGGTCTATGCAGCATCAGCAGGTTGACCGGGAGTGGCAAAGATATAAAGTCCTGTTTCTTCCTTCCAGTATTGCTGCACACTAGCTACAATGTTGGAAAGTCTCCCACCAGTTGAGTTCTCTTCCTACTGGAATTGAGAGCCCTACAGGAGACCAGCCACCTGCAGCATTCATTATTGAGACATTTACAGCTACTCCAAAAACTTCCTTAGCTTCCAGGACCACATCAGTGCTGTAATTTCAAATAATTATTGGGTCATTCTGTTCACTGAAACAGCCAGCTTGGAACTAACGAAGACTTTAAGTTAGCTGAAATTTGAGACACTACAACTCATTAGTCATCCTGAACATTATTGATCAGAAAAGGATGTTGTAGTAAGCTTCCCTGACTGCTCATTTCTTCCAAAAAGAAAGACTGAGCCACCTAAGCACAATACCCTAACCATCAGGAGAGAGAGCAAAACTGCCTGTAGCACGCTGTGGCACCAGCAGTTGACAGCTCTTAGGAATGGGCAGATGCTTGAGGCAAAACTGCTGTCCTGAGCTGGTTGTGCTCCATGTTGAAGTGGGCCTTTGTAAGGCAGGCAAGAGATGATAATCCCTTCACATGTTGACATTTTTGGGATACTTTGTAGGGAGAGGGGACAAGTAGAGAAAAACAGTATGTACAACAGAGCATCTTGGAGCAGTTTCCTGCAAAATGAACACAATCTGTATTTCTCCTTGGGCTGGGTCCACTGATATGAGATACAAGGATCAGACTGTTTTATGTGAGCTAATGCAAGTTACAACCTTTACAATAAAAAAGAAAGTAGAAAGAGGCTTTCCTCTGGGTTGGGTTTTTCTGTTGTTGGGGTTTTTTTTTGTTGTTTTTATTTTGTTTGTTTTTTTTTCTTAGCTCATCTATGCAAGTGAATCCCTATAGCTTTATTTTCAAAGAGTATGATGAGATGACAAAAGAGAATGGTACAAGCCTGGTTAGAGGAAACTGCCCAGACTGTGCCTGTGGAGAGAGGATACAAACCTGCTTGTTCCAGCAGGCTGCACACATTCCTACTACTCTTAGCGATGGAGGTACTATGAGGAGAAGTGTGGCCAATCCTTGGCTGCATCAGAAGTGGAAAAAAATTTGTTTCTGGACTTTATTCTGACTCCAAATCTCTATCCTTGCAGCCGCTTGAAGCCGTAGGAGAAAGAGATGGTCTTGTGCTAAATGCTTCCTCCCAACCCAAGGGGAGAAGTTAGATAGCCTGTGTTAGTAAGGACAGAGGATGACACAGGGAAGGATGGAGGAGGGAGGGGAGTCTTTCTAAAAGGAAAGATTGCTCCTGAAAGTGCACTGGTCTCTCAGTCACCATACCCTCCCCACTGCCTATCTAGCCGCCTTCTACTTCCCACCCCATTTTACCCATTTAGCTGAGAGGGCTTAAAGTATCTTCTAATTCTCCCCAGCACCTACTTCCACTGTCATGCAATATTGTTTGCTGTTTAACCTGCTTTTTTTCATACCACTTTAACCAAAAGGTAGACTTTTCTGTGAAGATACTACAGTACCTACAGTAACTCTGTTACCAATTAGAGTTATTTATTGGTAAAAGAATTTTTCATATAGCTAAGGGCAGTTCAGGTCACAAGAGGAAGATTTTTTCCCCCAAGGAAAAAAAATGTCGACATCTGCAAATATTGTTAATGAAAACGGGCTGAAATCAATAAATATAAATGACATATCCTTCACTGGACCAGAGGTTCAAGTTTCAGAGATGTCTACACAATTCCCACCGAAGCCTTTTTCATCAAAAGCAGAATTGTACCTGTCTATTAATATTTTACTTAGCTGTGTGCGTTTTTGTTATTTATATGTCCCTATGAGTAACTTGCAGCTTTACTGGATTTGTGCTAACCTCATTGCCACAAGATTCAGACACGTAATCATCTTAGATTTCCCAAGTGGGGATACAAAATGAAGAGATATCAACATCCCAGTTCTGACAATTCCATTTACCCTGTGAAGTTCCTTACTTGGGGAATAACCCTGTTGCTGCCAGTCAGGCTTTACGGTGGAGCAAATCACAGCCACTACAGACCTGAGGGGCGTATGATCTAAAACTTTCTGGAACCCATCTCCCCAGCTCCTTAGCAATGGCTTCAAAACCAGCAATAGGAAATGAACTCCACCTTGGTATGACACCCAGTCTCATACTAAGCAGCATGTTCCCACCCCACAGTTGTGTAGGTGACCCGTGTCACCCACCAAGGGTGTGGAGTGAAGCTCCCCAGGACACACACGAGCTGTGGAGCAGTCCTGCCGGCCTGCAGCCCGTGGCTGCTTCCCTGCCTCACCCACCCTGCCAGGCACCCAGCACCCCGACGCCCCCAGCCACCGCTGCGGGACCGGGCTGCCTGGCGCTCCCTCCGCCTCCCACAGCTCTGCCGTGGCGAACATCCCCTGTGGAAACGGGGGGAAAGACACCTTCTTGTGTGACCTCGTCTGGAATACCCGGAGGTCCCTTCCCAGGCATTACAGTACTTTAAATCCTGCTTCCCTAAGCAAATTAGTCTCCCTGCAGGGCTCTTCTTCATCGCGTACTAGTCAAAACGTTTTATTACGCGGGCTTCAGAGTCTTATCAGTGGAAATAGTCGCTTAGGTAAAATGGAGTAGAATGGTCGTTTGCCGGCGCCCGACCTCGCCAGCCCCGTCCGGGTGGGATTTGTTAAGAACGAGCACCATCTCGCGGCAGTAGTGCTGGCGGGCCCTTGGTGGCACACCCTGTTTGAGCAGCATTCGCCGCCTTTCTTCGTGACAGTCTTACAGCCGGGTAGTAAGGAGATGAGAAAGAAAGACAGGACGTAGCTCTTTTGTTATCATCTTAAGGATTCATGAAAACTAATTTGGAAGCACAAAAATACTTTTCAGAGCTTACTGAAGTAGATAAATGTTAAGATTAAGTAGGAGGTACTTCTATACACACCACAGGACGATAAAGTGTCAAAGATAGATTGGAGGCCAGTGCCTGACAACATGAACTTTATGATTCCTGCATAGAAATTACGTTAGACTGCAAATTTAGGCTACACATTTTCATTTAATGGTTTGCTACAGCAAAGCTGTGGCCTTAAAGGGCAGCCACAGTACTGTCGTCTCCAGTGAAGCCAGCTATTGGAGCCTGGATTTAAGCCTGTAGCGCATTCATTGTAAAGCAGCCACTTTTGAATTAGAGGTGGTGCTGTAGGTGAAGTGCTGTCTTCTTACACCTCCTATTATGTTTGATATTTTTCTGTTCCTCTCTGTACTGCATGGCTGGTTTCATGCTTTGTTCTTCAGAGTCATTAAATAGAAAAACAACAAAAAGAACTGTTTCATTAAATGGAAATGAGATGATAATTTGACTCTATTTATACAAGCTAATCAGTTTACTCAAGGTGTAACTTATTTACATAAAATCAGCATTCAAAATTTACATTTTTACTGCAGTTTATTTTCATGTGTATGTGGTACTCAGATCCTTCAGTGTAACTGCTATAGCTCTTTACGTAGAGCTGTGGACATAGTCTAGCTGTTGAAATAGTCTAGCTGTTGAAATCAGGCCTAATACGATGTGCCTACGATCAAATCTGCAACTTGTCCCAGCAAGAATATTGTCATCCACCGGGCAACTATATCACGCTGACACTGATTTGGTACATCAGAAATAAAGCCTTTGTGTAGGAGCATCAAGCATCTCACTTCAGAACTAACTACAGGATTTATTTTTCCTTAGCTTAACAGCAGAAGAGATTCTCTTACAACAAACATTCTGTTGCACTACTAAAATTTTATACACACACATATATGATATATATTTATACTTTCATGTATATGTGCATATATATATGCAGAATAATTCCCAGTAGTTGGTTCAGTGAGTAAGTGAACAGATTTACATTTTTATGTCTCTTTCCAACATATGAAAACCTCACAATAACTGTTTTCTTGATGGAAATGCAGTTCAAAATGGTTATAACTTAATGACTTGCAACAGTACTTACAAGTCCCTTTTGTCACCAGAGTGGACTTCATAACTGTGAAAATCATTTCTATATTCCCACTGAATGTCCTAGCCATCCTATATAGACACTAATTGTTACTGTTATTTCATACCAAATGGTGTGTGTTCAAAGCATGTGCTGAATCAGGCTGAAACACATGCTTTGATATATGAATTGCTCTTTAAGCAGAAAATTTCCTGAAAATTTCCATTTAAGCTTTTGAAGGAGACAGTTGGCTTCCTGAAAAACTTCAGGCTGTAGCTTTCTTTTTTAGAAAGCAGCTTGTTTTCACTATTGTTGAAGGGTAAGCTGACAAGACATCACGGTGATACCTTTGTTCCTATCCTGGTAAGTGTATTTTGTCTGTGCTCTGGTAGTGGCCATGTGTATATTTAGGCTAAAAGCATATATTAAAGCCTCAGAGTTTGATGTGTCTGCCTCCAGTGAGCACAGATCAGAGTGAGCATAAGCTATATAATACATCTAGAAGTCTTAGAAAAAACACAGGTGCTGCCAAGTAGAGGAGACTGGAGATAACAGTCTGGTACACCCTTTAAACGTTCTTAGTGATACATACTTTACAAAAGAAAAAAAAAGAAAAAAAAAGAAAGTAAGAAATTCCGAAGGACATCTTGGCAATCCATTTACAATAGAAATTGCCTTTCCATTGGTGAGTTTTCCTGTCGAGGTATTGTTTTGTTTTAACACCTGGCATCTTGCATTGGGGTGAGCTATGATTTTTTCAATGGTTTATAAATTTTTTTTTATCTTACAATTCTATTCAGTGTATGTAGGTAAATGATCATTCTTTAACTTGAAATCTACTAAGTGTTGGAGGTGAAAACTTGCAGAAATAGGCTGCACATGGTCTAATTTCTCTCGCTTTAAATGACTATTCTAATGAATTTGACATTTGTTACCTTTCCCTCTTAAGTTGCTGCTGCTTTGCAGTTTTCAGGACAATGTGGTATTCTTTTATTTTACTCAAAAAGCTAACAAGAACATGTTCTGAAACAAATGCCTGCAGCAGCTTCAGATACTGTCACCTCTCTACTTGGTGAGAGATGGCTAACCTTGGCCTGGGTCACCTCATTTTTAGAAGGAAATGGAGATGCATTTTCAACTCAGCCACTGCAAATCACAAACTTGAGCAGTAGTGCAAACCATTGTTATTAGTATTTGGAGCTAATGTTGCAGCCTACAAAGTGTAAAATGTGTGTGAGTGAATCTCTATTTGTGAAAAAGGCGGAATACTATAAATGGATATCCATACATTTTCTATAGTTTAAGAAAATCACTGCCTTTACTCACGTCTGTTCAAGTTTAAGATGTGTGAAAAGTTTCTTAGTGTTAGGAACAGCTTTTCCTCTTTTGGTTGTATATGTGATGGGTGCCTCCTTCTGAAATCACACATCTAAATACATCTGCCTGCAATCTAACAGCCACAGCTCCACGGGCAAGGGAAGGAAGGTGGTGTAATTTTATCTTTGTTTTGTCTGAGGGCTTCTTCTCCCATTCCTCATTATTTCTTATTTAGAAGACTGCTTGAAGGTTTGTTCTGTTATGTTCCTTTTAATACATATTCTGCAGTTGTTGCATAATATTGAGATGTCATTGTGCACGGCAAATGTATTAAAACAAAATCAGAAAATCTCTTCATGTTCACCTCTTTCCCCATATATAAGAAATTCTAGGTTTTGTAATGATCCTGGCTTCGTAGAGTTACTCAAACAGCATGTAAAATACTGTGGGATGTGCTTTCCTAGCGGGAGTAGTTGTTAACTTCCATTTTATCATATATATCAAAGTAGTTTCAAGAATCCATCCCTGTATTATGTAATTTGTCAGGATTCATACTCATCCGAAGAGGTTGTTAAAACAATTACATGCAAGCTGACAGGAAAACTATGTTAAACATTCTATTTGAAGCACTTAGTTTTACATATGCTCATAAGGAAATGTTTCCTTGCCAAAAGCTGGATAAAACTCTCTGGCATGTTTTGATAAGGCTAGTGTTAAGTGTTGTCTGTTATTTGATGAACAAGAAAAATGCACTCACAGAATCACAGACTGGTCTGGGTTGGAAGGTACCCCAAAGATCGAGTTCCAACCCCCCTGCCACAGTCAGGGCCATCAACTTCCAGGCCTGGATCTAGACAAGATTGTCCAGAGCCCCATCCAACCTGGCCTAGAACACCTCAAGGGTTGGGGTCTTAAATTTACGTCATATACTTTGAGTGGCCAACAGACCATACTTTCCCTACTATACCTGTGTTATCATTGAAGAACTTCTGGAGGTTCATCCCAGGCCTGGCAAGAGTGGTCCCTGGTGCTGCTGTTTCCTGCTTCTCCTCGTTAGAACCCTGAATCAGTAAGGTTCAGTTTGCCCAGGTTTGCTTTTCAGCAGAGAAATCTTTGCCCATTTTTTTTTTCCTTTAAGCCACAGTTTGTTCTGAGCTCTGATGGCTTTTCACTGGTGCACACAAGCCTTTTGTTCTTTGATTCGACTTTGTGCAGGCAGTCTGTGATTGGAATTGGGCATTTGAGAGCTTTAAGAGTATGTGTAGGATACAACATATCTGTACATGTTTTATCCATAAGTTAATTAATGCTGGCTCCATCACAATTAGAAGTGTAAAGACACTATGCGCCTGACACAAATTTTGCAGTTTCAGAGATACTATTGGTTCAGGTTTTTTACCATTCTTGTGTGGAGTTTCTTTTTGGTAGCTGAAGGTTTGCTCACTCAGTCCTCTTTGGCCTGGTAGGGTGCTATGGCGGATCCCCACTGGCACCATAGAATTTGCAGTACTCCATGTGATCCCATGACTCGATGAAGAGGTGACTCCCACCAGCATTTGCTTTCCTTGTCATGCTTTGTCTATATTTTGCCACCCACTTGCAGGGAAGGAGAAAACTTGTTCTCCCAGATCATCAGTCCATCTTTTGCTTACAGTAACTGTAGGGACACATCATGGATCAAATGTGCAGGGAACAAACAGCAGAGTCTACATGTTTTGATACTCCATGATTGGATATTTATACAGCAATAGCTTCGATACCGAGTTTTACCTGCAAAGGGATAGAAAATTTTGAAATATACTCCTAATGCAGGGACAGCTCTGAGAAAAGTTCAGCCTCACTGCACTTTATAGCACCATTGTTGCAAATGTCACATACAAGTCAGACTGTACTACCTCTAGAACAGAAGTGATGTTGTCTTTTGTACCGTTTATCTTGCATGAAACAGGAGCACACACAGTTCTGTAGAAATTTTTCACAAGGGATATGAAATCCCACTCATGTGAGCCTCAAAACTCATTCCAGTAAGACTGTAATTTATATTTGCTGTTTAAATGAGTTCAGCAGTTTAAGAGAAACCAGAAAAAAATAATGAGAAGTACTTTGTACTCCTATCAGTGATTTTGAAAGCTTAAGCCTTTACCTAAAATATGTACTACAGACCACTGCTGAGAAAAGTTTCTTATGCGTATATATATTTGCAATATTGAACCTTTAAGAGAGTTATCATGAGTTAATGTCTGACCTTTTTGCCAAACTGTAAAATAACCAGTAATTAAGAAAACAATACTCCAAAATTATATCCCATTTTTTTCCAGATAAACCATTTTATGTATCTATTTAAAGTAATTTACAGTTCACCTTACTGCCTTTTCTCTTGAATGTGGAAACAAACCTATTTAATTTTGATAACAGCCATAATAGCACTTCAAATGACCCCTGATTTACATCCTCTGTAATTGCCTTCTGTTTTCATCAGAACTGTTTACCACTAATTTTAAACAACACATAACACTATAGGTTTCTAAAACTGTTATAACTATGTGTGGTAGTTATAGAAGGACTGTAAATTTTAATTAACTGCATGTCAGCATGTCTTTTTGACAGAGATAAATCAAGATACAACTTGTGGAAAAATTTTATTTGCAGTTTGTCTTTATCACCTCTCCATTAAAATAATAATGAAACAGCTATAGACTAGGAAGTGAGTTAAAACTTGAGTAGTTAATACTGGAGAAGGAAAGGCTTTGGCGGGACCTCACTGCAGCCTTCCAGTACTTAAAGGGAGCACACAGACAGGAGGGGAATTGCATTTTTGCAAGGGTAGATAGTGGATTTAATCTGGACGGGGGAAGGTTTAGGTTAGATATCAGGGTCAGGTTCTTCACGGAAAGAGTGGTGAGGTGCTGGAACAGGCTGCCCAGTGAGGTGGAGAATGCCCTAACCCTGGAGCTGTTCAAAGCCAGGTTGGATGGGGCCCTGGGCAACCTTGTCTAGATCCAGACCTGGAGTTTGGTGGCCTTGCCTGTGGCAGGGGGTTGGAACTCGATTATTTTTGCAGTCCCTTCCAACCCAGACAGCTCTGTGATTCTGTGGTTCTGTGAATATAAAGTTGCTATGCTGGCAGCAGTGATTCAGGGACACATGTTCTTTATGTTTTCCTGGTTTTCTCTGGTCTCCACCAATAATTATGGATTGAGTAATATGTGTTCTATAACAAGCATGCATCGGATTCTAAGTTGTTTACAGATTCTCCAAGAATCCAGCACTCAGCAGGGGAGTGTTGGAGAAATCCCAAAACGTCATTTTTCCCAGCGTTATCTTTGTTCCAATGCAAGACCTTACATCTCCCAGGGATTACTGCCGGTCTCCATCGCTTTGCATTTACTGAACACCTGAAAGAACATCGTTATGGGGCACTCGCCTGCTGTGGAAGAGTCTTTCGGGGAGGGTGGAGCACACCCGTCGCGAAGAGGGAGCAGCACCCCGGCACCGGCCGGCCGACAGCGGCAGGACGCGGTCCGGGCAGCGGGCTCGGCCTTGGCGCGCTGCCGCGGCCGGCCTGGCAGCAGGTGGCACTCGGCGGAAGGGGATCGGCGGAGCTCGGTTCTCACCGTTGGTTTTGTTGCTTGCTCGGG
>VXBZ01003932.1:145326-185222 GCA_013399135.1 Heliornis fulica
GGGGGGGCGGGGAATGCTGAGCAAACCGAGAACACGGTCTGCGGGAGAGGGCTGCGGCTGGTTCCGGATCGGCGGCCTTTCGGCCCCTAGGGCACAAAGCCAGGAGCTGTTCTGCCTCTGTATAGTTTAACGCCTTGCAGTGCCTTTGTATCTCACAGATGATCAATGGTCGCTTCAGGTCTCAGTCCTACATAAGGTGTTACATTTTGCTAGGGAGATTCCAGTTTTCCTAACGTCATTTAACAAATAACTCTTGCCAAGAATAAAATGAATCGTACACATCAATCCTCACTCCTGAGTCTGTTAAAATGAAAATCAGCCTCCAGAGCATCAGCGTCAACTGGCTATTCTTACCCTAAAGATGTAGTGCCTAAGTCCATGCTAAATTTGTGGCATATATCACTGCATAGCTTAGAAATCACCCGATTCACATGTATCGTAGCACTGAATGTTTGTAGATGTCCATTAACTGCATCCTGTTTGACAGACATTAGAAAGAGGGCCCTCGTGTTTTAAATAGGATATGCATATACTTAAAGAAAAGCCTGCTTAGTGACTGAGGGGCCACTTTCTGATCTCAGATACATAGCATGTTCTGTCTGCTTACTCTATATGGAAAACCATGATACTGAGCAGAGAGTAGCAGGCATGAAACCTGTGCATTCTGCAATAAATACCTGTATGACAACAAATGTTTTTAAAAACTTTATTGAACCACAGCATTGGGGTTTTTTTTTTCCTCTTTTTGAAGTATGTCAGCGACTTCCGTAGGCATTTTCCTAAAACATGTATTGAAAAGCCAGTATGCAACTTCAATGTTACCTTTGGTAGGATGAGTCACAGATTATTTTTGCATGAATAGTTTGATTCCCATATTTGTTCTCTTTGTATCTGCAATTGCAAGTCATACAGGGATAATTAGTTCTGGTTTAGTAGCAACCACAATGCAGAGGGAATGCTGCATCTTTCACAGAAGGTGGATTCCTTTAAAGTATCTTCCTTTTTACTTGGTTTTGGTTTTATTTTCTTTTCTTTCTGAAGAAACACCATCTTTCTGAAGACATTCTCAACATTGCATAACCGTCAGAGAAGTTGGACTTTTAAAAGGAAACTAGAAACCCAGAGTGAGACATAGGGAACAGACTAATATTTAAATATTTGTAGGAGTGTGGTATAAATGTTGCATCAGCACAGAATCCAAAGTCTAATGCTTTCTTTTCAAATTATGATATCTTCCAGCAACAAGGAACCGTTGTGACTTTGGCTGGCACCTTGGGAGGGTCTGCTGTTCACCCTGCACAGCACTGTTGTAGTCGTATGCTGCTCACAGACCCTTCCCTCTGCCAAGGGATATGGCAGATCAAAGACTATAGGAAAAGACTGGCTCTGCTACCACTTCTTTAATTAGCTGAAGTTGAAGAAGATGCAGCTTCTTAGCATTCATTGTGCTAGACGATTCCGTTGAACACCTGCATGTACATTAATATGCTTTTATGCTGAATTGCAGGGAAAATGCAAGAGGCATAAGTTCTCATTTGGATGGTACATGAAGTCTTTTCTTGTTATAATTGTGTAACCAGTCCACTGTTATTCCCTTATCCTTTTGTTTATGTAGTCTAGTTTTGTGGGAAAACCTCCTCATCTTCCAATCTAAACTGTTTTTTTCCCTAGGTTAACTTTGCAGAAAAATTCTGTCAGCAGAAACACAGTGCTGTGAGGCAGCCTTTGCTTGTTACCAGTTTTGAAACTTATACAGTGTAACATTTGTTTTAACTAGGCAGTAGTTTATTATGAGGCATTATGTGATGCAGTTGCAATGTTTATAGTGTGTGTTTGTTTCATGGCTTGTTGAAACAGTATTTTATGTGTCAGCTAGAGGAAGGGAGACAAGTGTGTGTGCTTCCAGGGCTGATGCATCACAGTCAATAGAGCAGAAGGGGCTGCACAGGGTTGCACCGTATGGACTTTTCTGTGGAGAATGTCATGTCTGAATAGCCAGAGATAACTCCTGTGCTCTGCCATCTCCAGAACAAAACATCAAATGAGCCAACTAAATGTTAATGAAAGCAACATTTTTTTAATAATTTCTATAAAATCTAGCTCACCAAATTTCCGAAGAAGTCAATAAACAAGAGATAACAGGTTTGTCAATGCCTAAAGGAGAAGACTTTCATTGTATAACCTACCAAACCTGTAGGACAAAAACATCAATGTTGAAAATAACTCTCCTGATGGAAGTGTAGCTTTGAGAGTAGCATTTTTAAAGGTGTTGCCATTAATTGCTCTTATCTTAAATGAATGTATGAACAAAAACATTCAGTGCTCTGACTTTAGCCACATCATCCTAGCTGAAACTTAGGTCGTGAGCCCCAGCTACTCACGAATTATTATGAATGTATTTATATTACAGCTTTAAGAGTTGATTTAGGAAACACCAAAAACTGTTAAATCACTAACATCCTGTCAGAAGTTACTTAATGTTATAACTGGCACAGAACTTTCTGTTCTGTACTTCTAGATTTTTTAGGAAAATATTACTGACTACTGGGAGTAAGGTCTTTTAATGAAGAAACGATTACAAAATAGGAACTTCTCACGGGTTACTTCTCATTTTGCACAGTTCAACTGCCAGAGAAATATCTATGTCATCTTACTTATCATATATATGCTGAGCATCAGCATTACTGTGGAAGGTGGTAGGATATGAGGATGCACAGCATGTATTGGAAAGGGCCTGTGGTTAGCAACACCTCCTGGCAATCATTAACTCAACAAAAAGAGAGTAAGGAAACAGGTTTTAATTAAAAATTCCTTCTACGGCCAGCTGTTTGTAGCTACATAGTGCTGAAGGGTGAATTAATTTGTGAAACAAGCAGACTGGAAACAAAAAAAGTTATACCCACCTCAATTTTTACAAGCAGAGGTGACTACAGTTCATACAGTACTTCCAATTCAATATGATCTGTATTCTGGTGCTCCAGTCAGGAATGCTTAGAAAAGGAGGATTTTTTCTCTTGGACTTTACTGTGCCACTGATTACAACTACTGAGATGTTGGAGGGTGGCAAGAATGCAGAAAAAGAGAAAGCCTGTCTTGTGGCAGGCAGTTAATACTTCTCTGTCATGCTGCCTCTGCTGCAGACTGCTTGTGTGATTTTGGTCAAGTCACATAAACATAAAACTTAACAGACAGTCAGGAGTTGGTCTTGACAAATAAGGTCTCGGTTCTTAACTCTTGAGACCCTCCATGGTTTGATGGTCTCAAGCACTCCCAGCAAGAGCGATGAAATTTCTTTGGTCATATAATATTGAGTTACGGGGTTTTAGCACTGCAAAGTGTGAGGTCTTGCACTTGTCCTGGAGGAATCCCAGACATATATACTGACTGGGAGAAGAGCTCCTTGAGAGTAGCCCTGCTGAGAAGGACCTGGGGGTCCTGGTGGATGAGAAACTGAACATGAGCCAGCAGTGTGCTCTTGCAGCTCAGAAGGCCAATGGTATCCTGGGCTCCATCAGAAGAGGGGTGGCCAGCAGGGATGGGGAGGGGATTGTCCCTCTCTACTCTGCCCTCATGAGACTAAATCTGGAGTACTGTGTCCAGATCTGGGGACCCTGATTCATGAAAGATGTGGAGCTGTTGGAGGGGTTTCAGAGGAGGACCACGAAGATGATCAGGGGCTGGAACAGCTCCCTTATAAGGACAGGCTGAGGGAGCTGGGCTTGTTCAGCCTGGAGAAGAGAAGGCTGGGGGGGGACCTCATTGCAGCCTTTCAGTACTTAAAGGGAGCACATAGACAGGAGGGGAATTGCATTTTTGCAAGGGTAGATAGTGGTAGAACGAGGGAGAATGGATTGAAGCTGGAGGAAGGAAGGTTTAGGTTAGATGTCAGGGGCAAGTTCTCCATGGAGAGAGTGGTTATGTGCTGGAACAGGCTGCCCAGAGAGGTTGTGGATGTCTCAGCCCTGGAGGTGTTCTAGGCCAGGTTGGATGGGGCCCTGGACAAACTTTTCTAGGTCTAGGGTTGGTGACCCTGCATATGGTAGGGGGGTGGGAACTTGATGAGCCTTGGGATCACAGAATCACAGGATATTAGGAGCTGGAAGACACCTTGAAAGATAATGCCTGTCCAAGCAGGATCGTCTAGAGTAGATCACATAGGAATGTGTCCCTTCCAACTCAGACCAGCCTGTGATTCTGTGATTCTGTGTGTGTTAACTGAAAAGGTCCTGTAAGGTGCTTCGTGTTAGATGTAAAATTAAGTGATGCTTTTGGCTGCAGGTTATCAGTGTCTTTCAGTTTGAATTACTGGTATGTACTGGAAAGTAAAACGTAACCTCACCTCAAGTTGCATGAAAGAAACGAGACTGAATTACTGGGATGAAGTGGTAGTATAGAGCAATACAGATATTTCTGACTGGTCTTAGCAAGACTAAGTTAATTGTAGGGCCAAGTTTTAAGAAATTGAATACCTTCTTATTCAGAGAGCAACATCAGAACCTTGAGAACATTTTTTAAACTCTCTTGGGAGAAAATTAAACATACCAGACAATGAAGGCTGTCATCGTCCAGAGTAGCTCATTGTGCTGAATTTAGAAGAATTCTAGAATTACATTCAGTTAGGAATATTTTCTTGGAGATATTTCCTGCCAACTCAAGTTACCCAAACTAAAAGTACCATGCAACTGCTGCATGCTTATGCAATCCCTCCATACCACATAATGTTTACAATAGAATACATAAAATATCCAAGTATTGTCTTCCCCTGATATATTTTTCATCTGTTTCTTTAGTACCTGATGCAACTATCACAAAGTAGATGTATACAATTTTTTTCTGTTTGAATTTTTAGCATGTTCTTGTGATGTTTCAACAGTTTTATGACATCCTGTTTTAATATTGCTAAGGCTTACATTTTTCTAGAATGTCTGCTTATGACATGATCCCTCTTGGCTAGAACACACATATTGTTGCATAAATTACATGTAATTTACATTATAAAAGTTGAATGTTCTTCCAGAACAGTTATTTTCCACACTGAACTACTGTTCTCCTATTCTAGGACTGTGATATATTAGTTTCTAAGTGTTATAGAATCACAGAATCACAGAATTGTAGGGGTTGGAAGGGACCTTGAGAGATCATTGAGTCCAACCCCCCTGCCAAAGCAGGTTCCCTAGAGCAGGTCTCACAGGTCAGCGTCCAGATGGGTCTTGAATATCTCCAGAGAAGGAGACTCCACAACCCCCCTGGGCAGCCTGTTCCAATGCTCCATCACCCTCACTGTGAAGACGTTCTTTCCCATATTGGTGCAGAACCTCCTGTGGTCCTACTTGTGACCATTGACCCTTGTCCTGTCCCCACAGCCCACTGAAAAGAGGTTGACCATCTCCCTTTGTCTCCTGCACTGGAGACACAGGACTCCAGGTGAGGCCTGACCAGGGCAGAGTAGAGGGGGAGGTTCACCTCCTTCAACCTACTGGCCACGGTCCCCTTAATGCACCACAGGATCCCACTGGCCTTGTTGGCCACCAGGACACACTGCTGGCTCATGGCCAACTTGTCATCCACCAGGAACCCCAGGTCCTTCTCTGCAGAGTTCCTCTCCAGCAGGTCATCCCCCAGTCTGTACTGATACCTGCGGTTGTTCCTTCCCAGGTGCCAGACCCTACACTTGCTTTTATTGAGCCTCATCTGGTTCCTCACTGCCCAGCTCTCCAGCCTGCTCAAGTCTTGCTGAATGGCAGCTCAGTGTTCCTGCATGTCCGTCACTCCTCCTAGCTTTGTGTCATCGGCTACTTGCTGAGGGTGGACACTATTCCCTCATCAAGGTCGTTGCTGAAGATGTTAAACAGGACAGGACCCAACACTGACCCCTGGGGAACATCTCTAGTTGCAGGTCTCCAGCCAGACTCTGCTCCACTGGTCACAACCCTCTGAACCTGGCCCGTCAGCCAGTTCTCAACCCACCTCACTGTCCACTCATCTATCCCACACTTTCTCAGCTTTGTTATCAGCATGTCGTGAGAGACAGTATCAGAAGCCTTGCTGAAGTCAAGGTAGATGACATCCACTGCTCTCCCTCCATCCACCTAGCAGATGATGACATCGTANGTCCTCAGGCATCTCTCCTGTTCTCCAAGACCTATCAAAGATGATAGAGTGCGGCCCAACAATCACCTCTGCCAGCTCCCTCAGCACACGTGGATGCATCCCATGGGAACCCATGGATTTATGCACACTGATCCCACCTAGACACTCCCAGACCACCTTCTCCTCAAACAGAGGGAAGTTCTCCATTCCCAGAGCTCTCTTTCTTCCAGGGTCCAGGAGACCCGAGGGGGGGAGTCTTTGAAATGAAGACTGAAACAAAGAAGGCATTCAGTATCTCCACCTTCTCAGTATCCCACATTACCAGGACACCCTCCTCGTTCAGCAGGGGACCCACATTTTCCTTAGTCTTCCTCCTGCTGTTCACATACTTAAAAAACTCGTTATTATCCTTTACATTGCCTTGAAATACAAGATGCTTTCCTTGAGATACAAGATGCTTTCTATACCCTTGAAAGTTCCTATATAACTTACATTGCTTGTTTTGCATTGTTCTTTTCTAGTTCTTTTTTGTACCTTTGCATTTTTTGAATTTGTTTTATGTTTTCCACGTTTTTTTCATTGTGCTGTACACACTATGTGCTTTCTGCCTTAGTTTGAGACCTCTTTGAGTCTTTCTCCTTGTTTGCTGCTTGTGGTAAACTCATGCCTGAATCTTGAGTCACCTTTCACGTGCTGTTTCATTATTAATATACTACATGGATAAGCATATCAAAAAATCTGAAGTGTTGACAACCTAGTCTCCGCATTCTCTCAGGCTTTATTTCAGACTATGTGTGCTCTGTGTTCTGGAGATATGATTCCAGAACTCCTAGATAACATAACTTGTGCCATGTTTGTTCTAGATTACTTGCATATAAAAAGCCTTTAAGACTTGGCAGTACAGCTGCCAGGAACCAGTGGTCTTCTATAGACAATACAGGCAGAGCACATGCTGTTACACAGAAACAGCTAGGGATAACTGAGTGAAATGGATTAAAGGTATCCATCATCCTCCCCAGTTACAGAAATGCAGCTCCTGCACATCAACCACTACGATTTATCTTGATGGAAGTTTTTGGAAAAGCTGATTAATATTGATCATTCATATCATATCTTTAAATATTACCCTAAATACCTAATGATTTTCAACAGCAAGACTCATAATGCATGAAATCTTTTATTATGTGCCATAATTTTAAGCCTTCTGGAAAGGCTTGGCATGTTTATATACTAGTAAATCAAATAGTTCTGGGGAATGTTTCTGGATGATCAAACACAGTCATCTGTAGTAGTACTCTGTTGGCCTAGACCACAGCACACTTTTCATTCACACTAGTTTTACTTTTTCCAGGCAATTCCTAAGTGTGGCAATAGGACTGTTGCAGGGAAAATTCCCAATAAGCAGTTTTCATGCAGCCTCTTTGGAGACTTCGGTGTTGACTAGCATATGTGTGTACTCTTCTGTGCCAGTTGGCCACAATGCTTGGTAACTTTGCCAAGCACATTTGTTTTACTCCTCTAAATATAGCCTTCCTTTCCCCTTTAATGGTGTCACAGCCTCTATGCCAAGTCCGCTACCTGTTCTGTTTTAGATTTGACATATTATGCCTCTTTCTTGACTGGTTAACATCTCCAGCAACTCATGTAGCAGCTCCAGAGATGGGCTGTAACAGTGAAAAACAGTAATGTTTGGGATGGGACAAGAAACAAATTAAACAAAAAAGAGTCTGTGAAAGGATATCCATGAAACAGGTTTGTGCTTGTTGAAAGTTATTGATGGTAGTAAAAGCTTATTTTGAGCCCTTGTGAAAAGGGATATTTTTTTTTATCCATGGAGCTTGATCTAACATGTAATGTTAAATCTAACTATAGCATTCGGCATTCCACAGTGGTCATTTTGTTCTCTAATAGCTGTTTACCATTTTACCTTTTAGAAGGATTAATTGCAAAAATGAAATTGCAGAAATTAGGAAGAACTTTTTTAATATTCTTGTAAAACAAATGAAGAGTTCTCTGTTTAATATGTGAACAGTTCAGCTATATGAAACAATAAAATATTTCTTTTAGGTTGAACAGCAACCAAGTTCATCTGTTCAGATATTATGAGGAGGAGTGCATGTAATGGAAAATTATGGGGAGATAATCATGAATGAGTCATTTGAAATTTTTAAAAAAATAAAATCACAAGTTTTATTTAAATTGTTGACTCATCTGTGATTTATTTTCCCAACTGTTCTATCTTGCTTGTCTGTCAAACCACGTCCATGGCCATCTTAGATGTTTTGTTTAAACAGAGAGCGCAAGTGTAGAAGACTATTCTGCCACTTAAAGACATTTCATTCTTGGTCAGTGTCCGAAAGGTTTGAGTTACAATTTCTGCTTATGCTCATCTAAATTGGTTTGTGTGCCACCAGTTTATTCTGAGGTGTAATGTGGTTCACTCTTAGCAAACCAGAGTTAACTGCAATTTCAGTGCTGTTTTCCATGCGCCAACTAGAAGGTTTGGAGTCTTGGTAAATGGACAGGAGTAGGAGTAAGATAAAATGTTTCCTTTCGATTTCCATCTGGATGTACAGAGAAGGAGCAAGATGTATTCTGTCATGGTAAGCTGCTATCAGGAGATGTAGAAACAGTGAAAACAATTAGGGGTAAGAAGGAATTTTTAAGTGAAGAGAGGCTGTCAGGATAGGAACTGTTTGGTTAAAGGAGAAACAGACCACAGAATATTTATGTAAAATGTAGTTGCTACAGAGGAGCTACAATGTATCTATTTATTTTCTTAATGGAAGAGAGACCAGTGGGTAAAGCTGAAAGATGGAAAAAAAAATTAAACTGATTAAGTTTCAAAAATTATATTCTGTGTATAATTTTTCTATGGGTGTCTTTCCCATAAGGTTTTGCTAAGAATATGCATACTCATTACACTCAGGAAGGGAAGGAAACTTATGTTTGGATAATGCTGGTTAAACCTGTGGTTGGCTTGTGCCATTTTTCTTTCCAAAAGAAAATTCTTCATAATGCATTTCAACACATGACAGATACCATGATTTTACTATTCTATTAGCCATAGGTGCATATAATTTATATACAATTTAAGTTCATTATAAATATGGCACTCTATAATTTTCTAAGGGTTCCTATGCTACCTTAAAAACAGTAATTAACATTGCCACTACTTGACAGTTATCAAAATTTAAAGCTGCTTGATAATGAATGCATATTGTATCCATTTAATGTACATAAGAAAAAGGTTTGTGCATCAGTTAGCATGAAATAAGCACAGATGAAGTACTAAGAATTAGGAATTACTTGGCCTAAGGTTATTCTGTTATTTAACATTGTAGATATGATTGAACTTGTTTGTCTCACAATATCTCCTTTTTAAAAAAGGTGAGTAATTTTACAGTTAATTTTACCGTGCTCTGTAATGTTCAGTATCTTAGTCTGAGATGTTAATCTTGCATGTGGTTATAACAGCAGACCGAAACTGGATGTGACTCTGAATTTGTTGCTGTGGATGCACCTTTTCACATCATTTGTTTCAGGAAAGTGTGAAAGGCTGTTTTCAGGTTTGTGTTTTGTTTCACATAGTTATAAGTGTAGTTATTTCTAATAGTAAAATTCCCTCAGGTCTACTTAATTAGTGGTGGGCTTCTTTCGTCCTTGATTATAATGTTTTCTTGTCATATTTTGATGACTTTTTTAACATTCAGTTCAGGCTTCCAGGGTAGGATTCACGGCACCTAACTTCAGACATCTACAGCGTAGGCATTTTGTCTTTACTGCCTCCCACCTCTGTGGTGTGATTCATCTCAAACTAAAATAGGCATCTAAAATAGGTCAGAAGCAATGCCCCTTCAAGGTACCTGTCTATTGACTTTAAAGGGAGCCTGTGGTAACACACAGTGGCACTGGCCCTTACATTGCAAATAAAGCCCACCAGAAGACGCTGATGTTCATTCCTGCCATTGCTTTCTTGAAAGAAGGAAAAGCTACCTTATATACATTGGTGAGGAGCTTTCAATGTGGGGATGTAGCTCTTGTGCAACAGCAGCCACCTAATTCTCAGCTTCCCACCTGCTACCACTCTTCCTGAGGCTCTTTGGCCATGAATAGTGCTTTTCTTTTGATCTAGCATCTTTGTAGTCTTACCACTGAGCTTTCAGCATTTTCAAAACGAGCTACGACTGCAGACCACCAGGCAGCAGTTATCTGCTACCGTGCAGAAAGGACAAGAGTTTTTTTAAAGATGAGAGCAGTACTGTGCCAGTATCACAGTGTTTCATTTAGGTTTGATCTCCTTTTGAAACTTTTGTCAAGGGGCTATTTTTCCCCGACTGTCCAGTCATGGTGCATGCTTGTAGACCACAGTTCTTTCTTCCGTTAGTATTAGTGCACACACACACTTGTTAATTATGGATCCATCTTCATCTAGATTTTCTAGCTGGAGATATAGATTAAGCCGTAAGAATGTTAAGGACATATATATTACACTGATTATAAGTCTATGGCACTTTTTAAATCCAAGGCAATATAAATCGTGAATAGTGCTGGTTAGTCAATTGTATGATGAATATTGAAGGGATTATTTTTCCTTTTTTTATGTTTAATTATATTTTTCCTATGTCCTATAAATACTTTTTTACCTAACATTTCATCCTACTTTTATTTTTTCAAAATGTGTTTTAATGAAGAATAAAGTTTGCCTTTGTGAAGATTAAGACTTAGAAAGTCCATTTTTTTTGGGGGGTGGGGGTCAGATTTAGCATATTTTGAAGCCATTCAGCCTAAAGCTGATGCAGTTNCTGATGCAGTTATATTTTTGTCTCTTAATTAGGGTGGTTTGGGTTTTTTTGGTTGTTTTGGGGTTTTTTTTATTTATATTCAGAAATATAAGGATAATTGAAAATCAACATTAAATTAACGTTTAATCAGCACAGCACATTCTATCTTTCAAGAAGTGTGAATTATGCAAGTCATAATAAATAAAGAATATTTTTTTTATTTGATTCACATTGCCAAGCACTGGAAAAATATCTTTCTGCTCTATGTTTATATCATCATTTTCTTCCCAGAAAAAAAAACCGCAACATTTGCTTCTACTTAATAGGCGTGCAGTTGCTGGATTGTTCTATATTTTTATAATAGCTTTTGAGGGAAAATGGAAGTCTGCTGAGTCAAGAGCTGGAACAGCCATTTGTCCTCAGGACAGTATTGACTGTTTTGTTTTATAATCCCATATCTTTTCTGTGTTGGAAAGATGACTTTAGACACTATCAGTGCACAAACACTCGCAATGCACTTTTGAAAGCGAAAATGACATCAAGAGGTTAAGGACAACTGCAGAAGAAATAGGATGCATTTTTAGAAGAGACACTGTTTCTGCTTTCTACCATGACAACTTATCTTTATAAGGCTCTATATATGGGACAATGAAGAGATGGGCACTATAGCAAAATCTTGAAGTCTTTTCAAGCTAATATGTTACCACTGATTTGTGGTATGTACTTAAAGAAAAATAAAAAAAACAACAAACTCAAACCCCAACACACATTAGAAGGTTTGATTTTTTGTCTTTAACTATAAGCGGGAATTTTGCATTATCTGTAGAAGAGTACGTTTTGTGAGCAACTGGTCTGAGATTCTCAGACTTGCTCAGTCACTCCAAGCCTGTTAATGTGTACAACAGTGAGGCCTAATGATCAAAATGGCATATAGCAGCATCAGTGGGGCTGAAGTGACTTAGAGAGGCTATTTAAAGACCAAGCATCCTTGAAAATTAGATGAAAGGCATCTTCAATTTAAAGGACAAATTAATAACTGCTTTTGGAAGTATGACTGTAAATATTGTTACCATTAACAGTCCTTTAGTAGATTCCCGTTCCAAAGGTTGTAATACTGTTCATAATTGTTGCTCTAGTTAGCTTCAGGAGGGAAAAGCTACTAGGGTGATTTGACTGTCTTTGTAATGTTATTAGATCAACAGTAATATTTCAATTCTTGCACAATATGAAAAAGGCATGATTATGCAGTTTTATGTATTTCAGTGTAGTTATTCATATTTCTTCAGTTTATGTTAATTTCATTCAGAAATATGTTCACTGACACTGTGGAAAAATTATAACATTTTAATTGAGAAAGAAGACACCTCTTTTTGCAAAGGCCTACTGATATCTGCAATAATTTCTCAAGTGAGGATTCCCAGTTCCCATGTACAGTATGGGACTAATCAGTTGTGAATTTAAAGTTCTTACTCAAAGGACCAGTTTAGCAACTTGTATCACTCATTAAAACAAAAGATATTTTCCAGATGAGGCAGAAATAGAAAGACATGACAAAGACAATTGCCTTGGCACAAGTTTTCCTGACAGCCTTTATCTTCTAGATGTAATTCTGCCACTCATTTTCATTAGCAGTTTACTCTCTCAATAGGTTTTGCAGTTGTGGAACATGATACATCTCAGTGTATGTAAAGATTGTGGAATTGGTATAAAATAAATTACACTGAAGATTAATAAAATAGTACCATTAGGAAGAAAAAAAATTCTTTTGGAAGGAGGAGTAGCAGGTTAGAGAGGATATCTATCCATAGTGAGCTGTGCTAAGTTGTAGTTTTTGAAGATGTTATCTCGAATTTCTATCTTTGGTTTTCCAACATAGGCATTCTATTTTTAACCTCATGAGGAGGCACATAATATAAGATGTTCGCTTAAAAAGAAAAAGCCTTTCTGCTGAGGATGATACATAGGCAATGATTATCTTCTCCTATGTTCTTTCATAATTTCTCTCATCCTTAATGTACTGTGATCCTTTGCAGTAATTTACGTGATTTAGATTCTACATTTGCTGGTAAGGAATGACTCTTATTTTTCCAAGTACAGCAATACCACTGCATATAATGTTATCATATAAACAACTTAAAGGATGTAAATAATAGAAGTGATGCCTAAGTGATATGATGCAGGGTGAAAAAAACAAGATGACTGTTTTCATTACTTCTTTGCTGCCATCTGGGATCACATTATTTTGGAGGTTTGGTCTTGATTCATCAAGAGTTAATATTAGTTTTGGCTGGAATTTTATTAAAAGTACTCATAAATGCAGTCACTGCTATGATCCTACATTTAAAATGTCTAATTCCTAAGAGCCCCTAGACTTTTTTTAATGACATATGTATTTATGACACAGAACAGAAATGCAGTAGTTCCTGGCATCAGAAGGGAATGGCAGAGGACACAGGTTGTGTTCTAAATAGTTTAGTATCTGTGCTTTTGGCAGTGGAAACCCAAGAGTCATGGAAAAAAAAAAGTATGTAACTCTTCAAATCAGGTAAGATACATCTTATTGGAACAGAGATTATCTCCCCTCAATTTTTAGTTGCTTTGTTTCTTTACACATTCTCACAACCCTGCTATCCCCTCCTCCTTTAACTCTCACGTTATGCTCAGTGTCCAGAGCACTTCTCTGTATTCAAGCATTATGTTCTCATTCAATTTCTTTTATGGATTCACTCAGTGAGTCACTGTCATGAATGCATAACTTAAAAATAGATAAAAACAGTGGTTATATCATGTTCATTTCAGTTACCTAATAAGCTTCTGTGTACAATCTTGATTTACTGGTTATACAAGTTATACAGAGGAAACAGATGCATTTCTGAGGTGTCAAAGTGTTTCAAGAGAAGCTGAATCGTATTTTGGATATTTCATGCCAGCTTTGTTGAACCATGCAGAAAGGGAGTCATATAGTCAACTATTCAATCAATAAATCTTCAGAGTGCGAGAATTAGTTTCTCATGCCTGTGAGGACCAGGATTTTATAGGTCACTGCTGCACATTGCCTGTCCAGAAGGTAAAAAAAGAAGGGTAATTTTGCCTCTGCCCAAGCAAATAAATTGTGAAATCAGGCATTGTGTTGTTTGACTTGTGGTTGCATTTGATGATTGTTGATTCTGAACTGCATACTTGATAAATTATGGAAAATATATCCTGGATTATCTTCTATATTAATAAACTCAGATATTGGACCAGTGATTTTATTTTTTTGGATCTTTTAAAGCATAGTGATAATCTTAGAAAAATTAAATCAAAAGTTTGTTACTTTAAAGAGAAATGATTGTGAAAGCTTGAAGTTGATTAATTAATGTTGGCTCTGTTTTTTCAAAAGAATTGTAATAATTGGTAATATGTCCCAGTATGTACAACAACGCGAGAGTATGTAAAAAATAATTCCATACATACTTGCATTTCCTATGAAAGCCTCAGTCATTGTCCTTTCACTAGAAAGGGAAGTCGTCAAGCAGAATACACCTGTTGGGGCATGTTTTATCTTTTACTGTTGCTGACATATACAGCTAACAGAAGATATTGTCTTCTGCAGCGTACTCGTCTTCATAGTTTACACAAATCCTATGTTTGAGGTTAGAATAAGTATCATAAGTGCATACTGAGTTGGTACTAGTGTTTTCTCTTGTAAGCCATGCTTCCTTGTAAAAGCAATGGTATGTGTATATTCAAGACACAAAGCAACAAAGACTAATGATGGAAAATATTGATAATCAGTTCCTAATTACAGAAACAGGATGTATAACAGGCTTTACCTATCAATAAGATAAGCTGATCTATTTATACTAGCCTTCCATTCTAAAAGGATTTTCTGTTTGTACAGAAGGCTGAAAGGGAAAAAAAACTTTTTTTGTACCATGCTTCCTTTTCCCTAATTCTCCCTTCCACTTCACTTTCTGGGAGCTGGGAATGATTAGCTTCTGAAACTTGATATGAATGAGCTTTATACATTTTTTAAAGTGTACTCATTTGTGAGATTTTTTTTGTGCTGCTTTTTGGAAAAATATGGAAATAATTTTGCTGTAGAACTTCATTAAATGAGCTAAAAGGAATTGTAAATTAATTTGGATATAGAGAACAATTAGATATGGAACTTTATGAAGATATTCATTGCAATTTGAATATCTTTTGTCTAAAGAGTGTCACAGGCTTAACACTTTTCAGCCATTAATAGTTGAAGATCAGAACTCTTTAAACATTAAAACTTTTCAGTTTAAAGTAATTGTAGTCAATTTTAGCCAGATGAGTAATGTATCATATGATACTCCCTGTTGTCTACAACAACAGATACTAAAGAAACATCAGTTCCAGTACAGTATTGCAATTTTGGAAGCTTAGTAGGGTAGCTGTGAGTTCATGAAGTGCAAATGATGTGACATAGGTTAAGTGTGAGAGCTCTCTAATGTTTTGTAAATCACATGGGTTTAGTGCTCCTGGAGGAAAGCATATTTCTTTAAGGTGGTTTTCTCAGCTAGAGTCAGAAATGAGAACAATGTGTGATACAAAGTCCCCGTTTCTGTATAACTACTCCCCTAATTTAATAAGAGCTGGTGATTTAAATCTTAACTCAAAACATCTGCTTTTCTATTGCAGCATGTATTTTGAAAAGAAACTGTATCACACAGGCACTAGCAATATTGAAAAAACAAGTGTGTTTGTCTGTTGAAAAAGCGCATCTTGTCTCTGCAGTTAGACATTCAAGTTTTGTATTAGTGTCCCTGAATTTTCAAAGTCTTTCACATAATGATCACGTTCTTTTTTGGTGTGTAACTTACTGTTTTTTCTTTAGTTATATATATATATCTCAACATAGTTCTACATTTTTGTATCTACTATAAAAATAGTAGGCTGCACATCAAAGAAGCATTCTAGGGTTTTTTAGGTTTTTTAATTATATCACACTGAAAGTTTTGGGGAGGGGTATCTAATTAAAATGCAAAGTCAAGGTAACACAAATAATATAGTTTCAGAGCTTGGTAACTTGGTAACTTTGGTGTTTCTAAAGATATCTCAGGAGCATTGCTACTTCTCAAAGTTTTAAACACGTAGGGTTTATTTTTCTCCGCTTCTTGCCTCCACTACAACTGTTTCACTTTATGGAGTAATTAAATCAATCATTGAAAGACTCATTGGAGCAAATATTTGAATTTGGATTACTTCCTTTGTGAGCACTGCTACTGCTGAGTCTTAGCCATGCTCTATAGGTAGGTTTCTGGTTTTTGTCCTGGTGGGTCTGTGCAGTTTCATTTACTCTGTTCCACTTTCTGCTCACTTTCAGACCATGTTGCTTGATACCCAGCTTAGTGGTTGTGGCATTCAATTAGACATGGGAGACCTGGTTTCATCTCGTTCTTCCGAGGACATTGCTGAATCCCAGCTTTTTGGGCTGCTGGCTTTTCTGAAATGTGACTGTCTCTGTAATAGTGAACATGCATCAGATCACCCTTTATTGAGTTTACCTATACTCTGACCAATTCCTCAGAGGAAGCTGGTTTCATGTTTTTCAGAAGAACACTGTTTTACACAAGTGTTATCAAGTTGTTTGAGTGTTATATCAGAATTGCGTTCTGATTCCATGATGGTCCTGCAGGAATGTGGTGTTGGACTGTTTGCTGAAAGTGAGCTAAACCAAAATGTACAGTCATTACTGGGAGGTAATTAGTGAGGCAAAAGTTAGTGGAGAGATAGAAAACCAGCTATAATGCCATGTATTCTCTCTAGATCTCTACTGGTTAGCTAGGGAGATGTAATTATTGGAACTTAAATGCAGGGAGGGATGTGGTGTGGGTTTTTGTGGTGGTGGTGGTGGTGGCGGCATCGGTGGGGTTTTTATGTGAAAATTCCTTCACCTAAGCAGGAAAGCCAAAGCAACAACAGATAAAAGATCCGGAACAGTATTTTGAAAAGCAGTATTTTTTCCAAAATAATGGGAAAGTCAAGGCAGCTAAGTCAAGACAGACAGTGATCCTGATGAGAGGTCCCAGTGGAAGGCTGAAGTTAGAAGATGGTGTGCTGCCCTTAGAGAAAAAATAAGGAACTATGTGCTGGTTTAGAGGTAAACCGGCAGGAGAAATGGACCCACCACAAGAGAGATTATAAGTCAGAGTTACAATTTAATGAAAGATATTACCATACAAACACTGACACAAAGAGAACAACCTGCTTTCAACTCACCAAAACCAAGCAGTAANAGACTCTTAAGGTCTTCTGAGCCCTGTTTGTATATCCTCAGGGAGCACCCAGTCCCTCCCCCAGGGCGGGGACTCACACAATGGGTAATTAACGGTGAGTCATGAGGTATGGTTGGACCATTGATGGCCCATTAGCACCCACGCCCCCTCAGGCTGAGTGTGAAGGTGCTAACGACTTCCTGGACAACTGTTGCAAATGGTCCATTATTCTTGAGGAATGAATAGAGGGTGTAGAATACACAGCCTTGATCACCCCCTTGATCACCCCTTGATCACCGGTTATCACTGTGATAATAGTGATAACCGGTGTCTCTTGCTGAACTAGGACAAACTAGCAAACTAAAATACAGCAACAGTGTTACGATTATGGAAGGTTTTCATGAGCCTGTCATTAAAGCAGCTATGTTCAGTTTTGGTTTTGACCAATTCTTAAAGATGTTGACTATTCTTTTGGGAATAAACTAGTTTCAGGTTTAGCAGGTGCCAGTATGGGAGGATGAACTGACTTTTCTATATCCCTGATAGAAATAAGCATTAATAAGTCGTGACAGGTGAAGCAAGGGAAGTTCAAACTAATGGGTACAATTTTTTAGTACTGAAAGTTATTGTCTAGTCTATACATGTATGTAAGGTTTGCACATGAATTCTTCAAATTATGAGAAAAATAAGAGATAAGTGTCTGTCTTCATTCAGGGCAAACGATCTTACGTGTCCATAAAAGAAACCTTAGTAATTGCAGTACAGGGAAATAATGACCATTTGATAGGTAGATTATAAAGAAGAAAATATCAGCACAGAATAAAAGGTTATATACTTCATTTACCAGCAATTTGGTATCTTTCCTTCGACCAGTTGAGGGACCCCTTTGCTAATACCAGTATCTAGATTTTCTGGAAGAGAACTCAGAGGGGAGAATAATCATTAACCTGAAACCTGGGTCTCAAGAAAATGTTCCAGACAGTAGTTTTGCTTTGATTCAGTAAACATTAAAGAAGCAATATCATGGTAATTATAAGAAATGGTTAGACATTACTAGACTCTAAGAGGATTTTATCTCTTTGGTTTACGAAATATGATTATTGTGGTATATGCAATACTGGTGTGCACATTTAAACAGACATCTCTGCATCTATCCCAACTCTTTTCATAGTCATTATACTTTAGAAGCTGTGTTATCTTGACTTACTAAAAGCATAAAACAGAATAAAAAACAGGGGCAGCCTGGCAACTCACCAGGCTTTTAGATTTTTGACAAGTTTTATTTTGAAAGTACCATTTCTTAAGTGTTTTTTTTCCCCTCTCTCTTTTAAACCTTATGAATAAAATACAAATTGCTTGACAGAACATACAAAGATAGTTTTACATTTTTTACCCTTTACTGAAACCTAACTTTTCAATTTTTGTAAATGGAACACTTCTATTTGTTGCTAAAAGGTGTCAAGTTCTTTGAATATTGCTTTCTTTAATGTCTTCAGGTAGTTCAAATGATCTGTGTGTGAAGAAAAAATGAATGCTTTTTGGACGATCAATGCAGGTGTTCACAAGTAGTATTGACCTTAAAAATAACTTTTTTAAAAGATACTGAGTATAGCTAATGAGCTAACCTTTGTGTTTATAGTTTTGTGAAGCACAATAAGGCTCAGAAAAAAATTTCAACCTTATATATTAATGTCAGGTAAACCATTCCTAAAGAGAGATAAGGACTGAAGATCAGATAAAAGCATTTGAAAAAAATGAGAAAAGAGATGCTTCTAATGTTTTTTATACTTAAACTGACTGTAGCTCTGTAAGCAATCTCACAAATGTTTATTGCCCATTATTTATAGTCTGTAGTAGTACCAAAACATTAAGAAATATAAAAAACGCATTATTTTGGAGATCAATACACTGTTTCTGTTATCTAAGAAATACAGTCAAAACAAAAAAACCCCAAACTATCCACCTTCGTGTTACTTAAAGCAAGTTATGTGTTAACATAGCTGTCAGCAACTGAAATGATAAAAATATCATTGCTACCAAATACAGCTATAAACTGAGCACAAGGCATACTTCAGGTTTGTCAGAAGAGGTCCTCTTTTTTCATTGTGCATGCTTGCTTGAAATGAAACTGTGTGTTATTGGATAACTGGGATGCTTAGCATAATCACTTTGCGAGGCTGTGGTGGAGGGAGGTGATTATCACTGAGAACAGATGGGCAGGTCCAAAGCGTTGCCAGATTCTGCACAAGCTCCATGTACTGTAGGTTCTAGCTCTCTTTTCTTCAGCATTTCTAATTTTTATTTACTGTGCATATTTTAAAGGGCTAGCTGAAGTAGAGATCAGGGAGCGATTACCTTACAGTTTAGCTCACAGGTATAGGGAGTGGGGAATTCAAAGTGCTGTCACTATACGTCTGAATGGATGGGGCAGACTGCATTTTGTACGATTGCCTCCCTAAATGTATGAAAGGATTTATCTCCAGGCTTAGCAGTCTACTCTGCATCTGTAGCTCTGTGGATTGGATTGGATTGTGTGTGTAACCAGAAATGATATTCTCGGATATGAACACTGTCTCTGCCTCCCCTAAAGTGCATCCTCCTAATGGGACCCGGTTTTATACTTTTCAGGTAAGTGAACTTTAATAAACAGAAAGGATTTTTCTTGGCACTTAAACAATAGGTAAACTTTGAGTAACAGCAGCTAATAGGTTAAGAAGCTTATATGTTAATTGGTTTTGTATTGGTAGGAGAAAATATGTAAGAAATCAATATCGTCACAGTAAGTTTGCTGCCTTGAAAAAATCAGCATGTGAATAGTTCCTAAAGAAACCATGACACTGCATTCACAATGATTTTGCTATTCATAGTCTTTCCCAATAATAGCATTTTATAGTTTGTTAGATTTATAGTTCCTTAGAAGGACTCACACTGTCATTCTGTTTAGTTTAGATAAGCACTGTGTTGGCATTATCAGAAACTCCAAATTCGTATTATACTTCAAAAATCTTAAAAACTTTGTGTGTTGTACCTGTTTGGATTTTTTTTAATATTCATTGTAAATGTAGTTTCATGCTAGCTGATGCTTAATTTGATTCACATGGATAGTAATCGTACATGTGCAGTTGATAGAACAGCAGAATCTGTTAAGATTATTAAGATTCTTTCCTGGTTTTAAGCCAAATTTTCCCTCATTCGGGTAAATAAACTTGTGTAATAAAGGTAAAGAATATATTATATACTCTAAATCTAATGTGCAAACCAGTCTAATTGCAACAATCTTTCAGCAGTATTTAATTAAAAGAAATCTTTGGTGCCTTGGCTCTGGAAAACTATATAATCCTACATTATGACTTAACAATAATAACACACCCCCCTGCCCCAGCTGCTCCTTACAGCATTCTGGCCCTGCAGGGCAACTCAAGCACTCCACTACTTAAAGTAGCAATAGCTTTTCTAACACAGCTTCTGACACAGGTGGGATTTAAATAACCTTCCTATCCCTGATCACATAATGGTTTTGTCTTTTGGGTTACTTTATGTCTTTAATATGTAATAAATCCTGTGTATGCTACCAGAATAAACAATGCGAGGCAATTAAAAGTTGATCATAAAATGCATGGCAAACTTCTTTCACAAAATGCAGGCATCCTGTTCTTCAATAACTGCATTTCATTCTTGTCTTGTTTTAATCTGTTGTTTTTAATTGTGCTGTCTTGCCCTTCTTACAGTGATGTCAAATGATAGTTGAGGGCTGTGCAGAAAGAGTGGCATCCTCCTAACAGTGACGATCTGCTGATCCTGGCAGTGATTCAGAGACATGAATGCCCCAGGCCTGTTCCTCTACAGCATGACTACTTTTCTCACACACTGACATCTAAATATTCTGTACAGCCTCATGTAGCTGTGCTCTTAAACACAGTTCCTGACGTCAGGTATTCTTTCTGAGTGTGCCGAGTGGAAAAAGTCACTAAAATTAGGATGCTTTGGTTTATACCAAATTGACTATTTTATTATGTGGTACTTCATGAAAGTAAGTGCTAACAATGAAGGATATAATTCTTTTCAGTATGTATTGCTGCTACTAGCAATCTCTGTGATTACTGTAGATATTATCCCACATTCAAAAATTTCTCCTCTAAAGGTTACTTCCGCTGTTTTTTAAGCTGAGAGGACAACAAATAAAAGGGAAATATAACCAAATTCCCTGTTGCATTCCAGCTACTGTAATGAGCAATGTAGAGTTAAATGACCTTGGAATATAAAGCTGCTAATTCAGGACAGTCTGTGTTTGCTTTCTAGAACAGCTTGGTGTTACCACTGCTAAAAGAATCCCCGAACAATAAAATAAAATAAACCACCAAAAAAAACCCAAACAAAAAGCCCAAAGAAAACCTAATTTTCCTTTGATGGCCTTTAAAATTATTTTTAATATTTATTAGTTTACATACGTGCACTATTAAGACAGACATGTGAAGCAACTTTCTAGCTCCTGCCTTGCCTTCGTCGTTCCTTGCTTCCTGGTTTTGACCACCATGTTTGTGGTGTCTTCTCTTCCCCCTTGAGCTACCCCACTCTTGCTGACAAATGTAATTGCTGAGAAGGACTTCATATGAATCCTGTTAATTATTTTGATCTGTTTTAAAGTACTTTCACCTTTTGTTTTCTTACCTATTCTGCTGTTTCTGGATGTTACATTGAAATCCCCTTGAGAGAGAAGCTCTTAAATTTAAATAGCCTGCAAAGTTAAGGGACAGCTTAATGGTTCTTAGTTTGAAACATATATGTTGGTACTTAACCTAAATGTGTGAAAATAATCTTTTTAAAGGCAATATCTGGCATGTTTAAAACTGAACAAATGCAGAAATTGTGACATAAGGACCTGAACTCTTGACTGATGGAGGGTAATTAGTGATTAAGCTACTGAATTAATTGTACATGGATGTGTTGATCAAGCAGCTGAATTAACTGTAAGTTGATTTAAAAATGCAAGGTTTTAATGGCAATGACAGAAGCACAAAGCATTTGTGCAAGTTGCAACTTTATTATTGGCATTTACCTGATGTTCTTGGGAAATAAGACCACATCAGCCCCTACTGGCCAAGGAATCAGACTGGTCTTGCCTTAGAGTGATCACCTACCAGAGCACTTGGGCTGGAGAGAATCATAATTAGTGTGTATCTGTACAAGTTTTTGAGCATTTAGTAATATCTTAATCAAATGCTTTGAAGAATATGCTTTAAAATCAAGTGTGTTCACTTTATAAATAAGCATTAATTGAAATCAGAAGTCTGTCATTCTTCTTACCTGATTAAGTATTTTTAGTAGATTAAATTAACAATGAATTTCTCAACAAGTAACTGCAACATCTAAAATTATAATTTCACCTGTCACGACACAGAATGAATAAACTGTTTTTTTCATTTACACTTTCTCTCCCGCTCTGTTGTTGTTTATTAGGTTCTTTGGTTTCCAGGATACCTAGTGTTCAGAAGAAGTATTCAATTTTGAAATTATATCAATATCTTCAACTACCTAAAAGTTTTTTAAATTCTTAGTACCTTTGTTCTGCTCAGGAAATGTGTCCTGAAATTCTGCAAAATTTAGAAGTGTGATTTGGTTCAGTGTATTTGATGAACCACCTGCTGTTATTAAGAGAAGATTAAGCTTTGATCCATAGACTATGCTTGATTAAAGCAATTAAAATAGGAAACTGTATGAGAGGAGGTTATATAAACAAGTTGTGTACTGTATGAAAGGAAGGAGTTGTAACTCTAGTATGACCAAGGTTTAGTATTATAATAACCAAGGCAATATGAAAGTTTAGTGCTTTGAATTTCAATATCTCTGTTTCATCTCAACGTTCTTGTCCCAAACCCATCAGACTTCTGCAGCTGTATAGCAGAAAGCAGTGAATTTATTCCTTTTTGTCTTCAAGCTTGGTAGTAAGATAGCACTTCTGCTGCTCTATGTGCTCTAAGTTATTTTGTCAACTATATACTTACCCAGAACTTCTGTTTTATTCTGTCATGCAGTTTTGGTGTTTCACTAATCCTAATGCTCTTTCATGTATCCTCTTACATGGAAATAGTAAATGAAAATTTATAATTGCACTTATTACATTTATAATTAGAATATGCTTTGGGCAGGTATGCCATGCTACTCTGTTTAGTAGGCCATACATTTTCTTTTAAATTAATTTATTGCCTTGCATATTTCTATGCAATATAGTTTAATATAAAACACAACAGCTATTGAGTTTCTTTGCAGAAATCCCCAGTTCTATGAAAGTGATGAAAAATGATGTGATGAAAAAGTGATGAAAAAGTGATACTAGTCATCTTGTATCTGATGTGATCACTCATACCACAGCAAATTCCTTTATTCCTACTCTATGAAGCCTCAATTGCATGTGTAGAAAATATACCATATATAGCATGCAGAATAGGGCCACAAATCTGTGTGTACTTCCAATGTTGCATCCCCAGGTCCACGGAAGAACTGTGGAATTTGATCTTTTCTTGAACCCTTCAGCTGACTGACTGTGTGGGTAGCTCCTCTGAAAGCCCTCTGCTAAGCATGGCGTTTCTCCCCTAGTTTTGCCTAAATAAAGATTTTTCTCTTACTTAACCACATTGGAACACTGTGGTTTTTTTATAGGCATCATGTAAAAGTACTAGAGGCATGTTCTTTGTAAAAGCTCCAAGTCTATGGACAATTGATATCTCGTGTCAGTAAAGATGGTAAACATCACTAAATGGCCACCTGTAACAGGAGTCTACTGAATGATTGATTTTGTGTGCAAGGAGTTGTGGTACAGATCACGTAGATTGCTGTAGACTTCATAAGGTTTGAAAGATGTGTTAGTGAATATAAATAGTAACAGTGGCAGAGAGGCTGACAGTGAAGTGCTTTTACAGACTTCTGACATGGTAACATTGACAGAAACTAGTAATGCTGGACCAGTGCTTTTACCCTGTAGCCAAAAAAAAAAAAAAAATAAAAAAAAATCATTAAAATATCTGGGCAGTGTCAGAGGCAGCAAAGTGATTTGCATTGCAAATAGTTTGGAAATATTTATAGCCGTGTAAGTAAGGTTTATATAATTTTGAAATTTAGGATTTTCAGAGGGATAGTGTGCTTATAGGCTCTTTTATTCAGAAATAAAGGACAAATTACAATAAAGGCTGCTCTCATATTGCAATTGAGTGATGTTTAGTCTTATTTACTATTATTATTCTGTGGTGTGTATTTTTGCTGTCCATTTTCTGCAAAACAAATGAAAAGCTTTTCTGCTCAAATGTAGACATGTTAATTCAGTGTTAACCTGAATGTACCCTAAACTATTAATGTTTTCTGTATTCAAATATAATTTTTTTAAGGACAAATGTTTTAAATTTTTATACATCAAAGCATGTTATACCAAATAAACTTTCAATAAGTTTCATCTAGTAGTGCTGTTAATTTATTGATTCGGCTTTTTTAGAATGGAGACGTCTGTGAGCATTTGTTAATCAGTCCAGCTACACTGGCAACTAGTAGGTGTAATGATATCAAGTTGGTGAGAATGTGGCACTTGGCCTCTGAAAAAGGAACAGAATTATTCAGGCTGACAGGAAAGTAAGGACATCATCTAATTGTCCAGTTAAAACCTCTTAAAACGGTGTTACCATGAAATGTTTAATGTAATCTGCCTTAAGTTTCTAGAGAAATATTTTTGCACAAGGTTTAGGGGTTTTTTTTTTGTTGTTGTAATTCTGTTATGCCTGAGAATTGTAGTTTGTGGTCATCAGAGCTCATGAAAGACAATGTCCTTACCAGCAGCAATCCTGTCCACACATGCAACACAGGGAATATCTTTGAAAAGCTACTTATTTTCTGGCTAGCTTTTGAGTTTCAGCTGGAATCATGCTGAGAGCTGCCCCAGCTGCCCCCATATGCCCTTTTCCTGCTTAAAAATCAGTAGCACTGCATGGTCCCACATTTTCCATAGGTTTGGTTTTGGGTTGGTTGTTTTTCTGTTCTCCCCAACCAGTCAGTAAAATGGTCTGATTGGTTTTTTCTGCATACACTGTACTGCATGCAGTGAAGCGGGAAGGATAATGACTAATATCAACTGTCTGTTTTGACCTATAGATACGTTTCCAAAGCCCTCTGGGTGGAAATGCACATTGCTTGAGGAAGAAATGATAAACACTAGGGTTCTCAGATAAGCCCTGAATCCCACAGTGGAAACCTGGAAAACTAATCCTTCTCCCGAAGTCACGAGACAAAAAGAAATCTATGAACACAAGAGACTAGTGCTTTAAAAAAAAACCCATCCAAACACCGAAAAAAATAAGCAAGCATAGAAAGATCCTGTCTGTAGCATTTTTCAGTTGTAGAGACATAGTAAATTATGTTGTTTTCTCCAAAACAATAATAATTAGAATAAGCACAGGATAGAGCGCCTTAAAATACATGCCTAAAATAAAATATAAAGAGCTTAAAGGCTTAAGGAATTTTTTTTATTTTCTTTTTTTTCCTATCACACAAGAATATTTCTTCGATATATTAGTATTTTTTCATGTGTTGAAACTGGACAGTAACCAACCAGGGCAGTTACTGCGCCTTTCCCAGGCACGATTCCTGTCGTTCTGTGTGTGGTCAATTCTGCTTTGCAAAGTAATGGAGTGAAGAGTCAGAAAATACCTTTCCCTTTTCTGATAGAAGCACTGGGGCTAAACCAGAGCTGCTGTTTCTTTTCCAGCTGAATGGATGTGACCAGTAAAAGCAGGGGACTAGTAGGAGGAATAGCAATAGCAGTGCATCCCTCCTATTCCAGAAATAGGATCATGGTATGGTTTCTGAATCATAGCTAGAAACCGTGTTTCTGGCTTAATTTCAGAAGTGCCTTCAGTGTTGGATTCTGAACCTGGACTTCTTTTACCATAATTTGTGTTGAAAATAAAACTAGAGGTAGAACTGTACTGTTGTTTTCCAGAACAATAAGGATTATTAGACAGAAATATATGTTGGTTTGATACTGGTTGGTCCATTTTCTCAACTGAACACGTGCTGTAGAGTGAGACAGCAGAATGCTTGGATAATAAGCTCTCTTTATAGTGAAAAATAGAACAATGCAGGCATAGCCTGTTCTGAGAGCACAGATTGTGTCTCTCTAGATTGGGTCTCATGGACATCCTGTATAAATTGTAATGATTATTAGAACTGGCATGGGTTCTCCCTTGATGAACATTACCAATCTTTCTGTATAGCACTGATGAAGCTTTCCTCCCTGCCTGGGAGGAGACTCTAATAATTTGCTGATTTCATTGAACATTTCTGTATAATGCTACTAGTTGCCTCAGATCTAGATATGCTATCTCCTTCTTGATTTGCTACGCATTGGACAGTAGAGGACAGTACAGTTACCTGGTATTTAGTAAAAGAGGGTGTTTGGTCTAGAAGCTTTTAGTGCTGTCTTGATTAGCTTTTAGTACTGTGTATAACTTCAGCTTCAAAATTCATCTCAGTATAGCTTTTACTGTCTGAAAGCCTGTCTTAATCAGCTATAAGAACATAAATGTAGTCCTCTGCATTAGCTGATAGGCCTATACTAATTAGATATCCTCTGGATAAGAGCTGGAAATACTGTATATTAGCACTTAACAAATGTTTTTTCTTTTGGAGAAGAATATAGTATAGGCAAAGATAAAGTTGCACAGAAACAGCTTACCAGGCTTGGAAAACTATAAGTAAATGGAATAGTATAATTACTAAAGTACAAGATTTACTTTACATAAAGCATTTTATCCTCAGGGTTTTTTGTACGTTGTCCATATATTTGTTAGGCAAGAGGATCTGCTGCGTGCCTGTTATTCATGTAGCATTTCCTGATACAGCATTTTCTGATGATGTTGAGAGGTTAGATGATCTACCTGCAAATTTCTTCTTTTTATTACATCTGTCACGTGGCAAGGAATGAATGAGCAGATGAAGACAGACAATGCAAATAGTTGACATATTAAACTGTCTTATGCTTGAAGGCAAGCAATAAAGTGCCTGATTTTAATGGTTTTAAATGAGTGAATGATGTGAATAAACTATTTTGCTGGGGAACTTACCATTGTGTAGATACGTCTGTGTCAGCAAAATAACTCTGATAAAAGCATTAAATATTTCAATTTACTCTTTATTCATACATTGTATTTTCATTTGTGATGGAGTAGTATTAATATACATCACAAGTTTATTGAGACTAAATTTCTTTGCAGTGATTTCAGTAAATAATTTTTATTTCGCTGCAGCTATTCCTTCCTGGTTCAGTATGCAGTTGGCAGTTCTGTTTGGCATAACATTCATGGCAGACCATGAGGCTAGGATTATTTTGAAATGACAGCTGACATAGTTCAGTTGATATCATGATTCACTCAAATATGTAAACAAATGAGAAAAATATGGATTCATATTTCCACTGAAAGAATTATAATTACTGATTCATGGAAATGTAAGTGATCTGTTTATATTTTTTCCCAAGGAAGGATTATACAGTTTCACATGACTAAGAGTCCTTGTTCCTATGAAACATGTTATTTCACGTGATAGGTCTAACAGTATTTGTGTCTTCTTGAGGGTTTTGGTTGGTTGTTTTTTTCTTTTTAAATTAAGTTTTTTAATACTGTGTGACCAGCCATAATAGTGTTGGTGCTGAGCAAAGCCAGAGTGGTCAGGAGATGCCAATGGCACTGAAAATGCATTGAAGGTGTGATTACCTGTAGAGATGTGGCTGTCTTGTAAGCCTAATGGATGTATAAGGGAAGCAGAATAAAAATTAATTTCTACAGCAAAAGAGGATCTGATGTGTGTCATCCATGTTTGAGCGACCAGAGAGGTTATTTTGGAATAGGTCTGGTCAGGTCCCATGCATGGAAAGCATTGGATGCACTCTCGGAGATTACCTTTCAGTTTTGTTTTGCCCACGAGGCGTCTCTTTAGGCACCGTGAAATCGTTTCATGATGCAAACCTCTGAAGGAGTCTAGAAAGATAAACCTCCCTATACTGAGATAATCTTTGTCAATATAACTATATTGATAAAGACTATGTTGACTTGCTAGTGTCATACAGTCATTTCAGATGAATATTTTCAAGGCATGCTACTTTCAGTGTGTTTTACTAATTTCCTAGGACTCTATTACTAAAATAAATATTATGAGAAAATTATTATGAGAATGTTAAATTTCTAAGCAAATAAAAAAGTATTATTGTGCAGTTTTGATGAAGTGAAAGATTTTTTTACATTAAGTTTTGTAGATCTATTTTCTTCACCATACTTTAATATAAAACTTACTTCAGGTTATTAATTGAGTCTCTGATACATGCATGTAGTTGGGAACTTGAATTCCAGATTGGCTCCGTGGATGAATGTGATCTATGTCATAAGGTTTGAAAACATATATGGTCTCTGTTGACTTGAAGTCTTGGATGGCTTGGCTAGCATTGTAATGAAAACAGTGGACTTGAAGCTAAATATCTGCTAAGATGTGCTCAGCAAAGAAAATTAGTAACTTACACTAATGACATACATAGAAGCATCTATTGCTTGAAGTAAAGCTGTCAACAACATTTCAGTTTGAATAAACCAAGGGGCGTTAATAAAACCAAATTTGGAATTCTCTATAAACTTCCAATTTAGTTCCAGAAGAACAATCCTCTCTCTGCAGGTATGTCACCATCATGTTTTTCAGATACATTAACCTACCATAACTCACATACGAATAGAATGAATGAAGAAAGAATGAGCAGTTTTGGAACAATCTCAGAGGAATGATCATAGTTTGTTGTTCTTTTTCAGTTTTTAATTACAGATACTGATATAAAATTCAATACATTTAACAAAACTATTAATCAAAGACCCAATAAAAAATTGAGGTCAATCAGAGCACAAACACCAAACTCAAAGTTACTCATTAAACTAAAGAATCTGTCAATTCTAAATAGACCATCTCTCCCCCAAACCATTCCTTTTTACTTGTATTTTAAAACAGAATATCCTTCCAAGGGCATGCAAAGCTTCTCTACAGATATAATTTGTAAGGCACTTGCAAGAATTCCTAGAGGTGTGATGGAAAGCTGTGATGGGTTCATTATGGAGGAGTAATGCTTTGTATTGCTTTTTGGAGTTGGATTGCTGGCAAGTAGTTGAATAGCTATTTTCTTTTAATCAAAGTAATTTTTGAAGCATCAGTCATGGTTTTCAGTTACAGCCTAATTGGATTTTGCATTTACTATAGTATAATATTTAGCACTTAATATGGCTTTATTTTTTTTCTCAGAGAGCCATTGCTGCCTCCTTTTGAATAGTAAGAAAACAAAATGTAAAAGTTATGTTGAAATATTCTTTACAGTGTTCCTTTTTTCTAAGATTTAGTCAGTGAAAAACAGGTAGAATACATCTACTACGGAATGCAGTAGAGAAACAAGTATCTTTTCCACAGATACTGTGCCTACCACAGTACAACACATCTTCGGTGGCTACAAGTCAGGCAATACAAACCACAATTAATACGAAAGCCTATCCCAGTTTGCATGTACCCTGAAGGAACTCTCACTTTTGCAGAGCTCTGCCACTAACAAACTCATATCTCAAGTAAAAAATGAGTCTCAGCTTTGTCAGTATTCACTGTTCACTAGTGCTGATTCTGGTTTTCAGGACAAAAGAACTTTAGAAAAGTAAATTTACCTTGCAGTGGCTCTCAAATGAATAAATGCAGATTGAGCCAAAAATCTGCCTTATTAAAGCAGCAGAATTCATTCAGGTTTTGTGTAATAAATAGAGTCTGGCACTTTTTTTTTCAATAAATCAACATTTGTTTTCTCCTGAAAAGCTAAGTTTGTATTTTTTCCTGTATTTTGTTTTTACTCTCCCACTACCAGCATTCCCAACCCAGCAGGACAGTATGTAGCACACAGCACCTTTGGCATTTGTGGGGTTAGATCTCCTGAGGGTGATGTGCCAGGTAGATGAAAACTGTAACATATTTTGGCTGTTTAAATATGTACTTTTTCCATTTGCACAACATTAAATAAACTGCTAACCTCTTTTTGCTATTAAAGATACCTTTAATTGGATTCTTTATTCTGTTCTTTTTCAACACTTTTATTATGTGGTTTTGTAAAACACCAAGATTTTTGGTGAGGCTTCATTCCGTTTTCCATTGTAATTTTTAGGCTTCTCCCTTATACACTATTTTCTTTTTACTAATTTCAAATTACATTTTAAAGCTACACACTTTTAGTCAAGTTATTAGTGTGACATTGTTATCAATTATCATTTTTGGAGATAGCAGATAGGCCAAATAGCCTCTATAGAGAATTACATTTTAAGCTTAGAGCAAATCAGCAGGGACTGCGAGGGGAAAAAAAAAACCAAACTCTCACAAAAATATCTGCCAAAAAAACCCCCAGCCCACACAAAACTATGGCTGGAATTTTCTTAGAGTTCCCAGCTTCATTTCTTACCCTTCCAGAAACAGCAATGTATGGCACCATTTCCCAGATCGCATCTGGGAAATGGTGCCATTTCACTGCTCTGAGCAGCACAACTCCATTGGATTTTTAAGGATCAGGGCAAGTTTTATCCTCTCTCTTACCCTTGGCTTGTGAGGAGATTGATAACAGGTCTCTGAAAACAACTGTCCTTCCATTACACATAATTTTTTAATATTCATAGGTTATTTATAGATGGAAGCTTAGTCCTCTGGAAGCATGGCAGTATCAGTAATGTGTAAGTGTCAAATTTAGTCTCTATTATTTATAAAACAATAACTTAGAGATTAGTCAAGCTTATCTAATTTTAAATACCCTTCCCTGTTAATGTAGGTGTCTTCTACTTAAGTGTATTGCTTACCTATAAAATTGTTAAATATGATTTTAGGAGGTGAAAATAAATGAAAACAAATATATACTCCTCCCCTCCCCCCACCCCCCAGGCATTAATCTATATTTTGCTTCAATTTGCATCAGCCATTTGCTTTCCTGTATAAACAGAGAAATCTCATGTGCATTGAAGTCCTCTAACACCACTCCTGGTCCTGTTTGAGTCCCATTAATGTTCACTGGACGATATGGAGATCTTTTCTAAAGAGCTCTGGACCGTTATCCCCTGATTTGTGGGCACGGGCATCTTTAATTTCAGAGCTTTGCTAAGGAAATGTGGTGGCATGACCCTGAAAATAGGCAGTAACAAACCTAATGGTTACACCTTTAGGTTAATTCTTACCTCTAAACTAAAATGAATGTGATTAAATCTCTTCAAACAACTACTACTTTATAGGGAAAGAGTAGGTTGCACTCTTCTAGTCAAACAGAATCCCAAGATTAAATTACCAGGTGTGTGACAGTCTGTGGCTCTCTGGTGTAGTGGTGGGCTTTACTAGAGCAACATAATATAGTGTATTGTACACTTCTAGGGAGAAAATGAAATTCAGAAGTTCAGAGGAAATGTTAATGAGAAAATCCATGCTGTTATCAGTCTTTTCAAATGAAAGCTTCAAGGGGGAGTTAGGTGTCCATTTCTCTTGTAAAATCAATTGCTATGCTACTTTAATACAATTCCTAGCTGAAAAAAAAATAAAAATAAAGGAATATAAAACTCTCTGTATCACAGACAAGTATTTCATGCAAGTTATTCCTAATCCACGAATGTAAGCATCTGTGTATCTTCATAGGACCAAGCCTGCCTGCCTTGTGAATCTGCTAACTAGTTTGAGCTAAAAATGTCCCTCCAAGTTACGAGAAGTCAGGAAGATTGTTATCACATCAACTCTCAGATACTTTTTTAGAGATGTGGTGCTTGCATGTGTACCTGTAGCTCAGCTCACATAGTCACTGTGCTTAGCAGCAGAGTGAAACATTGTGGCTCCCAAATATTTCCTGCTTTCAATGCAGGGCTTCTCTGCTATTGTATTTGTTTGAGTTTTCTTTTCTGGAAGTACCATAATGATGTTGATAAACTTCATCACCAAGTGTTTTGGAGCAGGTCCTAGGTCAATGGTAAAACAATCAATTTATGTCTTCAAGAGTATTGACTTTTAAAAATAATACATATTTTGTACTTAAAGGTAAAGCATGGGTCAGTACTTCCAGCATGTTTGTGAGTTGATACTGCAGAAAAAATATTTTTTCAGACATTTGTTATGAAATGTCTTGATGAAGTTTTACCCTGCAAAATTTGTGAAGTGCAATTGAGAAGTATTTCTTATGGCAGTAATTATGCATTCATTTTTTCACTGGAATATTTTCCCCCAATAATTATATATAAAATAAAGAAAAATCACAAATGTGAATATTTATATGTGCATGTGTACACAAGTATAGATATCTTTCACTATGAAAAAATAACACTTTGGAATCGGATATAAATGACAGGACATCAGAAATCTTTGGAGCACTAAAAGAATTCACTGAAGTAGGGGTTGTATTTTTTTTTAATTTTGAGGGATTTCAGCAGTCAGTGTTTAAAAATATCACTGAGATTTCATGAGCTTTTAGAGCTATGCACCTGTCATTTTCTGTCACAGACCACTTAAATATGATGTTGAGTGTTATTTAATTGCTGATGCTATTCATAAGAAGTTTTGTGTTTTTCTAGACAATTTTGAGAATATGGCAATCTATTCTTGCTTTTCATGGGTGCAATCAGCCAAATGGTTATTTCTGTGACTTCTGAGTAAAGTAATACACTAGGAAAATTCTAATGTCCTGGTGGAAGTGCAACTGAAGTTTCTAATCTGTCAGTGGAATAGAGACCAGAATGGGAGCTTAGTCTTGTATCCTGTATCAATACCCCTAATCCTGTGGGTAGGAATATATGTGACATGCTTGCACAGTTCAGGATCTGCTTTCCATGGTGTGTGACTAGTTGGGAGCTCTTTAAATAGAACCTTTTTATTACTCAGCTTTTTGACTGCACAGCATCATGGAGTAAGGTTATATAAAAAACTGTCAACAGAGAGAAAACTTACCTTCTGTTTCTCCAGAAAAGAATGGACTTGCCCAGGAATTGCTTCTCATGATTCCCATTTATTATCTGAGTGAAGCAAACTTCACCTTTTACCTCTTGGAGACTTCTGGCCTTCAGTAAGCTGGGAGTAGCCTATAGTAGTGTGGGAGATGAGTAGCGGCCCTGGAAGAGAGACATAACTCATTGTTGGGAAGAAACCATGGGACCAAGAGTCAAAACAGTAAAAACACTAGATAGAATGTGCAGGATGTTGTAGCTTTGAGTACCCAGATACACTCCACATATTAGGGGCTGATATATTTCACTCACATTTGCATGTTTCCTTCCTGTGATTCATTCATAGAATGCTGGGTTTCAGAAAAGTGTTTTGAAAACATGATTTCAGTTTCAGGAACAAAATCTATTAGTTGATCACCCATGAATGAATATTGATTTTAGAGCTGTGAGATGAAGAGTCAAGGGACAGGTACAGATTTCTGCATTTGAGCAAGCAGATAGAATTAAATGTTTTGAAGATCACGAGTTTTTGTAAGAGGAAGAATTGAGAGACCCGAGTTGTTTCTGTTAGAGAGGATTTTACTAAGGAGACAGTGAGCATTCATTTCCATCTTGAGAAGCTTAATTGAGAAGGACTCAGTGTGGCTGAAGAATATGCTGGAAGCTTTCCTATAGCAACTGTAGCATCAGAGATCCAAATCATAAATTGGATTGCATTTCTCTCACACACAAAAAAAGGATATGGATATTTTCAAATTTAAGTCCCACTCATTTCATGTACCAGCTGCTTTATCACCATTTAGTCTCCTTCTATTCCACTTACAGTTCTGATATAGTTACAGTTCTTTTAACATCTCATTGAACATGACAAAAATATAGATACATATAGCAGCTGAATATACAGTATGGTTTGACTGGATGGTACAATCTACAAAAGGAATAATAAAAATGTTTTCATCCCATCTGTTTCTCATATTTGGGAAAACCAGGCATGTTAGCTCTGATTTTTCACCTCACATGTGCATGAAACCAGTGTAAGAATGGAAAGTCAAACCCATTATTTTCTTCCACTTAATTTCTTCCAAATAACAGTGTTATATTACTTCCTGACAGGGTTTAATTAACAACTCTGGAGATTTTTCCTAAACTAAGGTTTGAGATTCTTCACAAAACTCAACTGGGAATTTATCTGACCAGGAGAAAGCTAGCAGGCTTGTTGTCAACATTATTTTATTTACAGTGCTTTTGTGTATGATGTGTGAGAGTTAAAATAATTTCAATTTCAGAGTGTTCAGCTCTGGGGCTGCCAACATAAGGACATGAAGCCATTGGACAGAGATCACAGGAGGGCCTAGCAGAAATCTGGAGAGGGACTGTTTACAAGGGCATGTACTAATACGGGTAATGACTTCAAGCTGAAAGAGGATAGATTTAGATTAGATATTAGGAAGAAAATCTTCAGTGTGAAGGTGGTGGGACACTGGCACAGGTTGCCCAGAGACCCTGTGGCTGCCCCCTCCCTGGCAGTGTTCAAGGCCAGGTTGGATGGGGCTTTGGGCAACCTGGGCTAGTGGAGACTGTCCCTGCCCATGGCAGGGGGATTGGAACTAGGTGATCTTCGAGGTTCCTTCCAACTCAAACTATTCTGTTATTCTGCGATATGTACAATTTTTGCTAAGTGAAGGTACAATTCTACTTTTCCTCTTTTCAGAAACAAGTTTGGATTCTAATTCAAAAGAAATAGATTCCCTTCACTTGTCTGTGTTTTGGGATCCTCTGAGGACTCCTCTTCCTAATACAAAAGGTTCATCTTCACTTTCAGGGCAAGGCTCATCTCAGTTGATATTCTATATCTAAACTGTGATATTCTGTATATTGATATCCTAGATCTATATTCTACCTAGACTTCTAAACCTACTTGCAATTCACCAACATTTTTTCTATGTACATTTTAAAGATATAAACTACTCTAAAAATACCTGTTTCTAAGATTTTGTGGGTAGCTGAGGATGGTTATCTTTGATTTTTATGTTGTGATGTTTAGTCAAATCAAATTTATCTGCAATATCCAAAGGCTTAAGAGCGAATATATTTTTTTCCTTATAAACTTAACTGTTATTTTTACATTTTTAAAATTTAAAGTGGAGTAAGTTATTCTTAATGGAAATCTAGTGTGCATAATTTCATTGTATTCTTACTCAAGAGGAAAGCAAATACGATATGAAAAATGTGTATTTCAATCACCTTGTGAAAAAATGGATAAAGATAAGCTGATACTCAGGTTTAATGTGTGATTGTCTGATCCTTCCTTGCCAAAAATTATTTTACAGGATGTGATATAGACATGAAAAAATTACTTTATGCTACTGAAATGAGCACATTTTTACTTACATTTCTAGTAAAATTGGCTATGCTTTCAAATTTGAATACTCTCTACAATATGTTTACTTTGCTTACATTACTGAAGGAAATTTCTGTCTGTTTAATATTCAATTTAGTTTTGATATAATTCTGTCAAGAATTGAGAGACAGAGCAAAACAAAATAAAGTATGTCAATGTTTATATATCAAGAGATCAATCTTGACTTAAAAATAATGGTATGCTTTATAAGAAGCATACACTGAAATTGTCAGGCCTTTTAAATCCTATATGATACTTTGTGGATAAAACCAGAGGAACTGCAGAGGTCAGTTATAAGAAGTCAGATTTTAAGAGGAAAACTTGCTCAATATTTGTACATTTTTACTTCAGACATCAACTATAGGTAAAATTAAACTCTTCTGCTTAGTTAAAGGAGTACACTGAGGTTTGTAAAAGCAAAAATTAGTCATACTATTGCTGCAATTGAATGGAATTTTTCACTTTTGTAAAGTGATGAAAAGATATTTCTTCAGAATTCAAGTAGTGATCTATTGAACAAATACATAAGGAGCTAATTGATTATGGAAAATTAATATTATTTCTTTTATTAAAGTGCAGTTGTAAAAAAAGTTGTATATTTCACAGTGCAGTATGGATTAAAATTAAAATTTAGCTCAATTTACTCTTTTCTGCCATCCTATTTGGTTCCATACGGAAATCTGTCACAGAAAGAAGATAGTAAAATCTGCAAGTGCATCCATCAAATAAAAGAATACATCCAATAAATAAAAACCATACATCAGGCATAAAAGATTGAGAGGTAACTTTCATTTTGTCCTCTGGTTCTGTAAAGTAAGTTTTTGCTGAAGTAGAAATAGAAGGACCAAAGAACTAAGCTTTTTTCTTTCACTATTTCAAGTCATCTCTGATGTTCAAAGCAGTGGTCTGCAGCTGAATGCAAAAGCTGTGACCTGCATAGAAAGGTAATATATGCATGGCTATACTAGATTCTTGAAATCTTTAATGATTTTATTCCAGAGTAGAGTCATCAGGCAATTAGTAGCAGACAAATGCAATCAGTTTAGATAAGCAGGTGTCTGGAAAATACCTTAAAGGTCTAGAAAACAATGTCTGATCCATAAAGAAACCAACTGTCTGTAACTGCAAGGTCTGAGGGCTTCTACTGAGTCTAGGAACAACAAATTACTGAACAAGTTTGGGAGTTACTCTTGAAGAAAAGTAGGAGAACTGCTCAGTGATTACCACAGAGTAAAAAACTACATTGACCTCAGATTTTCAGTCTGAGATCACAGAATCACACGGAATCACACAGAATCACAGAATGGTCTGAATTGGAAGGTACCCCAAGGATCATCAAGTTCCCAACCCCTTACCATATGCAAGGCCACCAACCTCCAGGCCTGGATCTAGACAAGGTTGCCCAGGGCCCCATCCAACCTGGCCTAGAACACCTCCAGGGCTGAGACATCCACCACATCTCTGGGCAGCCTGTTCCAGCACCTAACCACTCTCTCCATGAAGAACTTGCCCCTGATATTTAACCTAAACCTTCCTTCCTCCAGCTTCAATCCATTCTCCCTTGTCCTACCACTATCTGCCCTTGCAAAAATGCAATTCCCCTCCTGTCTATGTGCTCCCTTTAAGTACTGAAAGGCTGCAATGAGGTCCCCCCCCAGCCTTCTCTTCTCCAGGCTGAACAAGCCCAGCTCCCTCAGCCTGTCCTTATAAGGGAGCTGTTCCAGCCCCTGATCATCTTCATGGTCCTCCTCTGAACCCCCTCCAACAGCTCCACATCTTTCATGAATCAGGGTCCCCAGATCTGGACACAGTACTCCAGATTTAGTCTCATGAGGGCAGAGTAGAGAGGGACAATCCCCTCCCCATCCCTGCTGGCCACCCCTCTTCTGATGGAGCCCAGGATACCATTGGCCTTCTGAGCTGCAAGAGCACACTGCTGGCTCATGTTCAGTTTCTCATCCACCAGGACCCCCAGGTCCTTCTCAGCAGGGCTGCTCTCAAGGAGAAGATACAGGCCTAGTGATACTTCAGATAAGACAATATATTCTTTCTTATTAATTTTTTCCTCATTAATGTTAAACATTTTCTCAATATCTCATATATCTTTGAAGTCCCATTTTTCAAGCAAACTGCTCTGAATGGAATGTTTCAGGATCTGCTGATGGAGTATTCAGTTGGGAAGGTGTGACACGCTGTGAGCTAAGGATGACTTATAGAGGGACAGAAAATGAAACTCATTGTCAGAGGGATTCAGTGGCATTTATCTTTCCAATATCAGTTGGCTCCATGTCTCCCTTGCGGAAATTCAGAACTGTATGAAACTCATATAAGACAGAAGGAAGTGCAGGTGGGTTTGTATATAAAAATATATTTGCCTCCAGTATAGCATGGCATCATGTGAAGGCTCACTTCAGGAGCTTATCAGACATGAAACAAGATCTGTAGCTGTGACACCCCTTAGTTTGCAAACACAGTTCACTCCCATATTAAAATCAAGTATCCTAAAAATGGTTAAATAACGAAGAGGTTCTGCCATGATTTTAAATGTCGTGTTCATTAAAGCCGTAAGTGAAAGCTTTCTCCAGAACATGCTATTAGATAAAAGCCAGTTTTATCTAATTTGATCACTGTCATTATCTGGGGATTTTTTTCCAAGCTAGCAGGTAAATTGGTTTCTTTAATGTAGTTTTGAAAATGTTTAAATAAGTTGTTTTGTATAAAAGAGTAATACTGGAGAATGGGCCTCTAAAGCAAAATAATCATCTGTTCTTGCAAAGGAGGTATTGAAGTAGAACGATATTTATCGTGGGTAACAATATTTGTGGGCTTTAGACCCACAAATCCAAGAAACAGTATGTATTGCTGCCCCTAGCAGAGCAGATGGAAGTCTTGTGCTTCTCAAATTGCTAATTAAACACAAATTAAGTCTTGTTTTGTACCAGCTATTGTCTTTCTTTGTTCAGAGCAATGACAAGAAGGCACATAATTGTCTACACTTTCTGTCCTATTTTTTCTTGCTTCTGCCTACCCTACATGTTGATTTCCTTAAGAAAAGCTAAAAAATTTGCATTTTGTTTTTTCTAAGAGGTAGAAGGGTAAAATACTTTTAGAAATTTAAGCTTCCTTCACAGCCTAAAAAAATTTTGACATTCTTGTGCTTTGTGGGGTAAAAAGAACGTTTCCATTTGAGGTCCTGCTGTGGTAATAATAATGCAAGTTTTACCACCTGCAATGTAAGGGTAGCTCTGCTGCAAGTACTCAGAAGGAACAACTTGTGAGCTGGCCTTTTCCATCTCTCAAAGGAAGGATTAATGAAAAAGGCTGACATGTCCTGCTCAGATTGTCATTATTTTCAAAGACTGTGAACCCCCAAAGCTTTGCCACTTCTGTGGAGCTTACTCACTGTGTGACGTATTACACAAAAAATATACTGCTCTATAGGAAAGCTGATGGAAATATATAAGATCAATGACTGCCTTACAACTTCTGTGAATATTTTAATATAAAATTTTAGATTAAACCATATCAGTATGTTCAATCTTGTAGTATTTTATGAATTGTTATTGGATTTTCATCAAATAAACGTTTAAGTATATAGTCTTTGTTTTCTATGAGAATAGATATTATATTCTGGTGCAATTATCATTCTATTTCAAAACCATAAAGCTTTAAGGGTTAATTCTGACAGTCTTAGAAATGATGGAATTTATTGGCAGTGTTGTATCTAAATTACAGAATGTATGGGATACCTTGCCTGAAAGACCATAGCTGCAAATATCCTCAAATACTTAAGTCTCTTAATTAATTTCTATGATATATTCCCTTTTAAAAATCTCCACTGTCTTGGTATTTACAGTTCTTGAAAATTAGTCATACTAAAGGTGTTATGTTAAATATAAATAACTAATTTTACCCATAGTCATGCAGAACCTCTGTTTCTAATAATTCCTACAATACCATACAAATACTTGGATGGAGGCATATGAAATGATCCTTGTGATTTACCCTTGACATGGTACATTTCTTTCAGTATCAGATTACATATCCTGTATGTAACGACTGACTTAAGTGGTTTTCTAAGAGATCCAAAATAGGTTCTTTTTAATGTGTTTAATACTCTATTAAATGGTGACAAATAGAAAGCTAACAAAGCTAAATTTTTATAGTTTCCCTGTTACAGTTTTATAGGATGTTAAAATGCTAAGGAATATAATGCTCAGATATAATTTATAACAAAAGTAATTTTCACAGATTTTCTTTATATAATATAATATGATAATATTTTTGTATATTATTTAAAAGAATTAAAACTTGTATGCTATTTATATACTGTCTTTTCTCAAAGGCTTTTTTTTTCCCTAAGATCTATGATCATTTTATCAAAACTATATTT
>VXBZ01003932.1:185405-216442 GCA_013399135.1 Heliornis fulica
TATAAGTGAAGACATTAACAAGGTAATGCTTCATCCAGAGAGAAAAGGAAAACCAAAAAAACCTGCAATCTCCCATTTTATTTATTTTTTCCTTTATATATTTATAACAAAATACTATAAATGTTACCTAGACATGAAAAAGATGGTATTTTTGCTTAGGTCAAGCTGAGTTGGTGAGCGGAGATGTAGCCATTCCATGAACCGGAACTATTACCTCTACAGGTTTTGAGAAGCACGTTAAATCTGTTTTAAACACTGTTGGGTTTTATTCCGGTCCAAAATGACACATATTAGAAATGTGTCAGCAATTCAATCTGGAGGCCTGTTTCACTACATCAGGAGTTTAAATATAGGAAGGATAATAAACTTCCTGTGTACTGCCAAATTGCAAAGCAACTACAACAAACAACCAGCTATGATCTGTACTTCATTTTCAGCATTGTTGGGAGCTTGCAGGTAATTGAAGGGTACTAGAATTGCTGAGGAAAATGACTCACTTTCCTTTCCAGGAGAGGCAGAATAAGTGCAGGCTAGTTGGCATGGATCCATAGTTTATTGACTTTCTTAGATACCTCTTCAACTTTCACTTTCACACTACCAAAGGATGGCATCCTATGGCTAGAAAAAGAAATACAATATAAAAGTCATGGTCATATATGTAAGACAATGACTGCTACAGCTAGTATTGCACAAAGGACAATGTAAACCACAAGCTGAAAAATTTACGAGTCTGTCGTCTTATATTAGGAATTTGAAACATTTTGCAGTGATTTCAGCTGTCATTTTTTACCCCATCTGAATCCTAGTAACAGCCTGGATTACTTCTCCTTAGGGTGCCTTTGCAATCCAGGAGTAATGAAAGGTTTTTGTTGTTTTGTATCCTAGCAGTACAAACCAAACTATTAAACAAAATTAAATTCACAAAAAGTGAAGTCCAAAAGTCCAAATTTATTTTCATAATGCATTTACTGACACCACTGTACAGGACAAGTTCTGTCTTTTTTTTTTTTCTGGTTACTGAATATCTCTCTTGCTGTTTTGCTCTGCTCAGAACTAATGTTCGGTTTCCTCAAGTACTTTGGCTGTATTATGAAAAGTATTTTCCACGAACAATCCAGATCTTTTTTTCTTTTTGTCTGTGAGGTGTGCATAGTCTGTCTTTTTATAATGTATTTTCCTTATTCTTATGGGTTTACAAAATATGTTTCATTAACTGTTGAGGTAAGAATTTTATTTTCTTTACATTAAAATATATACTTATAATTGCAAACAAAAAACATACCTTAGTCATTGCATAGTATTCCTGACTTTAAAAATAAGTCAACTAGTTTTGAAAAATGCAACATTAATACATGAAATACAATTAAACTGCTTTTTCAGGAGATTTTTTATATATATATATATTCTAGACTGTGTGAACATGTACTAAAAAGCACATTACCAAGTGTGGTGAAAAACAGAATAACCAGTAACAAATTTAATCTCAATTTTGATGACTGTCTTACATTTTAATTTCAGCCTGGATATTATAATTCATTACATATGATCAGCCTACTAATTCAAAACCTAAAAAAATGTATCACTAAATTAAACACTTTGATCCGTGGAGTACTTTGTGGGGGAAGAAAGAAAGATTTGCCAGTTTCTCTTGGTCTAAACCTCTTCACTATGACAGTTTCAATAAGCTTTGTGTTGAGGGAATAGTACAAACCATTCCAGATCTCCTTGAACTTTCTCCACTCACCTTTCCAAATTTTCCCACTACAATTTTATATCCCTCCCAAGAACAGATACTTTGGAAATTACATGATCTTTAGACTTACCTAATGAAGTATTTTAACTGGGGCCCCAACATGAAAGGACACGGGAATGTTAGAAGTTATTAGCCATGGGAATATTTTAGCCGATATGCATAGTAGGAAGTTTTATTGCCAGGCATTGATGTTATAGCTGAGTTAAAACTAAACTGGCATAAAGATAATGAAACAAATGGAATGTTATCAAGAAACTGAAGTTATTAAATATTTTGAAGACTTTTCTTAAATTAGAAAAATTGAGGCAATTTAGAAAAAAAAAGAAAGAATTCCTACTTCTTCATCACTTTTAATTTTTCCTATAATGTATATTTGCCTATTTTTTCTCCCTAAGTCTTAACTAAACAATATTTTGTGGAAAAGAGTCATATATGTCAAATTCACAGCTGTTCCACTCCATCCCATCTTTTCTGTCCTACTCCAGCCTCCTTTTTCAGAAGCAGAAATCTGCTACAGACAATTTACTTTTACATTGCTCTCATGTGCATGGCCTGACCTGTCTGTGTTACCAGCAGACTGGAGAGAGCAGAAGTTTTCACAGCTTCTTTGCCCTTCTTCTGTCTTGTTCAATCCTTTGAGTAAGGGACTTGCAGAAAACTGGTGAGGCATTTCAGAGAGAGATAACTCAGTCCAGCATCGACCTCTATCAAATGTGCTGTGATTGAAATGCAAGAATTGCAGGGAGAAAGCTCTGTAGTGTAAGAAATATACAACCTATGTATGGTAGACAAAGTACATAGCTGTGCACAGAGTCACGCTGAACTCTGCCAGCAGTGATCTCTGTTCATGCTATTTTGCATTGTCAGACCTGAAGAATGCCCTTCAAGACAAGATTGCTCTGTTACCTTGGAAACAGCTAGCTGTCCATGGATAATCTGCCCAGTACTTCTGCTACTTTTAAGAGTTTTTATCAACATTTACTGATACAATGTCTTTCACTCAAACTAAAACTTGGTTATATTTTAGGGAAAAAATCACCATTAGCCACTGGATTTTTGATTACACTTCAAGAGCCTGAATGGAAAAAATAAGTTTGTTAGGCAAGAGCACATCTTCGCATCTATCCAAAGCCTGAATGTTGTCTAATTTACACCTTCTTTAATCTCTCTATTACCCACATTATTGCAGGAGCTTGGAAAAAAATTAGCCTTTGCACTTCTTGAGGATGGCCTCAAAAGGGGCATCATTTTGTTGGAACAAGTAACCGGCACCACTATTGTTACTTCAAGTGATTAATTACTCTGAACTTACTGTTGGGATCCAGAGTTATGTGTCTCAACCCCAATACAATTCAGGGCTTCTGGCTGCTGCTGCTGTTGTAATATGACCACAGACTAAATTGAGGGACATGAGACTTAATACAATGCTCATGAAAGCATCAAAGGTATCTTAAGTAAAGGGTCAAACTTCACGTTTTTCATAAACAAACTTCATGAGTCAGTTAAGTGGAGCCACTGAGCTGCAATCCTGAAAATCTCTTACTAATTTCTCACTCAGGCAATTTACTTGGCCTTCCTTTTTTTTTAATTCTGCGGGTGTAAAATGAAATTAAAATGTTCCTTTCCCCATCCCTTGATCATCTGATGTGTTTAGATTGAAGATGTGAGGGAAGAGTGCCAAGACTTTCCACCCTGTGTATTATCACCAAAGATGCAATTAGCAGAGCTGCTGCTACTAGATATCCACTGAGTTGACAACAATAAGGGAGGGAGAAACTGATGATGGAGAAACTGCTTCAGAAAGGTCTGATAACCCACTTGTGCAGTAGTCTGGTTTTGGTCACTGTTGGGGCAGTCTTTTCACATGGAGTTGAGGAGAAGGGTGGCTTTGTTGTTGAGTCAGTATTGTTCACCATAATGAATGGAGCATTAATGTGAAATACTTATAGACTTCTTGCAGTTTGCAAACTAGGTGATCTTTCCCCCTCACAAAACTAACAACCTACTTCAACAGTAGTAAGAAAACTGGGTCTTTAACCTCTCATTTGGCCTTTAAGCCAAATCATTATTAACAACAGAAGTTTTCCAAATAAAGACTAAATAGATGTTAAAAGAACCTGTGAAGTTGTCCTGTGTTCTATTTTGAGAAAAAACCTTGACATTAAAATTAAAGTCAGCTTCAAAAGCCATTCTTGGAAAAAACATTCAATGCTACTCACTGAAATGTTAAGATACTCTTCTCCTTTTTCTTTTGACATAATTTTCTAATAACATGCCATATTATCTATATTCATGAAAGGAAATTACTGCATCAACATTGGCATTAGGTTTTATTTTTCTTGAGACTGTAATTTTTTGAAATGTAAGTAACAAAACCAAACCAGAAAGTTTCCATATAGCATTAAACCAGAGGTGATATGACATATGAAGTGGTATTTCTCATATATCTCAAGAGCAGAAAATGTCAGTCTCCTAAAACTCCTTAGGATGCTTCGTGGTTTCAAGAATAATGGAATGGAGGGATTTCGCAAATTTCCTCTGGGAAGGCAAAGCTTATCACCCGCCTAAGACTCCTATCAAAGCTACTTCACAGATAAACTGTAGGGGAGGTGGGGCTTAGCTGAAGAAAGATCAAATCCTACAGAATAGAGACAGCCTAAGGAGACTTTCTAATTTGGATTGCAAATGCAGATATTTATTTTAAAAGATAAGTTTCACGCAAAGCAATAAAGGAAATTCAAGCAAGGCAGAGAGTTCAGAATGTGGTTTTGCTCCTTGCTATGTGACATATTTCATCTTTCACCATTATCATGCTTAGTTCATCAGATACTTCTGGGCACATCTCAGCTAATATGTTTTATTTGGATCATGTTACATCGTGCAGTATCTTAGCAAGTTTGGCCAATAAAATGTAATGGGAAGTTTTTTATTTGATTTGGGAGTGGTTTTTTGCCAACAAATTGCGTACGAAACAAGGTAAGAAAGCTATGTGTTCACATTACAAAGTCTCTTTTTAAATTTTAAATTTTGTTTCTCTGAATCTGAGTTATTTGTGTGATAGCTGTAGTGAATATCTGGTTTAAAAATCAAATATGGGTTGAACAGAACAAACATGGATTACTCTGCAGTAATTAATCCTTTAGTGAACCATTTTGCTTTATAACTGTCTTAAAAGAACATAGATTTTATATGCAAGTTTGTGTTAAGTTTATATTTCATTCAAAATTTCGTGTGTATTTTTAAAGGAGTATTTTATATTGTGTGTAAGCAGGATACTAGCAATGTACCCCTGAAACTGAGGTATCACATGGCCAGTTACAATACTAGTGCTATTTATTATTAACAGACTACTTGTAAAGTCAGGGATATAAATAATCCAATATAATTAAGACTGTCAAAAGGACACTATCAATCCTTTAAATCTATTAAACCATTTTATGAAATGGGATCCTCATTCTGTGACACATTTAAAACTGATAACCTTGTTTTTCCTTTTCAAGTTTTTGGTGAAACGAGTCCCACATAACTAATATAGCCCCATAACTAATATAAGCCAAATAAATTGGCTTTTGCCGACCTTGTTCTATGAGAGATTCCTTTGGAAATGCTACCAAGGAATTTATTTGTGCCTTCTTGTTCAGTTATAGGCAAGGCATTTTCCTTGTATAAAAGAACAGTGGAGAAGGTCTGGGAAGAAAAAAGTGCTCCTATACATAGGTTCTTCTGGGGATAAGTGACAGAAGGGCAAAGCCCAGCATAAAAAATAAAAATTACAACAGTCCTATTTTTAAAGTCATTTTCCAACTTACTGGAAAGAAGATACATTTTTGTTGATGATTTTGAGGGTGAAGCACACAAAGTGTTATCAAAGAAAACGTTCTCATTATCTGGATGAACTTGGAGATATGTCTTACATTGCTCTCAGTGTCCATAGATGCTGGGAAAAATAAACTAGACACTAGAGCCTGAGCTTTAAAAATGCAATAAAAGATACAACTACTGAGGGGACAATCAATTCTAAAGGTACATTAAAGAGACAGTATAAGCATCTAAATTTAGAAAAACAGTAGGGCACAGTAATGTGGAATAATCTGGCATTTTTTTCTTTTATATGATTATATTCAGATTAGATTTTTAGAGCTCTACATCTTCTGATTAAAAAGAAAAATGACTAATTTAAAACTATATGTAAGAAAAGGGTATCAATTGGGTTTTGGAATCTCATGTATGCAGATCATGCCTTGTAAGTTTATTATAATTAAGGTGGGTGATTGTTTTAAATGGAGGAATTACACGTCTAAATCCAATTGCGTTGCTACTACAGGAATTGAATTCTAAGTCCACCGTTGGCCTAAGGGAGTTGGCAGTGTCCAATTAAATGAAAAGCATGTCTAATACTAAGTGGCTAAAAGAAACATAATTATCATGGATAACTAGAAATAACAAGATTAGAAATGAAAATTACACATTATATTTCCAATTCTGAATGTATTGTGCGTGAATTCACTAGTGAACCCATGCATAGCAAATGTCAGGATTAGGACGTAAAACAAGAATGGATCAACTTTTAATCAACTAATGAATAACTTGTCTTCTGAGGAAGTAGGAAAATACGGGTACTTACACATTCACTCTCTTTCTACTACCCCAGCTTAAAACACTACTGTAACGAGCTATAAGACTGCCAAAGTTTTGCTACCAGTATGCTGAGACCACCATAGACCCACACCTCACTATAGTCTAATTCACAGATTTTTTCTTGCTGGTAGTTGCAGCTGGGGGAATCTGTTTAATGCTATGTAGGATTTTTAGGGGGTATTATCAGCATATTCAAACAAAACTGGTTTTGGTACAAAACCAGAACTAGGTGAACTAAAAACTAGGATGACTTCATTGTGTTGCCAAAAATACATGTTCTGATCAGGCCTATCGTGTACTGTCCACGTGCATGAGGAAGCTAATGAGAAACGGCATGTAGGTAGTGCACTACCAGCAAAACAAAATATCTTAAACTCCCTTTTAAGAGGAGGGAGAGAAGAACGAGGCAGGAAGATCCTTTATCTCCCACTGACAAGAACAGTGCCTGGCCAGTAACTGGTTTAATTAGGTTAATCTGAGGGTGGGTTTATTGATCAAAATCAATTTATCTGAGGCATCAAACTAGTTATAGCTTTTTTTTTTTTGCTATGCTTTTATGCTACATATGTTTATTAACAGTGGATTTTAATGTGCCTCATCTCTGTCATTCACTGCTGCCTTGACCCCATAATGCAATTCCTGANCATCTACTACTTCTGAATTTTACTTTTAAATTCATCTATTTTTTTTCTCCTGGACTGCTCAGCATTCCACTGTACATTGCCTAGATAATCCATTATAAAACTTATGCAGAAGACTGTATGATTTGATCTTGAAATGTTTCTATTTATACTGAGTTTATCCAAATAAAAATATTAAAGGCTTACAGCTTTATACATGGTTTAATTACTTCAATATAATATTGGCAAGAAAAATAGTAGTTATGTATCTGTAATATACCTATAGGTACAAATGGATTCTGTTTAACTCTTTTTAGATCCAAATATTTCTCTCCTTATTCTGAGGAAAATTGTATCAGACATCAGTAGTTTTTAATAGGTCCAGAAGCAAATCTTGTAAATAAATTCTCTTCATAAGGGGGAATAATTAATTCTCAGTGTTGAGACTCTCTGTTCATGGATCATGGATCAGAATTTATTGTATTAAGGAAAAATACATCAAGGTTAGAAAATCAGAACATTAAGTACTTAGATGTTTTGCAAAGAAAATCTCTTTGCAAATCATGGTGCATTTTAATACTAATGTATCCTTCTGAAGGATACATTAGTATTGAAATGCACCATGTACATAGTTTTGACTGTTTACTGCAGAACATATGAAACGTGTAAATAAGCTGATATTTCATATTCACGCTTCTCTTCTTGTCCTCTATATGCTTAATAGTTTTATCATTTTGACAACTGATGCAATAGTATCAATACAGCAGATGAGGCTTCTATGCTGTAGGAAATGTAGAAATACTACTGTGCTTCCTAGTTTTGAGTCCATGTGCCTGTAGTAAACCATCTTTGCATATAACTTCTAAAAGCAAGGTGTTTCATTGAACCGGTTTGACCTGACCATTCTCCCAGCATTTGCTTCTAGGTTTGAGTTTTATGATGTTTGTCCTGAATTAAACTCAGCCTCCCCCAAGCTGACTGGGCTGCAGCTCTCTTTCTTCTTGCCTTTTTCCTTGCTGAGTTGTGTGTCTACTTTCCCATCATCCAGGCCTCGTTGGGGTGGATTCTAGACTGTCCAGCCCCTTGTTCCAGAAATGCTTGATCTTTGGCATGCCAGCTCATCCATCCATCCATCCATCCATCCATCCATCCATCCATCCATCCATCCATCCATCTCTCTCAGCATACATACTCAGCTGTCATGCAAGTATTCCAACATCAATTATCTCTAACCTTTTCTAGCCCAAGAAAATAACGATTTATTCAGAACAATACTAGAACTGAATGTATTTTCTCACAGCAGTTAATTACCGATACTTAGACATATTCTGGACTTCAAGGTTCATGATTTACAATTCAACATCCTTCTGACCTTTTCTTCTTCCAGCATCTTTTACAGTATGGATCTCCTGATTCTCTTCTCAGCAACTGACTTTTATTTCTCTTATTCTAAACAACTGGAGTCTTCCTTTATAGCTTGAGACATTTTCAGACAGTACTTTCACTCAGTCACCTTCCACAGGTGTCTGTCTCCTGCTTCTCTAACAATGAGTTAAGAAAAACTCATTAAATTCAGAGGATTGTCTATTTATGTTTCCAAGATACTACCATTGCATTGTTTCATACCGAAGTTTAATATGGAAACAAGTAAGGCTTCACATTCAAATGCAGCCTGTGATAGAGCCCCCCAAATCACTAAGTATTATTAAACTGTACCCTTATAGGCTTCCAGACTGTCACATACATGAGGAAAAGGGAAAAATTGAATCCTATAGCAATGGAAGATCTGTACCAACACAGCCTTTCAAGATCAGTTTTGGCTTGAAGGTCAATTTCTGTCCCTTATATATGGCTATTTATTTATTTAAACCATACAATATTCAAACATAATTCAGTTAAATTGTCTTGTATATGCACACCTTCACTGCAGTCCCCAAACCAGCTATTCTGGCACTCTTCAAATAATCAGGGGCATGTACTGAAATAGGGAAAAGTGTCATGAGGATAAAGAGAAAGCAAATGTCCAGGAGGAGATGTCAAAATAAATGGGTTATGGAAAAGAACATTAAATACATCACATGGGTCCCTGATTGTAGCTGAGATGCCAAATCAAATTTCACCACCAATTAAAAAGCACTCAAGTTCTAACCCGTGCGCTGGCTGTCAGGGGAACAGGTAATGTTCAAAGAAGAGAGAGGCATGTTAGAGTGTTGCTGCCAGGTTAGAGTGTTGCTGCCAGGTCTAGAAGAATTCTTAGTACAAAATGCAATGTGAAACTCAGGAGGCTTTCCCTGTCGTACTGGCTTACTGAACCATGAGGATGAAAATGTTCAACTTAGGGCAAAATGAATAATTGGCTTTACTTTTTCTCTTGCCAAAAAGTGAGCAGAAATAAGTATAAAATATGATTGAAGTTGAACTAGATATTTCATTAGACAGCTTCATTTCACTTCCAGGTGTGAAATACTGTCCAACGGCAGTAAAATACATAGATTTTTTTTTAATTATTTAAGTTATTTCAGTAATTTATTTTTTCGTAAATTAGTGTTTAAATGTAAATTAAAATTTAATTACATTTAAAATAATTTCAAAGTAACAAACAGCAAAAATATTAGTAAAATCTGTCATCTAATGAAAGTAAATTTGTACATTGCTTTATTGACCTGAACATCTGACCTTCTGCTGTTACTGTTAGAGAAAACTAAATAGTTTCTTCCATTATTTTTCACATGATGTGATTGTAAAGTTCTTTTTATAAGAGGTTTCCATGGACCTGCCATCTAGAAGCCCATAGGCATAAAAAGTTGTTTAAATACTTTTTTTAGCCAATCTCAAGCACATATTTTATATCTGACAAAAAACTTCACTGAAAGATTTAAATGAAATATTTTGTGTTTACTTATTTGTATTAAGAAAATATGTTTCTTTATTTTGTATCATACAAGGTAGTTCTTAATCACTCAGCTAAGCATTTACTTTTTTTCCCATCTTTTTGTCATCTTCATATCCTCCCTCTGGCTTGATGTTATTTCAGAAAAAAAACACTGTAGCATGTACATAAGTGCTTGTCACAGCTGATCATAGGTGGGTTTTCATACCAGCAGTGAATAAAGTCATCTGTCTTAGCTGAAGTCCCTGTGTTCAGCTGCTCACACATAGTATAGGTCAGGAAAGGTAAACAGTCAGAAACATTCACCTTGCAATCTATTTTCAGCTTGCACCAGGCCCGCCTTTCCTCTCTACATCTGGTTCATGCATTTTGTATACCTGTACCAGAACTTCAATAATTATTATTATTTTTTTAATTTTATTTTTCCTGCTGGTAAAACAGCTATCAGTCAGCTGTGTGTGAACACTTCCAGTCTCGGGTTCAAAGGGGCACCATCCCAGAAATCTAATGAATAGGGTTGCTTCCCTGAATCAGTGCCACCTTTTGTTGTCTTGTTCTGCCTTGCTTTTAGGTTTATTTTATTGGGTTTTTTTTTTAATTTTTTTTTATGTTGTTTACACTTCATATCAGGATGCTTGTGCCAGTTTATTTTCAAATGCAACATGGTGACGTTTTGCACCATTTCGAAGGAAGCAACAGTGATCGCTGCTGCCAGTGGGCTTACATCTCGGAAAGCGCTCTGAAATCTGTATAATGCCAACCCACAGCACTCTGGTGGCGAGGACTGGAGACCTTCTTGAACCTAGCTGTGCAGTCAAAGAATTTGCAGGTAGTTACTTTTGTTGGAAAAAACATCTCTACAGGTAGCCAGAGACTGTCTACTACCAAAGACATAAGAAGAGAGTTAACTGACTTTCTGTATATAGGCAGATTAAAAAAATAAATTATTTAGCCTAGGCACAGCTTGCTGGTGGTCCACAGAGTCTGTAACACTCACTTCCTCTGAGGTGTATTTCTTAATAGAAGAGCCTGTTACTAACCAACTACCTCTACAAGCAGCTGCAGCTATGATTAAAAGAAAGAAATATATCTGCAAAGCACTTTACTAACCTGCTGTTGCTGAATTTAATTTGAACATTCCTTATGGGTTTAATAAACTAGTTTTATCATGTAGTGTTTTATTTGATCTGAATGTGCTAATGAAGGAGACTCAAGTATGCATGAAGACAAAGGAAAAGTAACAAAAAGATTAAAAAAACAATACTGGGAGAAGATAACTATATGTTAGCTGTATTTCCAGGATGCATGGGGCTTTATTAGGGGTTTTTAATCATAATACAGCTGCATAAAGAATATGTGAATATGCTGAAGTGTTTTCTAGGCTACTTGATAACATAGTGATGTCACATTTACTTTTTATTAACACATGGTTTTGATTGGACTAACAAAGCAATAGTTTTGTTACTGAACTACAAAGATAGAAGCTTTAGGTTTATTAAAGTGTATTAGACTTCCTTAACTTCATTGAATGTGGTGACCTTTTGAAGCTGATGAGTTTCCTTGTGCTTAAAATTAAGCACGTGGTCTAGTAATTTGCAAGGTCAGAGACCTTGAAGGTTGGCACCCGTGAAAAAATTTGAAAGAGGAGTAAGTCTACTGTGTTAGAAGCTGTTAAAAGTATTCCATTTTTAGAAATAATTTCGATAAGCACAGAATATCTTAAATGAACCTGAGATATTTATCTGACTTCACATAATTTATAGAAGGCCTATCCAAGTTTATGTCATTAGCAATGTACAAAACAATTTATTAAAAAAACAGGGATTCTGGCTGTAAAAAGCAAGGCAGAGCTAAACACAAAACATCGTGAACAAGTATTAAAAAAATATCTGGTAGGGAATGACAATAACCTTCATGAAGCAATAAACATTAGACAAACAAGATAAAATTAGGTATTTTTGATCCAGGTATCATAGGGTAGGGTTTTTTTCTTTATTAAAGTAAAAATTTTTAAACCATTAAAGTATCTTCTTAACTGAGAAAAAATCAAGTAAAATTATTTGAACAAAAAAAGTAAAATATATTTTTAAAATTAATGTAGCATTAGTTCTTATTGCATATTGACTTGTAGTTGCAAGTATTTTTCCCTCAGATTTCTAAAAAAAACCCCAAAAATTACTCAGTATCTTCCATATGTTGTTCTCCACTGAATAACACCTACATAGTTCATGCAGCAATGCTGTAGACTTCAAGAATGCCCAGCACTGAAGACAAGTGGTTTGACTTAAGAGATGCTTTAAAGTAAAGTGTGGATATCTTTTCTTTCCTCACATCAATTTCCAGCTAATTTGGAAGATATTTTGATTTTAGTAACTCTATGTCCCCTTTTCCCAGGAAGGGCATTTGGCTACATGAAGAAAAGCTCAAGATCTCCATGCTGATTCTTCCTAGGAGCACTGTGCCATGGATGTTGTTTGAGGGTGAACAAGCACTTCTCTTTTCTGCACCAATGCACATGGCATGGCTTTCACTCTAGTGCGCAACAGCTTAGTAGTTGGATTTAATTTTTTCTTCTTGCCAGTGCTTAAATACAAGCCAGTAACTCATGTCACTTTCTTCCTTCAGATTGGTCTGTTTGACCAATGCCAAGAACAACCCAGGCTTTTAGGAGCCTCTCAACAATTAGAAATCACTGCTCTGAAAATTTAAGTGCTCCCACCTGTTGGTCAAGTGGGAGATTTGACTGCTTTAAGGTTAAGTAAATGCTACACCAGCTCTTCAGAGATGAGGTGTGAGTTTCTGAACAAGTGTCTGGAGGCTGCAGCTGTGGTATAGGTATGGAGTAAATAGTTCTTCTGATAATAAGAGCGTAAAAAAACCCATCAAACACCAAAAACTGTAGAAGCTGATTAGACTTTCTGGGAATGTCTTTTTTTTGTTTGGTTTAATTATATATNTGCTATTCATCTTGATGTTACAAAGCTAGAGAGCATGGAGGTGCTGCAAGCATGTTTTTGCCTCCAGGACAGGTTATTTAAGTCCCAAAAGCTGAAAAGCTTCTATTCAGTTTCATGAAAAAGCACCAACAAATGTTCAAGTTGGCTGATGGACCACGAGTTCAGGAGACAAGGCTAAGGAGCTTTAGGTCCAGTAAATGAGATACCTTATATCCGGTGGGATCCCTGAGGGAATTTTTTTTCCCTCACATGTTTTTGCAATAAAAATGGAGCTTTCATTACCAGGGTCAGGGTATGCACACCATGTGCCTGGTTATTTCATGTGTGTATTGGAGAGCTGTGGCCTGTCCTTTAAGCCTTGCCTTGTATTTGTGTCATGCTGCTTTGTGTGTCTTGGACAGTTCAGCTTCTTGAGAGGCCTTATGTATTCAGCTGAAATCAGAGCGAAGCTCTCTGGGATTGCTACTTACGGCTTTGTCTTGGTGTGTTCTGTTACTATTATGTGTGGTTTTGTTGTATGAAATGCAAAACTCCTTGTTTACTTTCTGACATGGGATTAGCTTCATCTGGAGTAAAAGAATGCTTTGAATGAGCTTCTGCTGCTAACAGTGAAGAGGATCCTAAATTCCAAGTCTTTAAACCTTTTATGTGAAGGGATCAGTGGGGATTTTTAAGTTGACTAAACTGATGGAGATTACTGTACCGAACAACCCTCAAATAGCTGAAAAGATTAGACATATGTTCCAGACAAATGTACTTCAGCTGAGTAATTGGAAAGCAGTGCCGTGTCGCAGAGTTACAAAATATCACGAAGAAAGTTATAGCAAAAATTGCATGGGATTTTTGCAAAGAATTTTATCTGAAGTTTATCATGCTGAGTATAATGTAGCAGTTACATATGAGAAACAACATTCTTGGAATGCCACTGTTTAATAATAAAAAATATAAAAATATAATTAGCTAATTGAATTAAGCTGAATAACTGAATTATTTTTTTAAAAAATGCAAAACTCTTAGGTAGCTAAAATATCAAGATGGCAGTATGTTCATATCTCAGATTTTAGTACGTTTGTTATTATGAAATCTTTATTTACCGCTTTTTTGGTAATATATTCACGTGGATTTTAGTGTAAATATAATTGCATGAAATTTACCATATTCAGGTACTATTGTAGGACTTAACTTTATTTGGACTTTAAGGTGGAAGGACCAGTGGGAATTTTTAATAATGAAAAAGGTTACTTATGCATTACTAAAAGTATTCAAGGCCTTAAAAAGAGTATACTCTACTCCTGCCCAAGTATTACAAAGTTGCTCAGACTATGCTGTGCCTCTTCATTGCACTGACATTCTGGACAGTGAAATTGATTGGGGAGGGTTTCTTCAGTTTTGACAGGATTAGACACAAGTTATTAATAAAAGTGTTTTTCTTCATAGTACAACTATATTTTCTGGAGAAAACTGCAATATGGAAGCTGCAAATTGTATCTCTGAAGAGTTTTAACATCTTCAGAAGCAGCTATATTTCTCTATTTGAAAGGGACTTCCCCCCCCCCCAAGAATGCAAAAATATATATATGGAAAATTTTTACTGTATTTTAAGAAGTTAAAATGAGTTATGCTACATACCATCTGAAATACATATTCAGCCTCCAGTACTTCTGGGATGCTCAGGTTAACAGGGAGGGGATACCCAAGGCTGCCCTCTAACGTCCCCGTGTCCAGTGATCCAGGGCAGCACAAGATCCAAACCTGGGTGGTAATTACCGTAGTGGAGGTTACCCAAACCATTTCCAGTAATAAAATGTAATTTTCATCAAATGAAGAAACAGTTGAAAACGTCTTTGGTGATTTACAGAGTTCACAAAGGGGAGAATGGTTTTCAGTCTTCATGAAATACTTCTGTAGAAAAAAAGAAAGGGACAAAGATACTCAATTTACGGGGCAGTAGACTCTGCTATTTGCCAAAATGAATTTCATTTTGTCTGTGTGCTACAATTACAGAATATTAGGGGAATGATTATGATGAATTTTTTTTTTTTTTCCTTTTTGGTATCTTGAGGCATGTTAGGGCTGTTAACTTCTATCAGCTGGATATCATCCACAGATTAGGGACAGGAGACATTCTGGCAGGATTCCAGGCATGCTGTTGCCAGCTGGTGCCTCTGTGTGCTGGGTGGGAGCTTGTGGTGGAGTTTTTTTTTTTGGTTTTTGAGCCTTGTGAACAAGAAATTACCTTTTGATAGGAAATGTTGCTGCAATAGGAAATAACAGATGGCTGTGCCCTGCTTCAAAATGAGCAAAAAAAAGTGTAGGAAGGGTGAAGAGTATTCCCATTGCTTTTGAGTACCTAAATAATGCTTTTCAAACATCCTTTTTTTTATGTTGCATCTGAGGTAATTTCTACTATTGGGATATACCCAAATATATTCCTGTGTCTGTCTTTTCAGAGTACATTCATTTGATCAAATATGACTTTAAAAAAACCAATATTGGTGGTTTTTTTTTGTAATTTATAAACCGTTTAGCATTACCTAAGGAAAGTTTTAATATATTGCCCTCATGAAAATTGTCTCTTGGTCTGAAGGAGGCATGCCAGATTGAGCCAATGCTGAAACTCTGGAGCAGCTGTAAAATGTCTCATGTTTCCTCAGAAAACTGGCAGTATGTCTCACAAAAAGCTGTTCTAGAGTTTAGTTAATTCACTTTTTCATTCTTCCAGAGGAACAAAGGGCACATTGTAGTGGGGTGGTAAGAGCTGTGTTTACGCTTATCCCTACTGCAGAAGCAATAAGATGACACAAAGTGTAGCTCAGAAATGTGGACCTTCTCATGAGTAACCCTATAATTTTGTAGGCTTAAGGGAACCTTTCCTATAAACACTTAATCCTGTGTGGGGTTTTCATGCTTTTTTTCAAGCAGCATCTGGCAGATTATAAACCTCATAATTATTAGGAGAGCAAAAACTGCAAACTCCCTGAACTCAAAAATCATGAACTGTGAATAATTTTCTCAAAAATTCCCCTGTGTGAGGATATGACCTCACTATTGCAATCAGGTAGGAGGATAGTTAGAAAGTAGGTAGATACATAGGTAAGGGAAAAAAGTGGTGTTGTGTACAGGGATGATAGCTACTCTCTTTGATCTCATTGTTTCCTCCTCGAGTCCATTTTGAAAGACAGAATTATTTCAAAGAATGTTTCATTGTAGATCCTTCTTTCAAATTAATATTTCCTATGAAGTAGAAGCCATGTAAATTTCTCATTTGTGTCACATCAGTTGGACACACAGGGTAATAGGAGTTAAGAATGACCTTTTGATTATGGTAGAATAAATCTATAATGTTAAAATAAATTAAAAAAAATAATTATTGAAACAAGGACATAACAGTTAGAGCCTTTTCAGATCATAGGCTGAAATGTATTGTTGGTAGTGTTACAAAAATATTGCCAAAATAGGGGCTACTTCTGTGTTCATGGAGGCACAGTCTGGCCATTGATCTGCCAAGGGCATCAGAACTGAGAAGGTAAATTTCAGAACTCATTATAAATATTTTGTCTGTGAAAATTAGTTACCAAGTTGGTGTAAGTTTGATTTCCACCAATACCAGAGAACTATGAGCTACTCCAGTTTCGGTAGCAGTGGAGCTTAGATTTGATTCACTCAGTCCTGTGTGTTCATACTGTTCAGTGAGGTAGTAGGGAAGGTGTTTACAGTGAGTGCTTACAGTAGCTTTCCTGAGAAGGGAGGCAGAGAGACTCCCCCACAAGACCAAACTTAGGACTCACCTGCTCTGAGACTGATTATGCAGACCCCTGAACTGACATACCAGCTGCTTGCTATCCATAGGGCAGTCATGCACCCCTTTCTCTCACCTCCAGGTTGTGGACTCAAGGTTCTGTCCTTTCCTTTTCATTGCCATGACATTCACTAAATTATTTAAATCACCCACATGACAGGTTTTGATTTTTTTTTTCTTTTACCTCTGAAAATTTCTGGGTTTTAAGTTAAGTCATCTCACAGAGGAGTCAAGAATCAGAGATGCATATGGTCAGCACCTGGAAACAGGACCTACCCTTTCAGAACCTGTAAACTCTTACATCAGCCTGTTACATCTCCTGAAAGTGTTCTCTGAATCACCCCTGCACAAATCCATCCTGCCCACTGTCTGCTGGGGCAGTTTGGCTTCCAACCTGCCTGCCTCAGATAGGCAGTGGTATGATTCTCCCACCCGCAAAAAAACACTGAACAGGTCGTTTTGATTTTTCTCTTTGGCAGCCTTGCACTCTGGCTCTCTCTGGAGCTGATGGCCTCTGTCTAATCTACACGGAGTCTTGAACTGCTAAACTTGGGTAATTTATCATGTCATTGCAGCTGCTCTCAGGGATGTTATACAGGCATGTTGATTATTTTGATCAGCGCATCATTTTAATTGGCTTTATGAATGATACTCTTTAAAACCTAAAAATAATTACGGAGCATAGTTTACATTTAGAAATGTTACAGGGCTCCTAATGGTGAATAACATATTTATTGACCTGAGGCTTTTTCAGTTATGGTACACTAATACAGAGAGTTTCTAATATTTTTATTTTATTACTCTACATTAATTCTTAATGTTTTTGGGGGGTTTGAGGTTTCTTTTTAATGACAAGTCTTCCTAGAGGCTAAAGATTAAAAGACTCTGTGAGGCACCTCTCTAAAATAGTGAAATGATCTGTCCAACTCAGATCTACAGGTCTTCAGTTAATACGATTATGTAACTATTCTGTTGGTCTTCCCCATATACAAGCTAAATTAATTGTTGCTCTATGTTTATCTGTGTTGTCTAGTAGAAGATAAACTATGAAGACTTTTCTAGTTTGCAACTCAATTTGAATAAATATATTTTAGTATCAAGCCAAATAATGAATATCACTGTTGTAGAAAAATAAGAGAATAAGAAAAAGCTTTCCATAACTAAATACTATCCTTTTCTGTTGGAATTCTATATGTAACAAGACCAAAGAAAATCGGTAACTCTGATTAACTCTTCCCAACTAAAACCAGATACAACATAATTAGCCCTTCATAATACCCCAGATCTGGATGTGTATACATGCTTGTGATTATTTCACAGTATAAAGCCTGCAGGGTCTGTATTCTGATTTTCAGTATTTAAATAATATTGTTCTAATACATTCTTAGCTTGACTCAGTGATGCCTATTCATAGAACCTAGTTATTCAGAATTATGAATATATTTTATGCCAAATGTATTGTAAATATTTGCTATGGAGATACTTCAGGCACACAGGGAAAATTTCAATTAATTCAAGCAATATTTTAAAATTTTCAGAATAATAAATACTTTTTTAATCTGAAAATACCATAAAATTTTCTCCGGAAGTTCATTCTGTGCATTTCTCTTAAATTGGTTTTGGAATAATTGAGTCCACTGCAGTGACTTTAAGGGAAACTATAATTGTTAAGCACAAAGTCAGATCATATTTTATTTTGTAAAATATATTCTGTCCTGAAGTATTATTATATGGGGTTTTTATCCATTTACATAATAATCTGCCCAATATATGTGTATCTATAAACTCAGAATATATGTATGTAAAATATATTGAGATAAGGTCACTGTTCTAAGAGATTTCAACAGTTACATTTTATCTCAAATTATATTTCAGCAATATATTCCAGAAATATTCATACTATTTTCAGAAATATCTTTCAGAGAAAGCTAAAGGGACAGATCTTTCTCTGCCCATGTATGACGAGATAAGAATTTTGTTGCTTATTTTCTGGCTGTGTCATGAAACCTTTTATCAGAGGAGTCTGTTCGCTGTACCTTCAAAGTAGATTGACAAAGTTGTTCTGAGTTGCTATTACCCTGAGACTCTATGCTAGCAACACTGTGTAGTTACAGAGCAATCTGCTCTCCAGCAAGCTTTCTTTTAAGTTGAAGTCATAGTATTTTTCACCTTATTTATCTCTGAGAAATCAGACCTGATGCAACCATATTGAAATGAAAGCTGGTTTTTTTATGTGCTAAACTAACTTGATTTATGTGATGAAGTTGCACTTGTGTAAATCCCCCTCTGTATCACTACAGTGCTTCTACAACAACAACTTGTTTTCATTACAGTGATTCTGTTTTCTCCTAATCTGAAACTATATTTTGGATATCTTTAGTTCTTAATAATTAGATACAGCTTTCTTTTTCCAATATTTCCTTTCCCCACTCCCTCTCCAAAATCTCTTCACATTCTCAAGTTGTATTTTGGATGTGTGGGTAAAATTAACCTGCAGGAAGTAGGTGCTGCTTTAGCTTAACTGTCAAGGCAATGGGAATGCAGACATGAATGTTTATAGTCTCTTTTGTCTTGATGTTATTATATAATTTAGGCTACTAATTCTGACATTCCTCTGTTTCAGTGTCTGCAATATTAATACACTATTGGCCTTTCTATCACTACCATATGCTTTTATAAGAAAACAGTAGGTAAGAACAAGTGCATGTGAAGTGTGTTTAGTAAAATAGCATAGGAAAGCAAATAAATGTTCTGTATTAATATTTATCTCAGCATTTATTTGTGGAAAGAGTGTGAAAAACCTAGTGTAGTATTACTTTATAGTGTGTAGTACTTCTTCATAGATGTTCTAAGGTAGAATGTGATCGTTATTAACTTTAGTAGGCATAGTTTGGCCACCACATTCTTTCCTTCATTGTTACCACCTTGTTCAGATTTGCCAGAATTAAAACTTTATTGATATTACAGGAATATCTCTGGCTACATCATAAAAAGGGAATAGGGCTCTTGAATATTGGGACCGGACTAGAACAGTGTACCCACAAGAACATTAATAAATCTGTTATGACATTTCTTTTCCTGTTAGAGAGGTGTTGTCTATATTTATAGATTCCATCTCCCAAACGGATGTATCAGTTTTGAGACAGATGGGAGAGTGGGCACTCTGCTCAGCTGTAGGGAGACAGGCATTAACCAGCCATAACCTGGCTCCACTGTTGTTTGTATATCTTGTTTCCCCTTAGAACAAGTTGCCTTTCTTAACCACTTATTTTCAGTTCCTAGCTGTGGCATGTATTTGTTCTTCTGAAAGTCACATTCACATGTTCTCATTGGTCAGCATTTGTTGTAGACAGTCACTGTTCACATATGTTCACAGCAGTAGGTATATCAGGATATTAAAAATGATATATTAAACTATGTTAAAGATGCAATACAGAGTTCAGTGATTCCCATGTACAAAGCTACAACAGGATACAGGATGATTTTTAGAGCATATTATAACCTTTAGTTAATAGCATTCATTATACAAATGAAGCAATACTTCTAATAATATTTAGATACTGTTGTTAGTACCTTTATACTGTATACATATAAAGATATTCGGCATCAATGTATTGTTCAAGTAACGTTGAGTTACTTAAATAAAACATGGGGACTGTGGTAGTGGCTTCTGTACAAAGGTATTTTCTTGGCTTTCAGCTGAGGAAATGGAAATAGCACCAAAGGGTGGGAGTTTACCAAATGTTCCTTTGCAATTCTAAATAACACTGCAAGCATGTTTTAAGTACCGTCTCTCCAAGCCACACATCTATCTGCTTGATCATATAGCCTGCCAAATATTCTGTTAAATCCATCACTGCAATACACTGCACATCTTCCACTGTTTCCTCAGCAAGCAAGTCAATAATGCTTTGGGAAGGGGCTAGGGGGATACACAGGGACTCACAGTGCATGTATTAAGTCAATGATCCGTCCCAGTTCACTTGCAGTGTTTGTTTCACTGGGAGAAAAACCTCTGAGTGTTACGTGTGTGACTGTAATAGTGGTAACATTTCTTCTTTAACACATTTCTTCAGTTAGATATCTCAAAATTTCCTGCACTAACATGTTTTCTTTCCTGCACAGCATGTACTTCAGACAAAATTTCGGCGACTGGTGCTCGGTATAACTATCAGCTCTGCGACTGTGAATTTGTGTGTCATGTGCTCAGAGTTCCCCTTGCTAAACACAGCGTAGGAATCATTTAGGATTCAGGCTCTCAGCAGTCCCTGATCAATACAGATGCCAACCTCTTCTGTAAGGAAAATTTGGGTTAGTTTTAATAATCATAAAGAGTGCTTTAAAGTATAATAATGTTTGCAGAAAGCTAGAAGTAGTAACTAAGAGGGCAGGAATAATTCCATTAATACAGATATGTCCTAAATTTCATAGGAAGACCTCTGCCAACAGTATCCCAGTCATTGTCAGTAGCTCATTGTGATTTCAGTCAAGAGTGTTTATTTACTAAGGCAACTGGAGCATGAATCATCTTCACTTTGAAATGGACTTTAACTGGTCCTGTGGTGCAGAGAAACTCAGGGACAGATTAAAAAACCTTGTGAGGCTTCTAGGAAGCTTTTTCATGCATTCCTGAAACCAAATTTAGATATTGTGTGATGGAGTTAATAGGACTTTTCTGTAATTAAGCAGTTTTAGAATAGCTTTTGAACAGTTGGCTTCCTTCTTGCCAAAGAAAACCCAGTAGATAGAAGCAGCTAAAACACATCCTTATGATTTTGTCTCTAACAATAAAAAGGGTGACAGTGACAGGAAAGCAAGTGGCAGAGGTGGAGAATGAATAAAAGAAGCCAGTGCTGATCCATATACCTCCCAATGATATTTATCTCCATCATATATTGTCACAGCTGCTAGGCAGCTAACACCCTTGTAACCTTAGGATTCCTCTCAGACTCCAGACAGTGGACAAGCCCTTCAGCTCCACTTGAGCTGGCTGGTTCTGGCTATTTTCAAATCTTACAGATGGTGAATGAAAACAAAGTACATTTGATATTCAGAGTGTCTCAAATGTGTCAGAGTGTAACAATATGGTGTTTTACTCACTTTGCAATCCCTGAGTTTTCACTGTTGTAGGCTGACCTGGAACTAAAGCACAAGGAGACTGTAAGATTACCTTTATCTGGTGTTGAATAGGAAGGATCAAGGTCCCTTTTTTGCTCCTCCCTGATGTTTTTTTTTCCCAAAGTTGTACAGAAGCATCCACATAAATTTTGCAGGATTTCTGTGTGTGCCCTTGGTCGTGCAGCACAGCACCTTGGCTTTATGTGCTGCAACCTCTCTATTACTACAGTAATTGAATCTCTGTGGTGGTATGAATCTGCAGGTCTAATGCAAATCTTAAAGCTGATACTACTGTGGAATCCATCTAATGGAAATATTAGTACAAATTACATTTTTCTGTTTCAAGAGCTGGTGACAGGTCTGGTGGTGGTGGTGATGTCAACAACTGAGTGCTCCACAGGTAGAATTATACCGTCTGAAGTTTGATCTGATGTTGAACATATTGTGTTGTTTCATGCTCAGATTCTTCTGTTTGGCACAGGTCAGATGACAAAAAGCTTAGAAAACCAAAAAGGCAAACATTTTTTTTCTGTGAAAAAAATTATTTAACTTCATACCTGTAATAGCGAATAAAGCACTTTACCACCACAGTTTAGATGGTGACACAGTTCCATAGACGTTGACAGTATATCGCAATGAGTACCCCTGAAGTAAGAGCAATTTATTAGAGCAATTTATAAGAGCAATTTATATCACCGAAACAAAATGTTTCATCGTAATCTGCTATCAAATAAAAATTGTTTACTCAACCCCTTTTTGAACACCATTTTACAATGCTTATTTTATTTTACTTTTCTCCTTTTAGTACTTCTAATTGCCTTCTAGTTAATAGAATGGATTGCAACTAAACACAATTACTGATTAAAAGAATAACTTATGCTCTTGTTGGAACAAGAGAAAACACTCAGTCTGACAAGAAATTCTGCATGCAATGAAAAAATTGGATTAGCTACTTCTACACCATTTTTTACTCCAGGTTCTCCAAATCATTGGCATGAAAGGTCTTCCATGTAGAGATCGGGAGCAAAAGAAGTGCAATTCCTTCCCTCAGAGAGGAGTATTATGGGGTACCTAATGCAGAGAATAATGGAAATAAAACCAGCCGTATAATGAATGCCCTGTTGCCATCATAACTTTCCGACTATGTTGTTAGGCACATGATTCTGAGAGAACAAGAGGTTAGAAAAAAGGCCTTGTGTGTTAAAAAGATACAAATTACACTGAATACTTGCACATTTATAATTAGGGAGTATTATTGCCTGATCCTGAGGGAGGAAACTCACATGAATACACACCTATTTAAGCAGAAAGATAAAGTGAAATTCTTTATTTGCAGCTTGAGGAAGCAAAGGGGACAATGAGGACCAAAGGTGTTAGCTAAATTTGGCTTTTTGCTCTCACAGTATTACAGCCATTTTGTTTTTATAGTTACAAATGAAAAAAAAATCTTGAGGCATCTTTGCTCTGTAAAGGAGCTGGGTGTAAACAGCATCTTCTCACTTGACTGATCTGTCTCTTGAACACAGTCTGAGTCATACACATGTACTTCAGGGACAACTATTTTTTCTCTGTTTTTCTCTCCTCTGTAGAATTTTAATATCAACAGCACTCTAGGGAAAGGAGGTGCAATAAATTCCAGCTGGCATTTCATCAGCATTAGCACTGACTCCATTCTGATTATAAAATGACAATTGTTCTCGGTGACCCAAGGTAAAAATAACCATTTCTGACTTTCAGATTCTGGTGTCAACCTGCATGCAGTGGATTTCTCAAAGACTTTTAACTGAAGTATATTTTCTATGCTAGAATTTTTTTTCAGTTATTTTTAATAGTAATCATTATGTCAACTGTTGCGCCTTTAGTGGAGAGATTTTTTTGGTACTTTTCTTGGTGTTTTTCAGAAATCAGTGCAGAGAAGAAGCCTCAATCCAGCATTTCTCTTAGAGTGTTGAATTTTAAGTATCTTTCATCCTCTTTCCCCTTTTATTTAGCAAAATCATTCTTGAGGATTTTTCTATAAGCAGTTTTCGTAAGAACTGCATGAGATAGAAGTATATAAAGCTATAAAGGTTTTTAGCCACACACGTACATGCTCTGTGTATTTTAGTTGATACAAGTAGTTTTCAGTATTTAGACATTCATACAAGGTTTACATTATTTATGTAGTTCCAATACAGTTCCATGTTATTAAACTTCAGAAATACCAAAGAAATCTTTAGAAAGACTGCTGTTGGAGAAGTCTCATGGTCAAACACAAAAATGCAAACGCAATCACCAACCCGAAAATGTTTTGTGTTTACTCTCCCAGCTGCATGTTGATTTACTAGAATACCTGAAAGAGAACCGAATATGCAGCCCATTTCTTATTTTGATGCTTTGATGCTATCTGCATTAATACCAAAATAAAAACGGATTAGAAATTAAACCACAAAAGATTTTCCTCGGGAATTCCTGTAACTATATTCCTACTTACTTAGTTATTTCTGTGTTTAAATGAAACTGAGATATAAAACTGCATTCATTAGTAGTTTATCCCTTCAAAATCTGATGGAATTGAAAGATTTAAATGGTTACAAAAGGAGGGTGGCTAGGAAAAAGATTGTTATTAAATATAAAATCTAAATCTATGTCATTTTTGTCTAAGCATAAGAGAGTTAAGTAGGCTGCCAGTAGTACTGTTCAATTAAAAATGGCTTATATCCCATAGTTCTGCTATTAAAGTCAGTCTGTTTGCCTTAATTCCACAATAAAATTTTTCTGTTAAAAATTCTTGTAACAGCATATGGACAGGTTTTATGTTAGGCAGATGCACACAGCATTCTAATATGTACTTAAGGAGATACCCTTGTAACAATATAAAGACTTAACCTATATTTACAGCTGGGAATTGCATGAGGGTTTATTATGTGAGGTATTACTGGCCACCATTATGCTATACAACCTTTTTTTTTTTTGGGGGGGGGGTTCAAATAAAAAAAAAATCAAATCAGCACAATAAAGATTATGTCAGAAATACTCTTTACTTTTTATTTATATATATGTGTATTTGTGTGTATCTATAAAACCCTAAATCAAATACAGGCTATGCACAGATACTATGAATGCTTTCTAACTAATTCAGCACACTGCCAGCTGTCAAAAAGCCTCTAGTCTGAAGTATGTTTCCCAGTACTGCTCTGAATAACACAGTTAAGTGTCTGAGATGCCCAGCCATGCAGTATGCGGTTGTCAAACAGTTTTGTATTCTTGCAATTTGTGAGAAAGAGATCCAGAGAAGTGATCAAGAGGACATGTGCCATCGATGTGTTGAGTCCTCTTGACTTGTTCTTTGGATGTTTGTATGGGCCCAAATCAAGTATTTGGTTGTGTTGTGCTAGGTATTGGACACAAAGTGTGTGCAACCCAAAAGCATTTGCAAGTTAGGTGAGACAATTTATTTTGGGGTTAACATAAAGTCATTAGGAAAGGCAGCCAGAGATAATAATAGCATAACAGTATGTGGGCAGGGTACACTACCTTTCAGGCTGTTGGTATATTACTTTTAGAGGTTACAAGAGAATAGTAAGTGCAAAGGGTACCAAAGGGTGTGATTCTAGGTCTTCTTAGACTTAGAGAGAGTTAATATGAGACTTATCAGATGCTTAAATGGTTCCTGGGCAGAATGTTTTACAGTATTTGAGGACATGGCAGATTGACACATGACCGATCAGTAATTGCTGGCAGATTAGAAATGAGAAAAAAAAAGTAGGACTATTAAAAAAAAAAAAAAGCCACAGGAACAAAGACAGCTACATGAGCCCCTCTATCATAGCAAAATGAAATTGCCATTTTTATGGTAGCTCTCTGTTTGTGTAGAAAAGCCTGGTGCAGGGAAATTCTGAACATAGTATTTTGCAGTTAATTTGTAAAATAAAGTAGAATACAGTTTTTTTTTACTCTACAGTGTTCATGAGTTTTTAGTTTAGATTGGTTATAAGAACCTCAGAACTTTTTATGTGAGCCCAGAGAGGGACAAGATGTGATAGGTAGGCATAATATGTATAACATAGCAGCTATTTTTGTTAATGTACTTCAGAAATAGAGAAACACTCTTAGAAGCCATGTCTCTCACAAAGGTTCATGAAAATCGTAGTGCTTTGTACTGTGAGGTAAAATGGCACCATTCACTATGCATTTCGAGGTTTAACTTAGCTGTGCAAGGGCTGCAGTTCAATAAAATTTGATTTTGGGTGGCAGAAACTCTTATCTCCAAACTGAACACATATACAAAGGACATTTCCTGGTTTTGCACCTGTCCAAACTTATTCTTCAGTTTTGCAGTTCTTTAAGTCCTGCAGAAGTGAGGCTTTCTAAAATGGGCAGTTGGCCAGCAGTAATCAGCCATGTTCAGAAATGCTGCCTGCTGCTCAGCTTCTGCCTCATATTTTACAGATCGCTAATTTGCAGGATTGGTCTTAATCCATCCCTGCTGGCTTTCATTTTTAAGGTTTTATTATAAGGTTATACTTCATGTAAAGACTTGGAATTAACTATAATACTTGTAAAGAACATTTTAATATATTCATTATTGTGACATATACCATTTGTGCTCTTCAGAAATATTGCATCTGTTCGTAACATCGGGACAGTTTACAGGTTCTGCATAATATATTCACTCTTCAATATTCATGACACTACTTAGGAAGCCTAATTACAGGTGAGGTACCATTGTTCCAGGCAGGGTAGAAATGTAGTCATGGCTACAAAGAGTGTGCAGTGTAATAATTTGACACATCAAATTAAGGGAAGACTAGAACAGATGTATAAAAGCAGAAAACAATACATTACTTCTTATGACATGTAATGCTTATTGTACTTGCAATTAATGTTAACAAACTTCCAAATTTTTAAGGCATTTTACATGGTTCATATTTGGGATTTATCAGCAGTGGATATCTGTTTTTAATTTAACTCTAAAAGCTCAATAGTCAGTAGTAATTTAGGAAAGATAAAATTCTGTTAGCAGACAGAAGCATGTGGTTCAGAGGTTTTATTGTGTTATTGTTTTAAACCAGCATATTCGTCTAAGTTTAAGAATCCTAGAGTACCAAGTACAGCACAGAATCTTCATGTGTTTGGAAAAGTATCAGAGCCAAATAAAGTATTGTGGGGTGGGTTTTTTTCATCACCAGAAGGTCTAGAAATGATAGTGCATTGTTAGGGCCACTGAAGGGGGATATATTGTTTGCAGTTCTTGGGATTACAGTCTCAACTCTCTTAAAAAAAAAAAGTAAGCTGGCAGTAGTGCTGATTATTCTGACAATAAGATATCTGTCTTTTAAATAAATCTTGGGCAATGAAAGACTATGAAATCAACTACTTGGAAGGTATCTGTTAGCAACTTTTCATTTGCCATTATGGAATAGCAGCATCAAATATATCTATTCTGTCTCCATTTGGTTGCAATAATTTGTCACCCAAAATGTTTTTGTGATGGCTTAAAATGTTATAGGTTATTCCTTTAATCACCCAGGGGTTTGCATATTTCACAAACTCTGTTTTGGAAATTTTGGAGAGAGGTTAAATATTTTTATCTGAAATTCCCTTAAGTTGATTCCCAGCCACTGAAAAGATTTGGAGAACATCCCGTGTGATTTACGTTGATGTAAAGCTGGAAGTCAGGTTTCAGAATATCTTTACAAGAGGAATCTTAAAAGATATTTATCAAGAAGACTTGCAGTTTGTCTATCTCTTATATGGTTGGAAATAGATAAAAATCTGTGGAAGGATTCGTGATAATAGTTCACTCATAATATTCACAAAGTTACCAAGTTTCTTGCTTCACTTCTTCAGAACTGGTGAACTTGCTCCTGCTGGTCTTGAATGTGAAACAGTTAAAACTGAAGCTCTGTGCTTAAAAAAAACTCCAAACCCAAGCCTATATATGAAGGTGAAAAGCACCATTGTATTTGATTTCTTATTGAATAGTATTTATACTAATAAACTCAAGGATTACATGAGTTGTAGTCTATTTTTTTGAATGTAGTATATGACATATACTAATGGAAACCTAATAAAGCAAAAATATTTTTGAGGACTTTGTGTACTGTGTTCACAGAGCTGGCATTGTTTGGAAAGCTTTACTTGGGAATCCCTGCCTACAATTTTAAGAATGCAAATTTCTGTCCTTTTCAATTTTGAAGGTTGCAATAAGAGTCAATAGAGTCACCAGAGATCTGAGAAATCACTATCATGAGGTGTGAACCATTTAATCTTCTTTTTTTTGGGGAGCCATGAGCTTGCACAGCTTGCTGCAGTCCCAAGGGACCTAACACCTCAGTAGAGCATTGCACAGAGCAGCGCAGAAGCACCTGCTTTGTATCCAAAACCAGGGTGTTATTTTCTTCTCGTTCCTGGGTTACTGAGCGCTTCTTCTTCGTAGGCAGCGTGCCCCACTGGTACAACCGTGGTGTTTCCACCCCCATTCTGGGGTCAGGGTAGTCAGGACTAACTCAGGGGTCTTCTGTGACCACAGATTCTGTACTTTGCACAGTAGGTATTGAAATAGTTCCAGTTTGCTTAGAAGTTACTCGAGGGGTTTTTTTGGGTGTTTTTTTTCTTTTTGGTGTTTTTCTGTTTGGTTGGTTTTTTTTGTTTGTTTGTTTTTTTTAATCCTTACATTTCTGACTTGTTTGGCTTATTGCTGTGAGTGATTGGGACTGTCTGAGCTCAGCTTCTTTTTGGCTCGTACTGTTTGCCTATGCTTACAAAGAGTAAGTTGTCAAAGATCCTTTTTGTTTGGTGTGCAACCTGGACGTAGACCCAGAGAGCAGAGACCTCCAGAGGAGCAGAGTGAAGATATGTAGTCGGCCTGGAGAGCTGAGCAGTGCCTGCAGTTCAGGGACTGCTGGCACTGGTTACAGCTACAGTATTTATTTGTACATACTGCCAGTGATGAGATATCACCGGTCTACCTAGTGAAAAAAACAGATCAGAATTTAGCAATTTCCTCTCTAAAGCCTGATCATGAATATCGCTGTGTGTGAGCAGGGTATTCTTGGCTTTCTGCAGAGGGGGTTAACAAAATTTCAGCAGTGTGTAAACACTGCAAGAAAAATTAGCTATCCCATCTGCTTTCCTCTGACTAAGATTTCTTCCATCACATGTTTAAAACGAAGCCTCTCTGATGGAACTAAAAATAGATAGCAACAGAGGAGCCCACATCTATTCATTGACACTTAGACTTTGAAACTTACAACCATCAAATTGCAGGAGTAACAGACTCAACCAGGCATGCATAGACAAGCCAGATTTTCATTAAATGCTCCAGTTGCACTATTTCTGTATCTCAACCTCTTGGGAAAAATATCTTAGGAAGTTCAAAGATGTAGATGAATTGACGAGGCTTACGCAGACTGGAAAAGTGAAAAGGGTTAATTTTTATTCCTCCAGATGCTGAAAGGCAAAAGGTTTCTTTTAATCCATCTCTCATACCAGCCCATCGCTGCAGTATCTGATCACCTCAGAGTTACTGTAGTAGTGACAGTGAATAATTGATCTTTTTGTTTGGCAGCACAATACATAAATGGAAGAGAATAACTGTTCCACTCTGAACTTGTCACGACCCTAATAGTAACCTGGCCTGCGGGGGCGGGAAGAGGTCACAACTGTGGGTTCATAGGACACAGGTTCTTTATCCTTTACATTCTCGACTTTATTACAGATTATAGCTACCACAAAATATCACCATTAGCAAGTATACCTAAGATTAATAAAGTGAATATATATATATATATAAAGCTATTACAAATTATCAGCAAACAATAGTATAACACCAATCAATAGTATCACAGAGTCACAGAATCACAGAACATTAGGAGATGGGAGGGACCTTGAAAGATCATCTAGTCCAACCCCCCTGCCAGAGCAGGATCAATAGCAGCAGTCAATAATAGAGGCACCCTGTAAGAGCAGCAATCATATATATATGTGTAATATTAGAGATACTATAAAATTCTTACTAATGAAGCAAAGTTATCAATAATATAAGAACAAATATAATGGATTACTTATATGTATATATATGGTTCCAAGTGCATTCAACAGATTCTGGAAGGGACGAAACCATCAGAGAGAGGAGGACAAACCATCCCAGCAGGAGACTCAACTATCCCAAGAGTGGAAAGACAAAAGAAACCAACCCACATTTTTATTTTTCTAGACTATTTTCCTGTTCTTGAAGTTAGAGCAGGCAGTGGTAGTCACCACTTCTTACTTTCTCAGGATGTTTTCCCCCCTTTTCCAGACTGTTTTTCTTGCTTGGATGTATCTCAGGATGTCTCTGGTTTCCATGTACCCAGCTGTACTTCAAAGATGCCAGCTGCACTTCTCAGGCATGCTTCTGGTTCACATGCCTAGTTCCCAGACTAACAGTTCCTAGGCTGGCAGGCATGTTCTCTGTCATTATATTCAGCAGATATTTTTCCCATTCAGTAATTTTCCCTTTTAACCAGGTTGCTTTTGTGGCTGCTTACATTAAAACTGTAAGTGGAACTCTTAATTTTTCTCTTAATAAGAATGTTGTCAGAAAAAAGTGAGATATTTGTGCAGCTGATAGTATAAGAATATAATTTAAGTAAACTAAGCATATGTAATGGGGGTCATCTTTTTACCTGTTGTTTAGTAGCTGTGACATTGATCCAGGATCAGACATTAAGTCCAAGCAGCCTTCAGATTCCTCCTGTGCTTGGGAAAATTCTTCTCCCATCCAGGTGTCTTCTGGAAGAGGGTGCAGCAGCCAAGCTCTCCCCAACCTGTGTCCATTTTCTGCTTGGTGCCAAACCATCACAAGTAAAACATTAACAGCCTAGTAGAGCACAGACAAATGTCCAGGTGTGCCCAAACTGGTCTCAAAGTCCTCTCTTCTGCAGGACTTAACCATGTGTAAAGGGGAATAACTCAAATAGGAGTTATCATGTGAACTTAATCCTTAATCCTGTGGACATTCACCCGAGTGGTAGGAGACTTTGGTTCATACTCACGTTCTGAAAATGATAGAGACTAAAATTGGCATGAGTCTCTTCCTTATCCTGTGACCCTCTTATAGTATGCAGTGACATGGGGGAATCTCTGTTTTATATTGGAAATGCTCTTAGTAATTAAGACAGAAATAAAATAGTCTTGCAGGGCGACGGGAGGAGAGAAGACAGGCAGCTGTAGGGCCTCAATGCTAACTAAACTTCCACTGGAAATGTCACATACATAGTCTTTTTTTTTTTTTTTT
>VXBZ01003932.1:216456-253374 GCA_013399135.1 Heliornis fulica
TTTTTTTTGGTAGTTCCTGACATAGGATTTCAAGTGTATGGAAACCTTTGAATGTTAATGGAAACTATCAGCATAGATATATAGAACTGAAGGAGAAGCATAACTGCATAAACTCTCTTTTAAGAAATAGGCATTTAAGATGTTTTATTGTTGGTTTCACTGTAAATGTGAAATTCTTTCTGACCTTACCCTAACAGGAATAGTTCTGCAAAGGTAACAGATTCAGAAAGGATTAAAAGATGGATAAACAGAATATGCTTTAGAGATAGACTCACCTGAAATCATAGGGGGGATTTCCTTAAAATTCCTGTCTTTGTGTAGGAACACTGGAGTATTTCTCTCATGACATGCTATTTAATTATTCAATATCATATAGGGTTGAAAAATGTCTTGACAGTTTTTTTCATTATAGTTTACTTATTATTAATCTGATCATTATATGTGAGACCTATGTTAAAATTGCAACAAAAGTGGCAGAGCTGTTCTGATCTAGAAAAGACCGTACTTCTGTTAAGTAAGGTTACATGACACTCAGAGCTGAAACAAATTAATGCATTATTGATATAACGTATGCATCTTTGTTCCAAAACAAATGTTGTGTTAACAATTTAAACTGCCACACTTCTGACTCATATATTATTAACAATGTCTTCTGCCAATGTTAATCATGCATTCCTTTGGTGCATCCAAGTGCATATGCCAAGCCATTGTCTGGAGCTTTTGTTAATATATATACATAGTGAAATTCTTCATAGGTTTGCTCTTTTACACTATTGAAAGAAAGTATACTGTATTTAAAACATTATTTATTGTGAATCCAATTTAGCCAATGTGAAGCATTGGCTAAATGTTATCTTTTTGGTAACCAGTCCATGGCAGGGGGCTTGGAACTAGATGGTCTTAAAGGTCCCTTTCAACCCAAACCAGTCTGTGGTTCTATGACTCTGTGATTTTTTCCTGAGCTTATTTCCTGTGACTACTGCTAAAATTTTAACTAATGCTTCTTGCTCAGAATTTTATTCATTTTAATTAATGTCATGCACCAAAGTGCAAGCAAAAAGTAAATGGAAGAAAAAAGGAAAAAAAAAAACCAACATGAGAAAGATGGATGAGAAAAGAAATTCACAAGTGCATCTTAACAAACACCTTTTCCATATACACAAAAATTATGATTGGAGAAATATATCTTGAAATCATTTAAGTTATGAATAATTGAAGATGTTTCTTAGTTAATCAGATACTTCATTGCACTAAGCCCTTCATGTTGGTACCAAAAGACTAGCTTCGGGAGTGAGCCCTTTGCAGCATTCAGACCTACACAGAACCATCACCCTTTGAGATATTTTACAACAGAAGCAACTCCCTTGGGAAACATTTGCACATGTGAGGTTTGAAATGTGACTGTCTGGTATCCAAGCAGTGCTTCTGGCTTTCTGCTTTTGGGAATGTCATGCTGTGGGTCACCCCAAGGTGTGGGCATGACTGTGTCTGTCAGTTGCCAACAGAAACTGTGGGACAATTATCTCTGTTTCCCGTTATCTTTCCCTCTACTACATATGTGAGCTGTTTTCACTGTTTTTATGAAATCCCTTTAAGACATTCCTGTGGGTTAGCCTAGACAGGACAACTGTGCAGCTATTGACTTGTGGCACGTACAAACTAATGCAACTTAATTTGGACTACAGTGGGGAGGAAGAAAAATTAAAAAGTTACTTGAATAATTTCAAGTCCTGCTAAGACAAATTACTTTGTGTTTTCCATAGGCCTAGAGTAGCAGTCTTTCTGCAGAGACTCTTTGGTAAATTCACTATCATCTGCATATTTGCAATCTTAATGATTTCTATAGTATCTTACCACCTTTAAGACATATTTCTTTTTATGTTTTATGTAGAATCGTAATATTTCAGATTACAATAAAGTTACCCTTTTAACTCCATTTGCAACAGAAATACAGAATATTGTGGAGAAAGGATTCTGTATTGAGGAAATATTAAAGTTTCTTTCTGGATATTCCCAGGCTTGAATAATTTTGCTAATCAAAGCCCATAACACTGTAAGGAAACAGTGATTTATTTTTCATATAATTTCCTGCTGTCACCATTCCTTAGCAGTCTGATTGTCTAGATATTCCCTTGATCTCTGACTGTACCTTTTACAAATAGTTAGCAACTCATTGTGTTTAGCTTGAGAAGGGAACTCAACTCAGTTTCCTTCTGACAGAGATGTGTCTCTCTTCAGCGCCAACCAGAAAATCCAGTGTGTTTGGCACCTGCTGAAATTTTCCTTTCCTGTGCTTGCCTGTGGGCAGGGATGACGCTTCAATGGCGAGGAAACAGCTTTACAAAGCATTGTGTTTTGCCAGGAAAAATGGAATTAACTGGCAAAATGTGCTTGGCATTACTTGGGAAGCAAGACTGACTGAAAGGTCTGTGCTGTATTCAAACCGTCTAAATTTAGGCAACTTGGATGGTAAGAATCACCTATGAAAGTACCTGCCTGTCTCACAGGTCATGAATCTTGAGGTTTTAACTCCCAGTATTCTGAATTAAATTTAATTTAGTTGAGATGTATAAATAATTCCATTTCTGCTGTTTTCAGCACAGATTCTGGATCAATAAAGTTGCTCTTTATTGATCTGCACTCTTGCCATTTCTTTTCTGTAGGACAGGTCTTTTAACTGGCCAGGGTATTTTAATCTGCCCATTAGAAACTTGCTCTATTAACAAATCTGAGATCTTCATTATGTCATGATGGCTGGCTGAGTTTTTTATGGAGATTTTTCTTCTTGGGGCTACTAGTTCCTGTCTTTCTTTTCCTTTCTAGCTATATTTTACCAACACCTTTAAGTTTATAAAAATAGTACTTGAAGTGCACATAATATACAGATAAAAATGTGATAATTTACTTGGTTGTTAGAATTGCCAACTTTTCAGTGACAACAAAATAATATTCAAAATTACTATTTTTTATTAAAATTACAAAATATTAGTGTTGTCAGGCCCTCATGGTTTAAGTTTGGATTTTTACACTAATCAACAAAATCTCTTTGTTTTGTAAACTAGATTCTGTATTTTTTATTTATCCATTAACCTATATCTGCAGTTATGATGTACTCAAAATGGTTGTTTTTGTCTGGATCTGCAGTCTTTTGTGTTGTTGTGTGGGTGAGTCTGAGAAAAAGATAAAGGCAATATTTATCCAGTGATGCTTTGATGCTAATTCTTTGTCTGTTTGAGTAAGTGTTGCCAGGGGAATGTTTTACTCTTTTTATTATATTCTTTTATTTATATCAGTGAAGTGTGGGCTCTTGAATTTAGCATTTTAAGTTATGCTGTAGTCTCAGTTTTATATGAGCAGAACAATTATTGCTGTATTTTAAAGTGTTGGTGCTTAGCTAGGTAGAATAGCCATATGCAGAGAAGCACCATGGGTATTGAGAAACCTTTTCTTCTTTGGACCAGTCCTTGGTCACTGCTGCAGCATCAGGGACAAGTAGCAGAACAGCAAAGGAAAGTGGCCTGGAGGTCATGCCCATGATTTGCTCACTGTCCTCAAGTCACACAATTTAAACATTTTTCTCATTATCTTCACTAGATTTTTGAACACCTGTTTCTATACATTTTCATGAAAAAGACATAGCTCTTCCAACATGTTCTGTTAGGATTTCTGGTATGATTTATATTTCAAGGAGCTGAAGGGAATATTACACATGGAGAAAATATACTACTTAAAGAAAAGTTCCTGAAGCAATTTTTTTTTTTCCTTGGAGCATTTTAGATTTGGCCTTTCAGGCAACATGGTGTTGAGTTATAAACTAGTGTGAAAAATGACAGGAGAATAAGAGTTTTAAAAAGCTTTTGTGAATAAACATGCTGGTTTAATAGGTAAATATACACAATTCTTTGTCTGCTCTTCACCTCCAAAGTTTCAAACATAATTTAAATCAGAATTGTTTCAGTTATTTCCCTTAAAATTAGAATTTAATTTAATTTTAAATGTGGTTTTCTACCATGGTTTAACCCATCAGGAACTGAAACAACCACACAGCCATTCACTCAGTCCGCCACAGTGGGATGAGGAAAACATTAAAAAAAAAACAAAAAAAGGTAAAACTTTTGGATTGAGATAAAGACCATTTAATAGGACAGAAAATTAAGTATCAACAGTAATAAAATAATAACAAAAATAATAATAATAGAGTATACAAAGCAATTAATGCAGCATAGCACAATTTCTTACCAACCGAATCCAACATTCAGATTGTTCTTGAGCCAAACTTCCTCCTTTCCCACCCCTGAGCTATATAAGGAGCATGACATCATATGGCATAGAATATCCCTTTAGCCAGTTTGGGTCAGGTGTCCTGGCTGTGCCCCTTCCCAGTTTCTTTGGTGCCTCCGCCTTCTCATTAGCAAGGCAGTGTGAGGAGCTAAAAAGTCCTTGACTGCTTAGCAACAACTAAAAACATCAGTGTGTTATCAACATTTTTATCATCAAAACACAGCACTACAGCAGCTACTAGAAAGAAAATTAACTCTCAGATGAAACTGGGACATCTTATTAATAATGCTTTTCATGAAAGCTTTTGTGGAAAGACTGGGTAATCTCCCTCTCCTGCCTATCCAAATTATCAAATTATAGTTAATGGAGAGGAATAACCAGGTTTATGTGCATTTCATCCTAAAATAGATCTTGACATAGGTAATATGAATTTAGTTTTTATTTTGATGGTGTAGGTCTTTCGGGTTTGGGTTTTTTTAACTCCTAGACTCTGGTTGAACACATTATTTCCCTGCCCTGGTGCGATGCAAGAGGTCTGAGGGCTAGTGCAAATAATCTTTTCTTTTCAATACCATAGCTATAACACACTACTTTTCATTATTTCTCCACGATACAGTAACAAAGAGGCTTCTGTTGTGCCTCTTCCTCACTCACAGTTTCTTTGGCATTTTCAGTGCCTCCACCCCTTCCCCAACGGTATCCTTTGGGCTGTCTTTCCAAGGTGCGGTTTCACTGCCTGCATCTGTCACTGCTCACGGCTTTATTGAATGACATTAATGTGAAGCTGAAGGGATTTCTGATATCTGGCTCTTGCCCAAAGGGTTATGGACAGCTGAGTAAAAGGCCAAAGTCTTACTAATTTGTCTTTGCTGATGTTTGCAGCATCACAAGCAGCCTCAGTCTCTGAAACTATTGTGTAGACCATGAAGGTACGACTGCACTGCTGTATATTTCACAGAATCACAGAAAGTTGGGATTTGGAAGGGACCTCGAAAGACCATCTAGTCCAACCCCTCTGCCTGAGGTGGATCACCTAGATTAAATCACTCAGGAATGTGTCCAGATTGGTCTTAAATGTCTCCAGAGAAGGAGACTCCACAATCTCTCTGGGCAGCCTGATCCAGTGCTCTGTCACCCTCACTGTGAAGAAGTTTTTCCTTTCATTCACATGGAACTTTATGTGCTCCAGCTTGGACCCATTGCCCCATCACTGTCCATCACTGAGAAGAGGCTGGCTCCATCCTCCTGACACTCACCCTTTACATATATATAAACATTAATGAGATCACCCCTCAGCCTGTCCTCATAAGGAAGGTGTTCCACTCCCTTCACCATCTTGGTTGCCTTGCGCTGTACTCTTTCAAGGAGTTCTATGTCTTTCCTGAACTGAGGGGCCCAGAACTGGACACAATACTCCAGGTGCAGTCTCACCAGGGCAGAGTAATGGGGGAGAAGGACCTTTCTTGACCTACTAGCCACACACCCCCTTCTAATACACCCCAGGATGCCTTTCGCCTTCCTGGCCACAAGGGCACTCTGTTGGCTTATGGTCATCCTGATGAACACCAGGACTTCCAGGTCCCTCTCACCTACACTGCTCTCCAACAGTCCAGTCCCCAATCTATACTGGTACCTGGGGTTGTTCCTCCCCAGATGCAATACCCTACACTTGCCCTTGGTATACCAATATTTGTTTGGTCTTTAGACGTCTTTTGGTATGCCAAAGGCCTGAGGAGGTGGTCTATAAAGGCAAAGAGAAGTACTGCTGCTGACGTCTGTGACTTAGGTTTCTACACTGACCAGGAAAAGCAGATAAACCCAAAACAGTGAAGTGATTCCAACATGAATGTGTGTGCTGGTCCTGACCTATTCAGCACCTACAGAATGTTGTACAGTTGTACAGGGAAGGAGAGATCCAGATTGTTTGGAAAGTGGCCCAACAGAGGAACATAAAATCTCCCAGGAATTAGCTCTATCTTGTACCCCACTTGCATCTTTAAGAGCAGGCTGCAATAGGATAGCCAATTATCTAGAGGGATAAACACTTTAAAGAAAGCAACAAACTAAGAGCAGTTCTACCACAACACTTGGCAAACTGAAGAGACCTATGTATGTGTATGTTTTTCTCAGAGGGGACAGACTGTGAGAAAAATCAGGGTGCAACAGTGTTAGCCATATTTACTTGTCTGCAAAATTAGGCTATGGTTATAAAAATGGTACTTGTATAAATATAGAATGTGATTTTTTTTGGGGGGTGTCTAAGATTAGCACTGATAATCTCTGCAGACCTACTGTTGATGGAATTAGAATTAACAGAGCTTAATCAAGAAGCCCCCTTCCTCTTGAATCATCAAACAAGAGTTTTTTTATGTATGTTTTATTTTCCTTTTTAACTTTTTACAACCCTATAGTTTTAAAACCATACTTTTTTTCTATTCTCCAAAGAAGGACAGAGCAGAAATAAATTCTTAGTCACTATGTACCTAAATGCCAGCGTGCACCTTTCCAAAATATAGTTACATCAAAAGTGAGAAAGAGGGAAGTAAGTATGTGTTCTTTAAAAGATTTTTCATGTAGTGTTTTCTCAGATAATATTAAAAATATCTAAGTAGAAATTACCATTGATGTGATGAGATCTAAATTGAAGCTTTTGTTTGAGAGGCTGGTAATCGTGCATTTCAAAGCCATATCAGGACAATTTCCAGTCATACACTCAATTTGTACAAGGTTATTATATTTCACAGTGCGTTTGCACCCTTCATTCTTAAAATTTAATGAACCATCCGAGAAGCATTATATGGCCTTTTATATATCACCCATGCAGAGTCTGGATAGAGGATGCAGAAGCAAAGTCAAACTTGGTCTTGCTTTATCCCTGCAGTGGCTGAAGCAGTTTTCTGAAATAACTCACTCGAGGTTTTGTACAGGTCTCTTGACACAGCTGCGCTGAACACAGGCAGCAGCGTGGGGGGGCTCTGGCCAGTCCTTCATGACTGGCAGCCCTGGCCGCAGGGGAAAGACTGTCAAGTCGTTTCTTTTTCATCCTGCGCCATGGGACTGAGTTCACTGTGTTCCTTTTCCTCTGTAAAAGGAGTAAACCAGCAGTTTTTCGCTTCACTGTCTGCAGAGAGAATTTCCCCTCATTGCCTCTTATGCCATCTCTTATTTTTTCTAGAAAGAGCTGTTGGTCTACATTTAAATCTGGTATATTGGGAATTCATAAACCAATATAGCATAGATGGTACAAGCTCACATAGACAAAGCAGGCAACAACTTGTAGAGGGGGTACAGTAGGAAGTTCCCAGACAGATGTATGAAACTTTAATACAAGTTGGTGGTTTTTTTTACACTGTAATGGCAATTTTTTTCATATGAAAGCTATAAACAATGAATCATCACTGAAGCTTAGATATCTAAATTTACAATTTCCAGATAGAACATCTTGCTTTCTCCTTGCACATGCGAATTGAGAGTTGAGGTGTACCCTTCTGGACCTCCCTAATGTACGTGCTGGGGGTTGTACCAGCTGATGCTTGAGGTTGCTCACACTCCTACTGAATAGGCACAGCCCAGAATCGGTAACGCAGGGAGGGCACAATACCTCTCAGGTTGCAAGGAGGTGCTGCATTCTGCACTCAGCCAAGGGCATCTTGTCTTCTGCCTCGTCCTGCTTCCAGAAGATCAAATTGTCCCTCTGCTCGCAGGAAACTTGACATGGTGGCACATGCATTCAGGGAAATGAGGGGAATACTTATTACTGAAAAATAAAGCTGTGGTTAACTCTCTTATTTTTTCCCCAGTGTAGAAATCTGAAGACTAGAACAGGAACAGCCACTGAATAGGCTTCGCCTGACTTTTGTGGAACAAGCAAAGTTGTAAGCTCTTGCTGAAAATCATTTAGGTGAGCTTTTGGCTGTGCTGCCTCCTGCAGTCATACAGCAGGAATGAAACTACAGGAAGCCAAACTTTCATATTAGAGCGAGTATATTCAGTATATTTTGAACGTATTTTCAGAAGTTTGGCTTTATTTTGCATTTGAGAAATCTCTGATAGTCCCTGTGACCCGTGTCCTGTTTTTGAGATTTCTCTTTCGCACAAGATCTGTGAGGTTTTTGAAAGCTGTATAGGCTGTTCAGGTGTGCTCAGGCTCTGGCTAACCTGGATCTGTCACAGGTCTGATCTCCTGGGACCAAGTGCACAGGTTAATAGTGTTCTTACCATGCTTCCCTAAACTACATTTGTTTAACTACAGGGCAGCATGCAGACATGTGTGAACTGCTGTATCTGCCTTCCCCGCGGCAAGGGCTTTGGTGGCAAGAGAGGTATCACTGTAGGCCTGGGACAGATCTGGCAGCTGGGTGATGAGAGGAGCAGGATTTCAGGGAGTGCAGGAATGCACTATAGGTGAAGTCAGTGGGTTTCTCTTCCCTTCCCTTCCCTTCCCTTCCCTTCCCTTCCCTTCCCTTCCCTTCCCTATAAATATCAAGCTGTGCTTCATCAGCCAGAGCCAAAGAGCAGTCAGCATGATTTCCACAGACTTAGTTTGAAATCAAATTAACATTCCCACATGTTCATACAGTTTCATATTTTTACATGGTATCAAAGGACCATCTCTGTTTTCCACAGTTATTAAAAAAAATCTCATAATTTGAAAATACTTTATTTAAAGGAAATTAGACAAGGCAGTATTTTTTGTTTTGTTCTGTTTTGACTAAGAACTGTTCAGACAGTTAATTTCTAAACTATTTTTATTAACTAAATTTTTAATGACAGATATATGCCTGAATTAGTTCTGTGCATCAGTACAACACAGAGGCATGGTCTTGAGTTATTTTAATGGCTATATGAACTCAAACTCCAATTCTGTGATCACTGTTCCGAATCTTTATTTGCTGCAATAAATTTTTCGTAAGTTCAATCAATATTTTATCATGTAAATATAAGAGACTGTTTTAACTTTGGTGGTTTTCAGCATTCACATCCCAAAAGAATTTAAAAATGATTAATCAAAGAATAATTACTTCAGTCATTGTGATACAGGTAAACAAATAAATATCAAACTATCTCTTTAAAATGGTCCTTTAATGATGTATCTTACTTGGTATCATCATGTCTTTCCACGTTTGAGGTTTTAAGGGCTAGATCCTGCGAACTTATATGTAGATTTAATTCTGCAGAGACAGCAAGCTCCTTGTAGTTCAGTGAATACTCCTGTGTACAAAGTCAAGTATGTGCAAGCTAATGTACATATCACAGAGCTACAATTCATATTGAGGGTTGTAGAGGGTGGCTTTTGTTATTTCATTTTGCTTTTTTCTACAGGTTATCATCACCAAGCATATAATAATTATTAATTTATGCATGAACTAGATCAATTTTCTCAGAGCCCCTTCCAACCTTGCCTTGAACACTTCCAGGACCAGGTCATCTAGCATCTCTCTGGACAACCCGTTCCAGTGTTTCACCACCCTCATCATAAAACATTTCTTCCGTATATCTAATCTGAATGTACCCATTTTTAGTTTAAAAGCATTACCCTTTGTCCTGTCTCTACAGACCCTACTAAAATGTCTGCCCAAATCTTTCTTATCAGCTGCCTTTAAGGCCAATGTAAGGTCTCCATTACAGAGCCCTTTCTTCTCCAGACTATACATCTCTGTATTTATTGCATTTTATAGATGCAAATTTATTATTTATTTATGTGTGTACACCCGCACATACACATTGATTCTGGTCATGCAAATGGACACATTCAACCCTGTTGAGTTAAAAGCATTAAGTGGCTAATTTAGGACCATTCATTTACTTCCCATAGTTACATTATTGCACTTAACTGAATAGTTAACTGAATGAGAAAGTATAATTAAAGAAAAAGTATCATATGTTAGGTGACTTATTTAGATGGAGAAAGAAAAATATATTATGTGTATTTTGGGTCAATAATAAAAGATCACTTTCTGTATAGAAAGAGCTGACAGCTTCAGATAAAAGACCCCTCACAGAGACAAGTGTGATACACTAAGAGCATCAGATGGGGCAATAAAAAGCATTAGACTTAGCAAAAAAAAGTTATTGTTGATGCGTTTGTTGGATTTTTAAAAAGAAATATGTTTTTCTACTACAAATGTTAAAGAAAATACAGTGAGGTTTTTTTTTTTTAGGTTTAATTTAGATGACATAATATCTAATTACTAAGGGGTAACTGTGTGTTTCCATTGAGTAAACAGGGTCCTATCCAGTCATGGATGTTTTGAAATGATCTTCCATAAACAAGAACATGTTGGTGAGGTGATTGTTACTGATAGGTATTCAGTACTCAGCCTGTGAATTCTAAAGATACATTTGAGATTATTAAAGTACACTCTTTAGAACAAGGAGAAAGAATGGCACGTGAGAATGCATTTTGTTACCGTGAATTCACATGACATCTTCTCAAAGTTAGTAAACTAGACTCATGCTATCAAAGATATCACATGTATATGCTGTATCTGTGGTGTAATGCACCCATAATATGCTGTAATGACCTTGTGGTCCTCAGTTTTAGCAGCAGATATTTGTTTTGTAGCATTACTTTTAGTCCCGCGCTCCCTTAATAAAAACCAAACAACCCAAAACCCACCCATGGATTCTGCATTAGTGAACATTTGCATACATGAGTCCATCAGTACAGTATAGATGAAACTGATTTCAACTTGAGTTGAAGGTACCAGTTGTTCAAGTAATCATGTGAGGTGTGGGAAATATTACATGGAACAGGCTTCATTCTGGACAGGCTTAGCTGGAGCCACTTTCCTGGTCTGAGGGCAGAGAATATGAAGTGAAATACAAACTTCTTGAAATACAGTGTTTATGTGGTGGAAGTCTTCTCTTTTTTTTTTTTTTTTATTATTTTGGGTTTTTTTCTCCATCTACTAAAGTAACAGAATACTTTCTGCGGGACTTGCTTCAGAAAGTAGGTAACAGGTCTGTTCCTTTGGGACTTTTTGCCTTGAGGTCTGTAGAGACAGCTTGCTAAGCATGACCTCAGTTAGCTCTCCTGACAAAAAAGTGACAGCTAGGGGAAGAAATCATTCTTTTCTGACATGTGAGTAAATATAATTTTTGATAGACTAAACCACATCAATAGAATTATTGACTGTGATGAGTGATATAAGGCCAGTAAGCACAAAGTTTAAAAATATGAATATATATTGCTGTGAGGAAGAATTATTTATTTCTTTATTACTTTAGATATGAAATTAGTGCTGCACTGCTCACATCATAACTGTGAGCAGGATTTCCTGCTTTACCAGAGCTTTGACTGGGAAAAAAAAAAAAAGTGTGGAATTATAAAAATGTTGTTATTTAGGAAAACAGTATCTTGTTTCATGTGATCAGAACAGCAAAATCCCTTAAAAGCCCAGTATAACTAAACAGTTAAAAAAATTGCTGTCACTATATGGTGTAAGCTCAGGAATATCTATATTCAACTTTATGAAGTTTCACCTAGTTTTTGTCAGTTAACTTACAGATGTAGCTAAAACTTTGTTTAATTTCAGTGCTTTTACAGAAGCTTGCAACTGTCCTCCTTTGTCACTATTTCCATCTAGTTGTGAAATGCAGGCCAGTTTGGTGCCCGTGGGTGCTATTGTTCGTCACTATTGTCTGATGTGATCTTGGCAACTCCAGGAGGTATAGCTTGGCTCTTTATGTACCTAGATGCCTTTTTGTAGGTGATGCATTTTCTGAAAAAGTTTCCTGATGTGCCACAGCCTTACACAAGGCTTTTGGTATGTGGGAACCCAAAAATAAGGTTGAGGAGCCTGGACATATTTCTTGATATCCATCATTTAGGGTACAGCTTGGGAATCCATTCCCATGCATGTGGTTCACAGCAAATAGGAGCTGAAGTGCTCATCTCAAAAATATACTCTAGAGCTTTATTTTCAGAAATTTTTCTCACTGTTGAATCTGTTTTCTCCTCCAAAAATTTTTAATGCTTATGCATTTTCCCAAGGAGGAAGACTGAACTGTAATAGAAAGTTTCATCAATATTAATTCTAAGAGGTTATCCTTACTAGGGTGCCAAGTAATAAGTAGATGCTATAAGATTTGATGCATTCCTCAACAGAATAAATATTTTATTAACATGCATGAGATGGGAATTGCTGTGTTACTTACACTGCATAACTCCTTCATGGATTTTGTATCTCAGTTGATAGCCAGCAAAATCTTCAGGACAACATGATGTATTTGCCTTACCCTGCATAATTTCAAGACAAACAATTTGAGAATTAATGCACAATTTTTATTCCTTTTATTGGATTTAAAAATTTTATTTCTCTTCTCTTACATGACATTTTAGATGCTGTGAGCCCAGATGGATAGGAAATTACCATAGATATATAGCTTTATGGCATTGAAAATTCAGGGGTCACTCATTTCCAATTATGCAAAGTTTCCCATAGTAGAAATTGAGTCAAAATATTGGACCTTAAACCTATCAGCTGCTAGAATTGAACGCCTTCATTTTATACTTTTCATCAATAGACCTTTAATCGCAGTTTTACAAAAGTAAAGAGGGAGAAAATTTGAAAAATTATGCAGGTTACACAGATTATTGCTATTAATATTGATGTATGATAAATATTAATTAGTTAACAGAGCTCAGATGCAGCAGTCAAAAGTATACAGTAGATCTAACTTTTCAGACACAAGTGCAAACTATCAGAATACATTATATATGAGACACATGTAAATTTAATAATGTGCAAAAATGCAGAAACCCTTTATAGTAGCTGGATATATATAAACATTAAGATTAAATATAATAATCATTAACATATTATTAAAGAAAGACAAGCAAGACAGAAACAACAAATGGATAAAGTTTACAATGTGTATGTTTTCTTGTGTAGAGATACTGTTTATTTATGACAGTATCATGCTGACGTAACATGGGCTGTGATTTTCTTAAAAAATTCTGGAGCAACAGTGGTACTAAAGATCTATCTAAACATGATACAAGAAATGACCATAAAGGTGCTTTGCATGGAAATGTTCTTTTCAAAGGTAGCTGATATGTATGAAGTGACTGTCCTTTTAAAAACAATTAAAATGTTTTCAAATGTTTGAGGGTGTAAAGCTTAAAAGCAGAAATCTGACAAAAGAAGTTAAGAATTTCTAGCAAACAAAGTTTTGCTCAGAACTCAAGATTTACTCTTTTTGCTACTACTAATAGCATAATTCTTCTTTAAAACATTGAAAATTTAAAACTCTTTATTATACTTAAAACCTGTTACAAATCACGAAGTGAAGTTCATTGGCAGTATGTGGTTTCTAGATAAATGAACATGGATACATGCCTCCAGCTGATTTTAAGTACAATAAGCACATTAAGTTAGTGTGCACATTTTTATTTAACCAAAAAGTCATAGTATGTACTCAGGCTTAACTTCCTCATAATTTATAATAGTAAAGTCATTATAAAATACATCTTGGAACATGTATTTCCCAAATTTTATATTGTGCTATTAGAAATACTTGGATCCAAAAATACTGCCTTTTTGTCAGTTCTGAATATGAAGTTTACTGAATTGAGTTGGTAAACATTCACAGATATAAAGCTTAGGTCAGTATTTACATTGAGAGATGATGAAGCTCAACTATAATTAGCACAAACATTGCATGTATTGTTACATAAGCTCTCAACAATGGGAAGAAATGCTTTAGGGGTTTAACGCAGAACTGTTGTGTTTTGTTTTGCCTTGTGAAAAGGAAGTCAGCATCGATTGAACCAGAGGTTTAAAAAATATTTTTTGTACTTAAAAAAAAGGAATTTTTTTAAGATTTCTGCTGCTCATTTCCTCTGAAGTAGATATTGTGATCTTTAGAAATGTCATCTGGTCAGATAGCCTACTAGTCGGGGTCTTTCTAAAGAAGAAGGAATTATGCTGGGTTCTGAACAAAAAAAGAAAAAAAAAGTCACAACAAAGGAGGAAAAATAACATTCAATGTTAAAATATTTCTTTAGACAGCTGAAGGGACTTCCACATTTTTTTGTTTGCACATAAGTTTTTTTCCTATTTTTCCAAATTGTTTGGCACGACAGAAAAGTCTGAGACAGCATGAATGATTTATCAATATAATAGGTAAATTCTACCTAAATCATTTAATAGGCTTACTTTTATTTCTTTCTATAAAATACTTTAATTTGAGGGAGAATATCCTGCTTCCTTCAAACCTCACAAACAGGTAAACATCTTGATGTATGTAGAGACCTCCAATTAAAGTTCATCGTGGGTTATGATTATTTCTCCATGGTTATCTGACTGTTTGACACTGTTTCAGAATTCTGAAACATGGTTTCTGAGCATTTCATGAGCCAGGAGATGTAACAATACTTTCAATTTTTCTGTGTGAATTTCAGTTGAGCCACATTTCTTTAAATCAGCTTGCTCAAATGATAACAGCATTCATCTTGTTAGCATGGTGTACTTTAAATATACTGTACAAAATTCTGTTCCATTCAGTAGAATTTCTGTTGCCCCCTTTTTCAGATGACGGTTGCTGCTGGTACGAGCATTGAGAATAACATTCAAAGGACCATATCCTGCCCTAATGTATGTTCAAAATATCTTGGATTTTTGTGCCTTCTTATGTGAATTTGATATTTTGTTGCCCACACAACCTTGTGCATCTTGAGATTACTTGACATTGCATATTTCAGGGTCAATGAGTATTGTACTACAAGTGAGGTCTCAGCCTATCAAAATTACTGAATATATATTCACAGTTCCCTCCATGTTTACCTTATCCAGCTCAATGCTCCTGTCAGCTGAAATCAGTAGATCAGTAGCACATCAATAAACAAAACGAGGAAAGCAATTGGAGGGTATATTTATTAAACTTGTTCTAAATTGGATTTTGATAAAAGATGGGTAATACTAAGTTTGGAAGGAAGGTAATTTATATTTTCTCACCTAAACAAGTATATCCCATCACTTAAGATAGAAGATGGAGGATTTACTATTGCTTGTGAAAGCTAGAATAAGAAATCTGCTTTGTTTAAAAAAGCACAAATTGTTCACTTGTAGTATAATAGGTCATTTATTTTATTAAAACTATTCAGGAATTGTAAAGTCATTGGGCCAAAATTGAACTCTTATACATTAACAGGGAAACATTAATGAGAATATAGGATGTACCACTGAGCAAAGACTAGTTCTGAATATATAGAAACTATTTTTTATCATGTGATGTGTTTAATTTTTTTTCAGTTGAAGATTATCACGTTTCTAGGGGAAGTAGCAGAAGAAATTCTGGATAAACATTTCAAGCGCCTTAAGTTCTTCTAAGATGTAACAATTAATCAAAGTACAAGAACAGTAGAGTTAAAATAGCTAATAGCTAAGAGAAAAAAATGCTGAGATTTAATATTGGCAAGAAGTTAGTTCATCCTCCCAATATGGCGTTAAAATTAATTAAGATCTTAAAAATTCTTTTTCCTTGAAAGTTTGTGCTCTTAAGGGAACACAGAGAAATTCATTACACTTCATACTCAGAAGACACTGAAACTGACTGCCTGGACTGTTGTGGATTTCTGAATATGGTCCTTGAATGGACAAATATTAAAAATCTTTGGCTATTATTTGTACTGTTTGATTCAAGTTTCAAGCTTGCTTCTATGCAGAAGAAAAAAGCTGTCTCAGTATATTATATATGATTAATCTCCAATCTCTTCCAGATATTCAACATGTCTTAAACCTCTGCAAGGCAATTTTAATATTTCTTTCTGTAAACAGTACCATTTTTACTGGAAGTTAATAATATGAAAGATAATATCACAGAATTTACAAGCATGGAAAAATGCGCAATTTCAGATTTAGTTATAGAACTCCATAGAATGAGTTTGAAGTTCTTTCAGGTGTTTTAGTTTGATTTGGGGTTTTTTTGTTGCTTTGTTTGGGTTTTGCTTTTGGTTTTTTTTCTTGTTTGGTTTGTGTTTTTTTTTTTTAATAACTTTTTTTTTTTAAATACATGAAGATAAGCTCTAAATAGCTGCTTTCTTAAAATAATAAAATAAACCAACAACTCAGAGGTTATATTTTATTCTTTGGATCATATCCATCATCACTAAAATCAGTAAGCAATTCATTAAGTTCCATGAAACAGGAATGTCCTTATTCTTGAGCTTAGAGGCCGTAGGAGCTGCCATTGCAAACTACAGTTCTTAAATATCCCCATGTTGTATTTTGTTACCTCTCTTTGAACTTCTGTGAGGATTTTTTTTTCTCCAAAAAGAAATATACCAACCTCCACAAGAAAGGGGATAGAATTTAGAATTCATTAAATGCTCTTCTTATTCCATTGCCTGATCTTTCTTCCTAGTGTTGAATTTAATGCTGGTGTCTCTGCTCTAGAGACAGTGGAGGGTAGAGTCAGTCTTACTTGTTGGCTCTCTGAAGGTAGCAGTCTTTCCCTGTTAACTAAACAGAGGACCTAATAGGCCATCTTGTCTTAGATGGCTTGATAATACGTGATCAGAAGTAAGTAATACAAACACTGTTTTTCCAAGTTAAGATGATGTTTACGACAAGAGTTACCTCATCAGATTGTAGCCTCCTAAAAGCCTGGTGTTCCATTAACCTATGACACAGCTGAAGGAAACAAGGTATACCATTTGAAGAACCATCCCTACTTAAGGCAGCTTGGACGGATTGTCACTGAGGGAGCTTTTTGTCTTAAGCATTAGGTTTGGTGAATAGCTTAGCCTAGAAATTAAAAGCTGAAATTGGGAAAGAAAAATATGCAATGCTTATGTAGATAACTGACAAAAATTGCAATTCAATTGAAAGATTAGGCTTTATTATATCCCTCTGAAATCTCTCCATGAATTAAAAAAAATTCTTAAGTGGTCTTTAATAAAAAAGTTCCTGTTCTAGATTTCACTTTTACTCCAAAAGGGAATTAAAAAAAAATTTAAAATGTTTTAAAATTGCTGTTTATTTCCTCTCCAGGGGAAAATAACAGCTCAGCTAAAAAGGCTGTGAAACAAGCTCTTGCCATTATTATTTATATATACACAAAGTCGTTATCAAGTGGTAAGGACGCCTGATTTTACATTCTCACTTAAAAAATATCTGCAAACAACCAACTTTTTAACTCTGAAGTCTCTTAAGAAAAGATACAGTATTTGTATTGTATAGTATTTTCAGACTTCCAAATAATTAATGATTAAAAGCTATCTTATGCAGATAACGTTATACTTTAATTCCTTAAATTTCTTTTCAGCTTTATCAGATTTTTGTATTTATACTTAAAGATGACCAAAAGTCCTGTTAGATATATTCTGTTGAGAGACAGATATAATCCCTAACATCATGTACATGTCAGCCAAATACACAAAGCCTCCAGCAAGAGTGAAGAGTAGAAACCTGCACTCACCCTTTCCCGCAGCATCTTGCGGGGAGGATAGGAAGGGAAGGCAGTTCTGCTGTACTAGTGCTTCTCTTGGCACAAGCTCTTCCTGGAGCACTGTAACAATCATAAAACCAGAGACAACATCAGTTCAGAGAAATACTGCAGCTTAAAAAGTGTCATACAAAAAGTTGATGAACGATTGCAAAGTGGATTTTCTCATTCCTAAATCCTCTAGTTTCCTGATGATTGGAAACTGCTTATGCAGGTAGTTGTTACTGAATAAAACCCATTGCCTTAGACTTTTTCACAGGTACACTTTTGTATTATGATTGATTGTTCTTATGCTAATTAGGAAAAATGCTAAAGGAACAACTTAATGCACTTTGTAATATATGAGAAAGAAAATTAATTAAAACATTTATTTTATTCCACTGAATTCCAAAACCACAATTACCTGTGTGAACCACAGTTTTAATAACTGGCATTAAGGCTGTCGAATCTACAGCTGAAGCTGTTTGAATGCATTGTAACTTTTCAATTATTGAGCTACATTATTCTGAAATGCTTTCTGGTTTCTTGTGATTACTGTGAATTGCACAACTCTGTATTTCTGCCTTTTGTAAAAGGAATAGCTGCGGAGTATGCTCTCCAAAGCATAAAATTTTCAGTCTGTATATGTATGGCATCAATTACACAGTTATAATTGATAAAAATATCAGTTATTTAGTAGTAAATAAATAAATAAATGCACGGTAAGTTCAATTTAGCTTTCATGGTTTTTAAGCTGAGATCTAAAATATGTTTCTAGAAGTACTCATGGAGAAGTAGAGTTTGAGGATAAATTCTTCATGAGACCTATATGCTAAAATATTAAACAAGTTTTTTTTAAGCATAAGGAATATCTCTTAATGTCATTAGTAACAAATGTAAGCAGGTTTTTATATATAAAGCTTGTATAGTATATGATTTTGCTTAGTAGAAATACACTACAATGCCTGCAATAAAACTGAAGCTCAAGGAGAAACTGCAATATATTCACAAGTGAGAACTCAGATACGATGATGATTTTCCAAGGTAAACTTTTGTGGTCAGTTTCTCACAAATGAAAAAAATCTAATTTGAATACTGTTGCTCTGTGAAGTTTATACCTCCTCAATCTTCATTATAGGCCTCAATTTACCTTTATTCCCATATAAATTTTCTGTTTTCTATTTCTCATTATTATAAATTGTTTACATGACAGAAGCTGATATCCCAGTTCTTGACTGTATATATATATATATGTATGTATGTATGTATTATATTTTTATAGAGTACACTTTTTAACAGCCAGTACAATTTCTATATACTTTGAAAACAGTTTCTTCATAAGAACTAATTTCTGAAGATGTACTCTTAAAGGATACACACATTCTAATATGCCTGAATGGACATTGTTGATGGATATAAAGTCATTTAATCAGAACAGTCTATCATACTTTGATAACTCAATGCCATTACTTGATGTCTGGAAACAGTGCAAGCTCATGGTCACAACAAAGACAGGACGTTTGTATGCAGATCCACTTGCTGTGGTTGCATGACCTTCAGCTTCTGCAAAATGGTGGCATTAATTCTCTGTTTTTACAGCTCTCTAGGGTCCAGAATAAAAAAGAGAAAATTCAGAAAGAAAATGGTGGTGGCTCTTAAACATACTGTTTTCTTCATTCAAAACAGCAGAGCTTAAGTCTGTTTATTTAAAACAAAATTGCTCTATATAATAAATGAAAACATACTTCACTGCATATAACTGCAAAGAAAATTATTTAATTTTAATCAAGTGCATTTTGTTATTGCAACATCAGATACTCCACTGCTCTTCAATGGAAAAGCCACATGTGTTTAATCTAAAGGGACACATACCTTCAGGAATTCTTCCTAGAGCTAGTCACAAGTTTCAGAGTAATTACTGAGAAAATGTGGAGGGGTTTTAAATTCCAGCATATGTGAGTTAGGCTGCTTTGGGTAGATGTTAATATTAATTGCATTGCTTAATATGTGTAAATTTTGAACATCAATGTTTTTTATAAAAAAATGGTTTTAGAAGATGTAGAACATTTCCTACAGTAGTTCTGTAGGAAAACAGCAATTTGTTTATGTTTTATTTAATCCAGCTGTCATGCAGCATCTTATAAAACTACTAGCTTTCATTCATCGACAATCCTAATTTTTTACACTGTTCTACAAGTTGTTTTGGGAGGTTTACAGTAGGGAGGGCAGAGAGAGAAGAAGAAAGTTTTGTAAATAGACAGATACCTTAGAATACCAGTGTATTTTTTTTTCTCTCAAATGAAAATGAAACTGTACTTCTGTGCTTTCTGGACACTTTTTTATTCTATCAAAGATTAAATTCTACTTGTTTTCATAAGTTTAGCCATGTGAATGAGCTAAGCATGTGCTGCTTGGGGGATTTTTTTTTTCCTAAAGTGTAAACCAAATGCCTTTTTTTTACAGGCAAACTGGGAATAATTCTGAGATTGAGAAGAGAAAATCCTACAGATAGGAACAAAAAGTCAGAAGTCTAAATGTAATTGCAAGCCTCCAACCTTTCTCAGGTTGCTATGACAGATCCCTGAGCTTTCAGATCAACTCTTTCAGCTCTTTTTCAACCTTCATAGGGTTCCTGGATTTACCAGATAGAGACCTACCTTTTGAAGCTACAAACTTGTTTTATGTGATCACCTGACACTTTCATGTATTAGACTCTCTTGGCACACAGATGTTTTATTTTTGTCCATGGAAGGAAAAAAATTGTAGGGAGGTTTCTTTTCTTAAACTTTTACTCAAATTCCAGAGTTCAAAGTCTCTTAGATTCACTTAATTAACTAATAAATGTGTAAACAGAAAAGCAGTTTCAGTTCATTCTCACTGCCAGTGCCTGTGCAGCCATGGACTTTGGGCATGTCACTACCCTTCTGGCCTTCACCTCCCATTTCCCTGCCACAGAGCCAGCAAATCTCATTGTACAGCTCCCTCTATGCCAGATCTAGTGACAGACAACTAGCTGGTAGAGCTGCTGCTCTACCTGTTGCACCAGTTGGACCAAGTACACTAAATCCTGCAGTAGAAAGTGATAGCAGCAATGCACTTGCTGCAAGCGTGGCGATAGCAAATACATGATGGTATTTGCTATCTCCACCATACACTACAGCATGGTGTTCTGATCCTCAAGTGTGTGTCTGCACACTCATAGTAATGCCGTTATGTGCAGAGCATTGGTGTCCCAACACAGCTTTGCAAGTATTCCAACACTTTTGCATGGCATTTGGCCTGAGACAGGCCTGAGTGTGTTGTAAAAGAGTGAAAAATGCAGATGGAAATCAGAGATTATTATGAGTTGTAGTAGCTTTAGCAAGGGTTTTTCAAGGAACAATGCGCACATGATATCTACATTGTTCCATGTCCTTTTAATTTTAATTTTTGTATATGGACTGGTTAGCTCTGTTTTCAGCTACAGCATGCGAGTTTATAGGTGATTATCTGTTTGAGCCTGGGAGAGGAAACACCTTTACAGTCAGTACAAAAATATCCTGATGAAGAGTTTTATATGAAAAAAATCTTGCCTGGGTTCACAGAAACTAGATGTTACTAGACAGCTTTACTGAGCAGATCCACCTGAGTGGAATACCCAGGACCCTTAAACTCAGCCTTGAGAGTTTTAGTTGTTGTGGGCTGACACCCACCCAACAGTTTTCTCACTCCTCAGCAGGAGGGACAGAGGGAGAAGAATAGGTGAGACTGTTCATTGGTCAAAATAAAGACAAGGAGGTCACACACCAGTTACCGCATGGGCTAAACAGTCTTAACTTGGGGAAAGTTAGTATAGTGCGTTGCCAATCAAAATACATTTGAATGGTGAGAAACAAAGACAAAAACCTAAAATAACACCTCCCACACATCCCTACACTTTTTCCAAGGCTCAATTTCATTCCTTCACTCCCAGCTCCTCTACCCTCCCCGCACCAGCCACACAGGGAGACAGGTAATGGGGGTTGAGGTCACTCCATAACAGCTTATTCCCATGGCTCCTTCTTCCTCACATTTTACTCAGCTGTGGCATGGGGTCCCCCATGGGCTGCAGTGTGGTGTCTCCTCCTCCTCTTCCTTCTCTGACCTTGGTGTTCACACTGAGATTTCTCAATCCTTTTTTTCTTTGCATCCTCCTTTGCCTGTGTTTTTGTTTTTTTGTTTTTTTTTTTAATCTGCTTTCCCAGAACCTCCATCACCTTGGGTGTGCGACTCAGCTGTTTCCTGGGGGCACCAACTGGAGTCAGCTGGAACCATCTGTGCCCGGAATGGGGCAACCCCAGCCTCTCCTCACATTGGCCACCCTACAGCCCCCTATGCCTGGGCACCTGCATGCCATAGGCTCATGTTAGCTGTTCTCTGAGTGGGCCTCACCCACCCATACGTGCTGGGGAAAGCACTGCCTGTGTCCATCTAGTAACTGAGATGGAAATGCCCAGATCTCAGGCTCTTCTAACAGCCACAATCTACAAGAGCAAATGGAGAAAGAGATGAAAGCCCCATCATCAGAGGCATTCTCCCTCTTCAGCTCATGTCACACCTAAAATCAGCTTTCTTGTGCTTTCAAGAAAGGAGCTGAAAAGAACAGAAACACTAATCTTACATCTTCTAGTCCTGCCTACTGGGGTTTTTTTTTGTTTTGTTTTGTTTTGTTTTGTTTGTTTGTTTGGATTTTTTTATTCAAATGCATTTTTATCCAAATTTATCCAATTTTTATCGAAATTTATCCCAGCTAAGAGGGATGGCAAAAGAGCTTGACTCTCCTGTGGCCATTAACAGGTTCAGTCTTTATCCCCTTCTAATAACATAATCTCAGTTTGATTCGGTTTCAAGGAGCTATATGGACAATCATGAGTCCTCACAGAAAAATAAACCTCACCACACAGAAAGCCAGCAAAGGTCAAAACTGTCCCCTGACCAATGAAACATTGAGAGAAATTGTCCACAAAAGATGGCTAGTCTGCTTCTTGGTAAATATGAGCCTAAATGGTTTTAGAGATACTTTTTTAAATTTTTATTTATCTGTCTTTGCCACATGGCTGTCAAGTACTGTGATTTTGTTAGCATTACAATGTAAAGTCATTTTTTATCTGTTTGAGGCATGGATAATTGCCACTCATTGTGATGGGTGGAAGTCTGTGATAAAATGCTCACTTTCTGTCATCTGGGTCTAGGATTTAGTTTACTTGGGATATCTAGCAGTGTCTTAATCACAATCTTGTTTGTTTTTTGGTTGTTTTTTTTTTAATACTGAATGTTTATATGGTGACATCTCAAATGAAAGTATCAGACTAAATTTTTCAGCTCTAATTTTAGCCAAAAACAAAAAAAAATAATTAACCCTGATTATTTCTAGCTCAATCAGTACATCAAATTAAAGGCTTACTTTTCTGCAACCAGTAGCAATATTCTTCTTGGTTCTAAGTTTTGATAGCTACTAAAGATGTTGACTGACTCATGGCAGTTTACATAGTTATTGGGAGAAGACCATTTACAATACTTTCCAATCTCCTAAAAAATGAAATCTCCCCAGATAATGGGCCATGTCATTCCCAGCATGTCTGAAAACAGGTGTACATGTTTCTGCTCTGCACTTTTTTCTGCATGACAGATTTGGAAGGTTGTACTAAGTTAGGTTCTGCTCTGGGTAAGCGTGTAAGAGGGAGTTTAAAATAGAAATATGAGGGTCCTGATTTTTAAAAGTTATATTTGGAACATATGAAAAAGAAATCAGCTCAGATTCAGCTTATGTTTAGATTTTAAGGAATCCTTCAAATAAAAAAATTGAAAATCCTTATTTCCATGGGGTTTTAATTGACAACAGAAGCAACTTACAGGTTTGTAGTTTTTTCCTTCCTAGTATGTTAACATTATTAATGGCAATTAGTATCACTTTATTAATCAGTCGGATGTTTTTTTCATAATAGTATTATACTGTGGTGATATTTACAAAATACATATTTATATAATCAGAGTTCAATATTTTGCCATTGTTTGAATTATACTAAATAGATCATTCACACTCTCAGAATCTTAATGATTATGAAAGTTTAAGCTTGCATAAACAAATGGACATGCTAGGTTTTTTACAAATTATGCTAATGAAGGTTTTGATTGATTCTTCTAACACAATTTAAAGCTGAAATTAAATATAAATGTTAAGGATGAACAATCATAATCTGGGTTTAGCCAAAGTTTTAAAATTCTTTTATTTACATGAATGTGGAAATCTTGATTTTCTTATTAAAATATAGGCCTAAACTGTAGAATGAAGGCTTAAAAAGGCAGTAACAAAATGACAGTAAAGAATTAGTTCACAGAGCATCAGTATTAGTCATGTTCATGCTACTTTTAATGTTGATATTCAACAGTTCAGGACTGCTGTCCTGGTTCTAAAACCTTCAGAGTGGTGAATTGTGACATCTGTGAACACAGGGATTATGTTGAAATTGCAAGTCAGGTATTTGATGGGTTATTGAATCCACCCTGTGGTTCTTGTTTGCTGCTCATGGATTTGATCAGTGCCTGTTGCTGTTCCCTCTGCCTGTGGGGATGTTGCTCTCCCTGGGAACAATGGTTACAGATATAAATCACACTGATTTACTTGGGAATGTGCCCAGGGCACATCCCCCCATGACTGGTTTTATCTTTTCCATGACATAGAAATAGCTGAGGTGAATATGCTGCCAGGCAGGTTTGATTTAAATGGAAACAGTTCCTAAAATTATTAATAAATAGTTCCTAGAAGTGTAGTTATAATCTATGGAAAGGCATCCAAATCCCTCAGAATATGGTGGAAGGGACTGTGTATGGGACAGATAACAAGCAGAATCAGTTGCTTTGATGGGTTAAAGAGTGCTCTTTCAGTCTAAATCACATGGTGTGAAAGTTCTGTTGTTTAAAATGCCAGAAGCTGTGGGTATTGTGGTTGCTATCTGTAACAAGAGCACTAGTGTAGTGGTAAAGTGAGTTATGAGGAAATCCTAACTCCCACAGATGCTCAGAAAACCCCACTCAAGCTTTGCTCCTATGCATAGTGTTTACAGCTACTCACAGAATAAAAATAAAATCACTGTAGACTTGATCAAAGACATTTAATGGATTATACAATCAGATTAGAGCTGGGACTTCAGTACTGCTACTAGTTAATGTTGACTGATGCTGAAAAGTACTTCTGGTGCTGGGGTGTCCTGGTCCATCTTCCTTTTTGCTGTACAGCTTTTGCTTAATGAACCTGGGAGACTTTCTCGCTGCTGTGGTGTCTTTGTTGGATCAAGAGGAGGCAGAGGAGGAAGCTTTTCTATGCAAAGGGGGAAAATCCTGGACTAGAAGGAAATAACAATGAGGTTGAAAAGGGCAACCAGAACTGGAAGAGGGGAAATAATTCTGAATCATAAAGCATGGAGTTTGGGAACAGGCAGAGCATCAGAGACTCCCATGGGAACACTGTTTGGTGGCTATAGCCACCAAATATACAACCGTGACTGATGATGTAATAGTGACTTGTGTGCATGAGACTCTATTGCAGGCAGCCATAATCCTGGTACCTAAATAACACTTGGGCACATTTTGAGTATAGCCCTTTTTCAGTAACTAATATACATACAAATATATTACATCCTGAGTGGTGAGAGATTTTGTTGTAATTGTTTCCCCAGCCAATAGTTCTGGTTTATTAAATTGCTAATACTTGTCTGGTAAGAAGAAACAAACATGCCCCAAGAAAGAAAAGGAATTATTTTAAAGGTCAGTATTACTTAAGCACTTGTTTTGTGCTTAAAGCAGATTGGAGTTCGAAATAATTGGAAAGAACACTGATATTGCAAGTGACGGATCAGAGGAAACAGCTTACACCAAAGATTATGTTTTGAATTTCCTCAGTGCCTCAAGGAAATCATTGACTTGGAAATGCATGAATACTTTACACAATAATGATTAATTATTATACTAAGGCAAGGATTAAACTTGATTTCAGTTTCCCAAAGGAAATGCTGGGGAAAATAAAATAATCTACACTATAAGAATTCTAAACTGTGTATCTCAAATACAGAATGTTTATTTTCTTTATCTGAGTAGCAATGATGACAGACCATTAAAATAAATTAAGATAAAGTCTTCCTCCAATGTTACATCTACTTTCTAATGCTGCTGGGAATATGTGTGGATATAAGTGGGAATGTGATCCTTCTGTAGAGTTGCAATTTCACCTCACCTTTGAATTGCACCATTACATTTTCATCCATACATAGTAAGCCTATTAAAGGTTGCCTGAGTAGTGAAAACTGTGAAATCATAATACATTTTACATAATGTGAATAGCTTCCCAGTTTTTAAAAATAATATTTTAAAATATCTTCAAAGAAATAAATTTATTTTAAACTTATTTTATTTTTATAAAATAGAAAGTCAAATGAGTTCTCCTGTCTTTTCAATGGCAGCATCTTCCAGATGAGGATCAAAAACTATTACAATTTTGTCATTGTTTATGATATGAACTAGTACTACATTTGAGGAATAAATAGATTAACTTTTAGAGAACTGGAAAAGAATCAATTAAGGATACTTTTGAACATGGATACCCAGTTAGATTTAGATGTAGAGCTTAAGCCCTTAATATTTTCTTGTCATGAGTTCATTCTTTGTCTCTGCTTGAAGGGCATGATCCCTACCAAGGAGAGTGGGGAGGTAGGGCAGGAATGTGTTTGGTTACAAGATTATAAGAATGGAAACAGAACTGTTTCCACTTTGCAAAATTATCGAAGAAATAAAAATATCTTGTGTGGATTGTGGAAAAAAAAAGTCTTACTGGATTTAAAAAATAAGAGAAGTACATTTTGAAATGGTCTAAGTTTTCTGGTGTATTAAATAAGTACCATTGAATTCAATGTATCTTGCTCATTTTCATCACATGAACATTTGGCACTTGATCTACTATTTTTCTCAAGCAGAAGAATTAGAAAATTACCCAAGCTTGCACTGGAAATCTCTTTTTTCATGCAAGACAAATATNTATTTTCTTTATCTGAGTAGCAATGATGACAGACCATTAAAATAAATTAAGATAAAGTCTTCCTCCAATGTTACATCTACTTTCTAATGCTGCTGGGAATATGTGTGGATATAAGTGGGAATGTGATCCTTCTGTAGAGTTGCAATTTCACCTCACCTTTGAATTGCACCATTACATTTTCATCCATACATAGTAAGCCTATTAAAGGTTGCCTGAGTAGTGAAAACTGTGAAATCATAATACATTTTACATAATGTGAATAGCTTCCCAGTTTTTAAAAATAATATTTTAAAATATCTTCAAAGAAATAAATTTATTTTAAACTTATTTTATTTTTATAAAATAGAAAGTCAAATGAGTTCTCCTGTCTTTTCAATGGCAGCATCTTCCAGATGAGGATCAAAAACTATTACAATTTTGTCATTGTTTATGATATGAACTNGAACATGGATACCCAGTTAGATTTAGATGTAGAGCTTAAGCCCTTAATATTTTCTTGTCATGAGTTCATTCTTTGTCTCTGCTTGAAGGGCATGATCCCTACCAAGGAGAGTGGGGAGGTAGGGCAGGAATGTGTTTGGTTACAAGATTATAAGAATGGAAACAGAACTGTTTCCACTTTGCAAAATTATCGAAGAAATAAAAATATCTTGTGTGGATTGTGGAAAAAAAAAGTCTTACTGGATTTAAAAAATAAGAGAAGTACATTTTGAAATGGTCTAAGTTTTCTGGTGTATTAAATAAGTACCATTGAATTCAATGTATCTTGCTCATTTTCATCACATGAACATTTGGCACTTGATCTACTATTTTTCTCAAGCAGAAGAATTAGAAAATTACCCAAGCTTGCACTGGAAATCTCTTTTTTCATGCAAGACAAATATATTTCTCTTTATTTTCAGAAGCTTTTTTTCAGGCAAGTATCATTACTGAACTTTTAATAGGAACTGATACCTTTAAATTAGTTTTAATTTTCAAGTATCGTCCTCAGATTTTATAATACATTTTTATCTATTCCATAGACAGCATCTTCAATATTTCTCTTAAAGCTGATGAAAACAGATACAGACCTGATCAACTTGATTTAAAATATATTGCGTAAATATCAATATTTAGCTTGAAATGGTATCCATTCTGATTGATAGCTATATGTTTAAACAACATAGTTGAAAAGATGCAGGTTCTCAAGATGTATTGTTTACTATTAGATCCAGTTAATCAATATGTGAGTTACCTGCCTGGCTGTTTCAAAGAATACAGTTTGTAATAAATTACGTGGACTGTAGCTGGAAAGTCTGACACGAAGCTATGCAATCACACTGGTAGTCCATCCTTCCTTTTATTTTCTCACACATTTGCATCTGGTTTAACTCAGAAGCCAAATCCAAGTGAAGTTCATAAAAGCAGACGAAGGGTAAAAATAGGACTTCATAAGGAAGTGATTATTACCTAGATTATGAACATAGGAGTTCATAATCTAGATAATATTTCTAAACTGAGATATGCAATGTTACCTATCTGGCATAATCTGTATCAACATAAAATAGATTTAGTTACTTCTTCAAAGAAAATATGCCTGTGGGGTAAGGAGACAGGTTTTTAGGTACTATCTTGTGGTATAATTCCTTTTTGATAACTATAAATGTATATGACCTGTACCTATGTATTTTAGGCAGTCAAAAATCCTCTAGCTGTATTGCAGAAGGGCCCAGGGCTCAGTCTTTCCACGTCTTAATCTCCCCTTAAATTATTCTATTCTCATGTGACAAAAAATTATGACATTATGGTAGTTTTCCGTTTATTCGTGTGTCTATTGAACAACAACAAAAAAGCTTTGTACCGCATCCCATGCAAAGTTACATTTTTTGAAGATCTACCAAGCTGCATGCTTTTTTCTTCACTCTAGAGCTACACCTGAGGATGAAATCTTCTCCCTCTGTTACAGCTGATATCATGTGTTCTCTAGCTGTGACAAGAGAAGATCAGGTTGTTCTGATTGTATAAATGAACTTTATTTGGCCTGCACAAAAGCATCTGCCCAAGATCAGAGAAGGAGAGTGATGTGGCAATGCTATGGCAAACACTTAGGAATTCCTAGCACAATCAGGGACTCGGGGACTGGCAGCTGCTGCAGGTCATCTTGAGCCTTAAATCTCAAACAGATGCTGCAACAGCCACCTGCAGATTATTTTTTATCAAGTTTCCACTTGCAATATCATGGCCCATGCTGCTGCCCCGTAACTCTGTAAGGGAGGAGTTAGCAATCAAAGCAGTAGGAGAGAACACATAATACAGACCCACCAAGCTCTAGACTCTGCTGTATGAATGTGTTTAGTTCAGCTCTCCATTGGGATTACAGTTTGTCAGACCAGGTGGCTCTGATGTCTATCTTTTCTCATTTCTGTTGATTTATCAGGAAAATTTATTATGCAGTATGTAGCTGAAGCCAAATATCTGTCATGTTGTCACGTTGTCTCTGACTTGGCCTCGCAATTTACTTTTTTTTTGTATACTTGGATTATAAATTCATTCTGAGAGAAATCATATTTTTCTCTGCTTTCGTACCACACAGTACAATGAAATACTAGGCCGAGGGGTAGGGTTTCTAGTGCAAATTTATAAAAATATTGTAATATGAAATAATTTTTTGTGTGTATAGACATAAGGGAGTGAATGAAAAGTTATATTACTTTCACTTGGTTCATCCAGAGGTGATGTTCAATACATTTCAGCTTAATGATAGTGGAAAATATTTCCAAAGCTACATATGTATGAGAAAATATATTTGGTTTTATTAATTTTTCCAAATTACATAAAAACACAAGCTTTCTTTGCCAAGTTTTGATAGTTCAGTTCTTGTCCCTTCAAAAAGAAGTGTACTGGTTTGGACTTACAAGCCTAACTGACTTCTGAAAGCGACATCTGAGGTCAAACTTGTAAATCAGGATAGAGGAATCCCTACTATATAAATTGGTAAGTCCATCCTTGAAGAGGAATCCATTCACTGGATTTAGATATCAAGATGCTGATTACTTTTGGAATTAAAGGTTCCCAGAATATTAAGGTATTATAGAGATCTAGTTTAGCAAGATTTACCACAAGGGTCCAACTTTCTGATGTCGTTGGCACATGCAAGCTACAGCTGACGATGCTCATCTCTCATCTGGGTCCCAGGATGACTTTTTTTCTTGATGGAAAATAGTGAAGTACATGCTAGAGGCATTGCTGCCTCTTACTTTTAAGCCATGGAGAATCATTTATGACATATACCATAGAAACCTATTTCTACTCCACAGAAATTCAATTAATAGAAAAAAGCTTTTGAATCTAAATCATTCATATATTGTTACTCCTAAGAGGTTTGCCAGTGCAGTCAAGACTTCTGGAAATGTGCAGACTCTTGGAGCAGTAGTTTTATTTTGATGCTTTGAGACTCTGACTGTATCCACGATGTGGTCCCATCGTCTGTTCTATTAGTAGATGCAAACAAAAACTAACATTCTCCACACGTGCCTGAACAACATCATCAGTTTCTAAATAAGTGAAGAAAACTGAGAGCTTTATTGAACTTCTACTGCTATTCCTATTTCCTGGGAGGGAATGCAAGGTTGGAGCCAACTCAAAAAATGTTGCTCTCTTCAAAGTCCATTTTGCTGTTTGCTAAGTAATAGTATTCTTTGGTGCACTTAGCCACCTATACTGCATCCCCATGGTGTTCTGTCAGGCTGAGAAAGATTATGTTTTCTATTGACTGTTTTTGAGAAAGCCATTGACATCACCAGTTGATACATTCAACTGACACATCCATTTATCTGAAAGAAAGGCCACTCTCTGGTCTCCTTGGTGTTAAGATGATTTCAGCTTGCTTTATGGCAGCTCTGCCACTTCCAACATTCTTTTCTGAGCTTCATGAGCACGTTATCTATGTCTGTCTTCTCTGAGCTTGATTTCATTGTACTTGTTCACTAATCACACAGACTCAGCAATATTGCAAATTACAGCAAATGCTCTTGGAAGAGCAAAAAGGACATTGTAAGCAGTTTATACATGCATCTTTCTCTTTCCTTAACCAAATGTGGTCCAAATGACCACATTCAGATAATAAATTTCAGGTGTTTCAGATTCACCTTTTTGGACAAGTCTTCTGGAATACAGAAGTGCTAATATAGAAACATTTTCAGGGACAAAAAGAAATATGATATTGTGCATGGAAAAGGTGAAGAATACATTATTTGTATCAGTAATTCTTTGTATTATATGATTAATTTTCTGATACCAAAACAAATATTTGATTTTAAAAGTTTTATCAAGATATCTCTATATATATATATATATATATATATAAATAAAGTATGCACTTACTACAGAGAAAGCCTTTAAAGAATAATTTCAAAGAAATAGAACTTTGCATTTATATTTAAAACATATAAGTACTTAAGTTGTTAAACTGTTGTTTGAAAACCTAGTAAAGACTGCATGCGTATATGTTGATACAGCTTTCCATAAACTACCTAATAACAGACATATAAAGTTATTTAGCTTTCAACATCATTTGTAAAGAAGTAGCAAATCAAGTTGAATAGGCATTCTGAGGCAAGAAAGAAAATACAACTTTATGCAAAGCTCAGCATGATCAGAGGGGAAGGATTTTTTCATGTATTTCTATTTCAGCAGATAAGGGCTTGTGTGTCTATGTATATAAAGTGCAATAAAGGATAGGGGTTTTTTATCCTCTTTATTTTTGTAAAAACAGCTTTTTTCACTTCTCATATTTCTTTTTTTTTTTGTTGTGAATGCCTTTTGATATGATTGCAAAGCTTGGTTTTGGGTTGGTTTGATTTTTGGTGGGTTTTTTGTTTCCAAAAAGGTCTTAAAAGGGAGTAATGAACACTGGTATGTTGTCACTGCAATTTAATTCATTAGTGTTTTTATTTTTGGCCACTGAATGCTGTTGAAAAATAACTCCAAAATTTAAAGAGCTGTTATTTTCTTAAATGTCCTTTTACGCTCTCTCTACTCTCTCTCATGTCTGATTGCATTGGTTTCTTTGTGTATAAAGCATATATAAATCTCATACTATAATAAAAAAATATATTGTTTTAACTTATTCTGTAGCTCAGCAGCTATTCATAAGGTTGGTAAAATTTTTTTGATCAATAGGGAATGGAAATGTTAGATACTTACAGTGTAACAGAATATAGAAACCCAAATTATTTGAAAAGTATGAGAAGGAAAAGACGTACCTCAAGGTACCACCTCCAACCCCATAATGTGAACTGATTTTTTTGCATTCCGGCGGGGCTAAAATAGATAAATACCTATATAGATGTCTTCAAGTCTTTTAGCAAATTCAAATGTGATGATTGCATACGAAATATAAGGCAGACAGCCTTCTGTCTGACAAAGAAGTCAGATTGTCAGTACATCAAGCAGGTCGAGAGACAGAGAGGGTGCTCTGCCCAGGTATACCCTTTCCAAATTGTTAGGGGGTTTAGCACCCACACAGGGATTTTTTTTCCTGCCAGATTACCCACAGGAAGCTTACAGACAAACTGAGAGAGCCGTAGTACCTGTGAGAGAGCCAAAGATGGGCTGGGATGCAAGTTACACGGCCACACCTGGGACAGTGTTTTACAGTCACTTGGGATAGAGACACATAACAAGAACCTCTGGAATTATCTTCTGCTTTATTTCTGATGCCTTCATTTCATTTTTATGGCCTCCTCTTTACAGACTTTGTTAAACAATAAAATTCTGAAGTGCTAAGCAAGACGTCTGATTGAAACATAGAGCTGCAATTTTTTGTGAACGAATAGGTGGTGGCTATATACCTAATATATTCCAGGCAATTACTTTTTGTGATGACAGAGATTTAAGGGCTTCAGGCTGAGACCATTGCATGCCTCTAAATCAGAGTTTACAAGGTGTAGTTCAGTATGATTGCTGTAATTATTAGTTATCTTCATTACACTTAAGTCCCACTGCTTTTTTTACAAGTAGCAAAGAACATGCATTCCCTAGAGAATGAGGAACTAGTGAGGTATCATTTCCTGCAAGATTTGTGTTCTTCCTGTTTACAAAATCTTGCTTTTATGACCAGGAAATTAATTTTCATATAATGTGGGTTTTTTTCATAGATAGACCAAATAATGAGGTTTCTTTAGTTATTTTTATTTGCTTTCTGTTTTATTGAAGACATACATCCAGATAAATATTTACAAATTTATCTCCTTCTCCTTCTAATTTGCCCAACAAAGCAAGCATTAGCTACATTTAGAAACCTGTCAGAATAAGCTGTTTGAGCAAGTTAATTGCTATTAGCTATTGATTTCTGATCAGTTTATCAGGGTAAACACAGATTTTAATACAGGGAAACCATCATGGATACTTTGGTGATACTTAAAACCTAACAAACTTAATCTCATTTGTGGGTGCTGGCACTTAAAAGTCCTGTTGATCTCATTCAACCACTGCTCCAGGGTTGGGAAAGGTACCAGAGTAAGTCATGCTGGTGAGAGATGGTGGAAAGAGTTCCTGGGTGAACGCTGCTCGCGGGCTCTAACCAGGGCTTTCTGCTCAGGTACAGTAAAAGTTTTCCTCAGAAGTTAATATACTCTTAATATGCTTATCGTAATTGATGGGTCAGGTGTAGGTGGAAGGCCTTCAAAGCTTTTCCACTGCTTAGATTCAGTGTGATTTCTTTGTTCTCACAGGCTTAGGAAGAAGGGTGCTGGGGCAAAAGGAAGAGAATGCAGCCGTAAGGTTTTGAAGCACTCTGAACTGCTATGAGACCCTAAGCTTCAGTTGTATGTTGTGGTTGCTGTCATGTGGTTGTCATCAGAAATATAAACAGCCAACCTAGGAAAGTTGGAATGTTATGTGATTTAGCAGCACTGCGTAATAATACACAGTTATACAAACAACTTTGGGAAGATTTGTGAGGTTACAGTACTAAGGCATTTCCACCCAGCTGACAGTCATGAGCATGGCCTGAAACAAGTGATATAATGGTATTTTTTCTGGAAATATAATGAAAATAAATATGCTCAAGAAAAAATATATAGTTAACATCCACGTTTTTACACAAGTCTTCTAGTTTGTGGGGCTTGTTTTGGATTGGAATGGGTTCTGTTCATTTCCAAACCTTGAAGGTGAGCATATCTTGGAGAAATACAAATCATAAACTGAATGTTATACAGTAAAATGCAAGAAGTTGGTGAAGCATTTCTATGCAGTGAATATGACATGTTATATATGGACAGGTAGGAATGAGTTGATATGTATTCTATTTCACAGGAGAGACATAACATAAGCACGGAGTTTTTATGTTGCAAGTACACCAGAATTTCTGAGAATCAGTATTATTAAACTCTTGCTTTCCATTTCTCTTGATTCTAGCTACCGCGACTGCGGAGTGATAAAGAAGGAATAAGTTATAGTTTGAATCTAGTGGATCATGATACTTAAGCATCTGGGGAAGAGGGCTTTAAAGTAAAGTTACCAGGGGAGTGGAACCTCCATTTATCCCACTCCTATCAGTTTCATCCCAGTGTCAGCAAAAGATGACCAGGGTCCAGAGAAGGATCAACAGTCAGGAGAGAATCACAAAGGAATTCCAGGCACTCCAACCAGTAAAACAGCTTCATGGGTGAAGGGCTCAACCTAAACAACTCTATACAAACACACATAGCATGGGGAATAAGCAAGAGGACTTAGAGATGTGCACACACCTGCAGATTTATGATCTCATCAGCATTACAGAGACATGGTGGGATGCCTCCTATGACAGGAGTTACCTAGTTACCTGGGATATAAAGAAGACTGAGGTACTCAGTGATTTACTTTTTTTTCCCTCAGTCTTCACCAGCAAGTACTCTAGCCCCACAGCCTTGGGCTCTGATGGCAAGGGCAGGGACTGGTAGAATGAAGAACCACCTACTGTAGGAGAAGATCAGGTTCAAGATCATCTAAGACATCTGAAGGTGCAGCAGCCCATAACCCAATGAGATGCATCCACATGGTCATGAGGAAAATGGAAACCTGGAGGACGGACTGTTTATCAGGGAGTGTAGTGACAGGATAACAACTGATGGCCTTAAACTGAAAGAGAGATTTAGATTAGTTATTAGGAAGAAATACTTTTCCAGCAAGTTGGTGAGGCCCTGGCACAGGTTGCCCAGAGAAGCTGTGGCTGCCCCCTCCATGGCAGTGTTCAAGGTCAGGTTGGATGGGGCTTTGGGCAACCTGGTCTGGTGGGGACTATCTTTGCCCATGTCAGGGGGGTTGGAACTAGAATGTCTTTAAGGTCCCTTCCAGCCCAAACTATTCTACTACGCTATGATTCTATACAAGTATTTAATAGTGTGTATGGGTGTGTTTGTGAGTGTCCATGTATTTTACTAAAACATAACCTTAGAAGTGTAATTATTCTAAATAATTCTAAATAATTAAATATAAAGTGTACTTAGTTTCTCTCCCTCTCATATGACTCTTTCAGGTCTTGTGGGGATAGCTGTAATCCTAAACTGAGCTTTTCTGAGTAGAAGAGCTGAAAGCTGTCACGTACACTTTGTCCTGAACATTATCATCTGTGTTTATTTAGTTATCTGGAGACATAACGTAGTGAGAGGAGACAGATGTAACACTGAATCAGTAGTAATACAGTAGGATAATGAACTTCAAACAGAAACAGTAGCTCTACAGCACCTCAAAGGCAAGTGGACTTGTTTGAAGTGTAACTTGCATTTAGAGCACTAGATCTGGATCAGAAAATCTGATTTCATTTTCAAAGTGACAGCCACACTTCAAACAAGACCAACTGCTTCTAAAGTGTGCATGTGACGATTAGGTAGCAAACCTTTCTGTGACACAAGCTTGTAGCAAATATTTTAAACATAATCTACAAAAAATCTCTGCCTATTTCTGATACTTCCTTTTTATGGGGGAAAAATGTTAGTGTCACATGGAGTCATCTAAACTACATAATTAAATTAACAAAGCTTTCTTCTAGTTCATATGCTGTGAAAGTTTTATATGGAGTGGTCATACACAATAAATAAGTAGTAATGGCAAGATGTGCAATAAAACTCAGAAATAGCATACATTTTTCCTCAGAACAGGTTCCACACCATTTTTAGAATTCACGGAGTAGGTCTCAAATTTAGGGTCCCGTACTGCTGGCAGTCTTGCTGTTCTGAGGCGTTGCGGAGGCACTTCTCATGCCTGAAAGACTAAATAGCAAGATGCAGACAGAGAGGGATGAATTGCCTTTGAGAAGAATCAGCCTCTTGACCACCGGTCCAGTGGGCAGCTGAAAAAATTTGTAGCTAATGAGGCTTTCTTTTGATGTAAACTTATTTCTTGGATGCAATCACCGGAGTCCTGCAGAGCTCTTTTTGTTCTGTATTGAGCAACTTCTCATATCTAAGAGTAGTCCATTTACAGAGGATGGATATTTTTTTTCAAAATTCTATTTTGTCTACTGAAGTTTTTTATTTGCAACTATAGAGACGAAATGATTGCTTTTAACAATCTCAGTATCTAAACTAAGGTTTTAAAAAAATTTATATTATTTCTATTGTACACTAACATGGCACCAACTGTTCTACTAAATTGCTGCAAGGAGCAAATTAGGATCCCTTCTTGAGGTATATCTCTGTGCTTTGTGGGTATTAGGTAATTGTTTAGACTGACTGGAAGGAGAATCACAGAATGTCAGGAGTTGGAAGGGACCTCAAAAGATCATCCAGTCCAACGCCCCTGCCCAAGCAGGATCACCTAGATTAAATCACACAGGAACATGTCCAGATTGGTCTTGCTGTCTCCAGAGAAAAAGATTCCACTACCTCTCTGGGCAGCCTGTCCCAGTGCTCTGTCACCCTCACCGTGAAGAAGTTTTTCGTTACATTCACATAGAACTTTCTATGTTCCAACTTGGACCCATTGCCCCTTGTCCTATCACTGGCCATCACTGAGAAGAGCCTGCCTCTGTGCTCCTGACACTCGCCCTTTACATGTTTAAAAACATTACTGAGATCACCCCTCAGCCTTTCCTAATGAGGAAGGTGTTCCACTGCCTTCAAAATCTTGGTGGCCCTGTGCTGGACTATTTCAAGGAGTTGTGTCCTTCCTAAACTGCGGGGCCCAGAACTCGACACAAT
>VXBZ01003932.1:253551-363511 GCA_013399135.1 Heliornis fulica
CATCCAGGTCATCAGTGAATATATTGAACAGTACTGGTCCCAGTACCAACCCTTGAGGTACTCCGCTAATGACAGACATGCAGCCAGACTCTGTCCCATTAATGACAACTCTCTGGCTTGTTCCCTTCAACCAGCTCTCAATCCACCTCACTACTCTGCCCTCCAGGCCACCCTTCCTCTGTTTGCCCAAAAGGATGCAGTGTCAAATGCCTTACTGGGGTCACACATCCACATCCACTGCCCTATCTTCATCAGTCCACTTGGTTATGTCCTCATAAAGGGCTATTAGGTCAGTCAAACATGACTTCCCCTTGGTAAAACCATGCTGACTGCTCCTAACTGCCCTCTTATCCTTGATGAGTCTGGAGACAGCAGTAAGGATAAGTCATTCCATCACCTCTCCCAGGATGGAAGTGAGGCTGACCGGTCCATAGCTACCCGGTTCTTCCTTCTTGCCCTTTATGAAGACTGAAGTGACATTTGCTTTCCTGCAGTCCTCAGGCACCTCTCCCATTTCCCAGGATTTCTGAAAGATGATGGAAGGTGGCCTAGCAATGACTCCTGCCAGCTCCCTCAGCACCCTCAGTGCATCCCATCAGGACCCATGGATTTATGGATGTCCAGACAGCTTAACTGGTCCCTGACCCAGTCCTCATCAACTGAGGCAGACACAAATTAACAGAAGAATAAGAAGTCATATGTTTTCAGTGAAAGAATCAATAAAATATTTCTACAAAAGAAAACACTTGGATCTTACATTTCCTATCAAACAGAACATAAGTTGATGAATTCCACGGCCATAAAACCTCACAGATATTTGTTTGAATTGTGACTGAAAGCACGCCACTAGAAAATTCCTGTAAAGCCAGGTCTGTTGGTTAACTATTCTTAGAAACAGTTTTCCCAATACTTCCCTGAACTGCCTTTGCTTCAATTTCACCTGATTATTTATATCCTGCTCTCAGTGCACAAAGAAAATAATCAGTCTTGTTGTAACAACCTTTTGCTTATTTGGAGAAACATTATTTTGTCCCAAGTTAAGCTTCTATTTTCTAGAGAAAAGAATCTGCCCTTTTTAAACCAGGTTATGGAAGTTTTCTCTTTTACATTTCACTATATTCTCATTTGAACTTCCTGATCTTGAACTTATCCTGACTCTGGTCACTTTTCTAGTCATCTTTGCTAAGAACATCCCAAATGGCTCAAGTTAAATACTAGCAACTAGAAGGTTTCAATGATTACTACTAATTTATATTTATTATTTCCACACTTTTATTTTTGAAGGCAGAGAGGGGTAAGTGATTGCCATCAGTGATACCAACTATAACGTGTTTGGGAATTTTACTTCTCTCAAACAAGCTTTAGTTAAGCTGGGACGGGTCAGACACAAAGCAGACATCTGTAGTGTAAAAGAGGTAGTTTTCCCAATTGTGTTTACAGAAGCACAACATAGAAAAAAAGGAATTCAAAGCTGCAGTTCTTCTCAAGCCAAATGAGACGTTTATAGCATGATGGCTCAATAAACATCTTAAAAGTACCCTCATTCCCCTTTGCGTCTCCCTGATCAGCTTGGATATAGATTTTAGTACAACAAGCCTTTCATTAGAGGAGATAAATCCAACCCCAGAAAAGTCTAATATTTTTATACTCAACCATCAGTTAGCACCTATTCCTGCTAGAAAAAAAAAGATCAAATACAGTTTATATAAAGAGAACAATTGATGGATACAATTAGTAGACAATTAGTAGACTTGTTTCTGCATTTGCTTGACAAATCTTTTCTTAAAAAAAAAAGGAGAAAAAACACAACTTTTTAACTCAGTGATTTTTTTTTTGTTAGAACTAAGTACATGTAATATTCTAAACTTCAAGGGTTTTTATTCAAAATAATAGTCAAGCATGCTTACATTTTCTCTGTCCTTCTCCTTTTTCTATAATTCACTGAATAAATTCATTAAAAAATGGGCAACAGTGGAAAACAGCCAAAATGTCAGATACTTTTCATTTGATTTTGTCAAGTGATGGAAGAAATTTTTAAAATATAATTAAAATAATGAATTATTTAGTATAATATATTTAGTATGACAGTTCACATTCTGAAAGGGTTTAAAATAGGATTTTAATGTGGAAGGAAGGAAGGATGTGTTCTGAATCAAAACAGCAGACTTGTTGACCTATTACTAATAGCTAAATGAGTGATCATGGATGAAATTTAACCAGAGACAATGCTGAGGAAGAAGGGAAGGAGACAAGTGTCAGAACAGTACACGTTTCCCAAGATGAGGGAGTAGGAAAAATCACACCCTGTTTCATCAAGTTTGCCTGAAGAAAACAAGATGCTGTGTGGAAAAAGAAGTCGAAGCTAGAAAAGTAAAGAGTTTGAAAAGTGAGTCAGGCATGCTAAAAATCAGCCAGAGTTGTAAGCTGAAATTGGCACCAAAATAATCTTAACATTCCTTACCAACATTATTAGACAGGGCCTACTGTGTTTACTGGTAAGTATGAGTTGCTTCTTATAGTCACCCTTCATATATCCTCTCTGTCAGGACTGATTTTAGGTTATTTTTCAGGGCCATGCACTGACCTCAATCTGCCTTATCAAGTTGTATATGTGTGTGTATGTGCAGAAGCCATTGTCCAGTCTGTAAAGTCCTTCAATAATTTGCATGTTGTCCAGGTTGATTCCCTTTATAACTTAATGTTTCTTTTAGCTATAGGTTAAAAAAATATTAAAAAATTGTGTAAGATAAAACTTGGTACTGGTAGTGGAAGGTTGTAGTCTTGTAATTCTATACAGCAATTTATTATTCACTTATGCTACTGTTCTGTGACCATTACACATATTTAAATATCTGGAAAAATATACTTCTGATTAATTGGAATAAAATAAATCCCACTTTCCCTAAAATTATTTTATAAATTAGTTATAGTCTGCTATTTTAAAGAGTATTTCACTCTTTCTCTTTATTAATAGGTGATACATTTCTAACTATAGAGTAGAAAATTGTCATTGGTTTTGACACAGTACAATATTTAATCAATCAAGACATACTGATATAAATATCTTTTATGTTAAAGAATGTAATTTGAAAATAATTATATACTCTAGCCTAAACATAACTATACTTGCAAATTATTTATGTACTTTTGGAAGTAATAAATACAAATATCTATCTGAAAAAAAAATTAATTGATGATTAAACAGAGAAAATCTCGATGGTATAATTTTAAGCTGATTCTTTTACATATTTCAGTAGTCCGATTTGAAGAAAAAATCACTTACAGACCAAACTAACAAGATTTTGATCCCACTTCTGAACAGTGTGCTGCCATAGTCTTCCACAAGTGTTTTAAAGTCACCCTCTTGAGTTACAAGTTCAGCTTGATTGTATTTACAGATGTTTATACAGTGATGTTTTATTCCATCCTGATTCAGTAATAATCCAACAGGTGTTTAATTTGGTTATAGACCTTCCGTGTCTCAGGGTCCCCATCAGTCAGGAGCAAAGCACTGAAGACAGAATTGATATGAACTGCAAAACAAGAGACACTTAAATTTTGCACTTTTTAGAGGGAAAAATCCCTACTTTCAATTTCCTTCTTGTTCATAAATATGGGACAATGGCTGTAGTTAGGTTTGCTAATATATAACAATAAAAAATATTCTAAAGTAGGCAATATTTTCAAAAACTTCACATTTCCTTCTTTTGGATGGACGCTGTCAAGTCCTTTGAAGCCACAAGCTCTTAAAGCTTGGTGCTAAGGATGACAAAAAAAGTATATTGAATTTTTAGCATCTACTCAAGCCTTGTGCTTGAGATCATTATTTTTAAACGCTGTGAACTCTCACATTTGCTATCATGACATAAAGAGTCTCACGGAACACAGGAAATTTTAGATAAAAAAAGTAAAATTCTTTTCTCATTTTAGGATGCCCTTTTACCCTTTTCCTTCAGTTTTGCTATTACTGTGTGAAACCTAACTTTGTTTTAACATACCAATACCAACTGGGTCGACATTATTCTTCAGAAAGAGCAAATTTTAGTGATAAGTATACAACAGATAAAACAAAGCACCAAGTCTAAATCATTTAAAAATAGAGGGAGTGGTTAAAAGAGCAGATTGTGCACTTTATTCAGCAGTTTTTTTTCACTAAAGAACAATTGACTGTGAAAAAATCAGGAATGTCAACTGGCCACTTTTTAGCTGGTGTTCTGTACAATTTACATTTTTACTTGACAATTGTGCAGGCTAATTTGGGAAATAATGGAACACCAGTTCGTTTGGCTGCTTGGTACTGATTAGAGAGTTAGACTTGGGTCACTGCTTGGGGTTGTACTAATTTTTTATATTGATTCTAAAACCACATGAATTACATTCATGTTGTTATATCCCTAGTTCCAGAAGAAAATGATTGTGGTAGATTTGTGCCCCTGTCTTCTGTGCACAGTGTCACATATCTTCCTGAAGTAGTCTGGGGTGAGAAAAACATTGCCAGAAGTTGAGCTATTGTCATAATACTCATATTGCTGAGGAGATTCATTTAGGCTTTTAAAGCCTTAGGAATTAATCTTTATATATTAATCTTTATATGAATGTGTGGTATGGCAGGAAAGTCAGACAGAGTACAGCACAAGTTTTGATATTTTCGAATGACAAAAAAGTTGTACATTTTTCCTAATACCTTTAAATTTATCTAGGGGTACTATCACGTGGGCTAACATTTAAACAGATATCATTTCATGTTTCTTTTTGTTTGGCTTTTGAAACACAACTTTTTGTACTCTTCTAAAAACCATGAAAGCAACATGATACAGGTGTTGAATTTAGATGACATTTATATAAAAGTGAGGTTACACATGCTGCAAAGTTAAGTCAAAATATGTATATCAAAATTCATTCAGTATGCTCTATGGCCTTAATCAGACATAAGAATTTTATCTAGTATAATACTTAGTATTTGTGTGCATCCTAGAAACAAGTTTATTGTTTGGGTTTGGTTTTTATTAAGGTATGGAAAGAGTATTATGGGGATTTTCTTTTTGCTCAGAAAAAAAGCATTTACGTCTGGATTAATTTTGGACTGTGGTCATAATGGTAAATCATTCATTAACAGTAACAGGCCATCCACAGAAAGGCAAATTGTGATTATTTCTTCTACCCAGAAAGCAATGGCTAAATAACTAAATACTTGCAAGATTAGTTTAAAATCTGATGTAGATTCAACTGAGTATTTAAAGAAGGGATTTTTTCTTGATAGCGGTTCTCCATTTGTCCCATTTTCTGTTTAGTAAATGTATTGGGAAGTTTTTTCTTTCTTCCAAGGAGCCTTGGCTGCATGCTTATGTGTGGGTAAGTGTTTGCATATTTCTGAATTTCAGTCACCACCCACATTTCTAAAAAAAAAAAAAAATNCACAAGTCCATGCACTTATGTAACAGAAATCTCGCCCTCTTCCCTTTTCTCTATGAATTAATGAACTCTCACCTTGTGACATATAACCACACTTTCCACATTTTAAATGTCCTGCAGACCAATGAATAATTGAAACCAATGTGGATGATTCCTTGATAGTCTGAAGCATGTTTAGTGTCTATCTATGAACCACTCAGGTCACACCTTATTTCCTATCTCAGAAAGCATGGTGCAAGTCAAAAAAAGTTAACACTCAGTTCAAATTAGAGAATCAGTAGTTCAATGTGATGTAATGCATATTATCTGGTTTTACTACTAGAGTCCTATTTTCTTGAAGGGGTAAAAAAAAAAGACCACACTATAAAACTGGGAAAAAGAGACACCAAATCAATTCTGCTTATATTTGCTTGTGGAGATGGTCATACAACTCTCCATGCAAACAACACAATTGTGCAAAATGATCTGATAATAATTTTAAAAGACCAATACAGAAACTACTCTACAAGTTTGAAAGTATGATTATTTTTTTTAATGTATGTAGACCTCAAATTTTTGTCATGAGATCTAGATTTCCTGTTTCCAGGGGGGTCCCATTGCAATACAGTATTTCAGGGTGCATATTTTCTACTCTAAAACTTGTTTGCAAATGATTCCTCATTTTGAGCCAAAATGAAGCAATAAACTTTAGAATATATACACTAAATCCTCGTATTTAAATCTTGCATTCAACCTAATCTAGACTCTAGGAATATTATTAAGGCTCTTTTTTAGGAAGAAAACAAACAGTGAATTACACTGAGAATCTTACAGTGTTTTGTCTTGCTAATAGGAGTCAACAAGGTTGAAATCTGTGTGCTAGTAATGATGAAATTGCTAAGGTAAATTTTTGGTCATTTAAAAAGCACAAAGAATTTATGACAATATTTCCAATGAAAGAAAGAAGAGAAGAGAAGAGAAGAGAAGAGAAGAGAAGAGAAGAGAAGAGAAGAGAAGAGAAGAGAAGAGAAGAGAAGAGAAGAGAAGAGAAGAGAAGAGAAGAGAAGAGAAGAGAAGAGAAGAGAAGAGAAGAGAAGAGAAGAGGAAGAGAAGAGAAGAGAAGAGAAGAAGAAAAAAGAAAAGAAAAGAAGCTCCAATATTTTTTTCCACTAAATTGGATTGGATGAAAACATAATAAATGAAAGGTTAAAACTCTCAGAGAGTTGCAGTAGATAGTAATTTCCTATGTTAAATGAGTGTCATCAAATGTGTCGGAAAGAAAATTAGTTTGCATAGCTTGTGTTGACTGTAAAATGAAAGTGATAAAGCCTTACTATTCTTTCTTCATGAGGAGTTTAGTTCACTCATTCATTCCTGAAATGAATTGTGGTTCAAAGATGGAAAATCCAGAGCAGATTTTAAGCCAAATCTCCCCAATGTCTCTGTAACTGAATTGTGCGGGGGTTTGGGGGTTGGGATTTTTTTGTCTTACAAAATATCTATATATATGGACTATATACAGAGTTGAGCGTTGCAGCTAGGTCTCATAATTCTGTGGCATACCCTCGGCTTGGAGACTACTTACATATATTTTCTACATATTAGGTCATAAAAAAAAGAACCTTGCAGGCCTTTCCTGGGAATAATAAGCAAAGAAAGCAGCATTTGTTAAGGCAGCCCCCAGAGGCAGAGATTTAATGGTAAGGGAGCTGTGGTATGCCTCCCCTGCACAGTCCTGCTGCTAGCACATCTGGCAGCACTGTCAGCCTGCCTGTCCCAGTGGCTTCCCGCTCTCCTGAGCACCTTCAGCCCCTGCTCTGACTCTACCTCATCTACTTTGACATGGGAAGTCCCTGACTTTTTTTTTTTAATTATTATTTGTAACTTTCAGTGGCTACAAATTTTGTTTAATTTGTTCCTAAGGCTTCTGCCCTCTCTTCAGAGGTAAACATGGTATAAATGAAGAGCTGTCATTTGGAGTCATCTGTTTTTCAGTGAGACTGTGCATTATAGCGCAAGTGTTGAGACAAAACGAGAAATGGCAGATAAGATAGGCCCTGAGATGTTTGTTCAGATGGCCAAAAAATGCTCTTCCTTGGGCTGTTTATTACAAAATAATTTTATTAGTGTGCTGATATCATAGTAGATAATAAAAACGGAGCAATCAACTGAATAATTTTCATATTGTTGTAATTCACTTCAATACTTAATTAGATTTATAGCCACACAACTTCTACATAAGCTTTAAGAGTGCAGTTGTGCTTGTCAAATCATATTAGTTATGCAGCAGATACTACCTTCAGGGCTCCAAAAGTGTGACTGACCATGCAAGATTTCTGCTGTGAATAACAATTCCAGACGACAGTATTCCCTTGATCCCTGTATATATAGGATGGAAATGCAAGAGCAGAGGTTGTTATTGTCATATTATTTATTACATAACTGAGTAAAACAAAAATATGTTCTATTTTGTATTTAACCTGTGGGAGAAACACATTCCCTGGAGCATTTACACTGTCATATCGTAGGGACACCTTGGACAAAAAGTGTGTATTGATGATGATGATGATTTTATTTGCAGTTTTGGTAGCATGAATCAAAAATCGGTTTAATGTTTTATTCTAGTTATTAATTCCTCAAAGCAGATGTGACAAAAATAATATTTTTAAAGCTCTGGGGCAAACTCGATTTTACTTTGAGACTTCCCCTGTAAAAATTTCATAATATAAACAAAAAAGAAAAAATCCCAACCGCTTTCTGTCATCATTCAACTCAGAGAAGTTAAAGCTCTTGACAGCTGAGGAGTCAAAGCTCTTGACAACTGAGCAGTCTCTAGCATTTCAGATGTTGGACAGTTTTGCTCCAGATATACAAAAAGGTGACTGCTTCTTCTAAGTGGTAGTACTGCAGCTGTGGCAAAAGCACAGAGCAATTTTCTGAGGGCAGCAGCAGCAAGTGAAGAGTTAAAAGAATTGAAGGGGCTGTGTCAGTGACTCCAGTAGAAATGTCTAATACTGGACACAGCTAAAGATGCTAATAAATGTTATGAATGTAAGTTGAAGATATTTCAAGGCTGAGAGGACATTGTGGTAGGCATTGGATTCTCTGGGAGCAGAATTTTGAGTAATCATTTGTTTTTAAGCAAGGGAAAACTTAAGCTGATGACCAAAGTAAGATTCCCTAAGAATAAGCTCCATGCTGCTCAGCAAACTAGTAAAAAAACCTCAATTCCTTAATTCTTTGAGATTGTATTGACAAAAGCGTTTGGTATTGTCCCACTGGTAGCAGGCCTTCCATGGCACAGCAAAGAATCTACATTTTTCTAAACTCATATCTTTTTCTGTTTCCAAGCAAAGAACAAAAACATGTTATCAGACTGCTTTGACTTTGCTGTAGTTAGAAACTGGAACTGTAAGTCACCAGATGATACTTGTTATCCTTTTCACCACCTGTCACCCATCCGGATGCCCAAGCATATGCCAAAATGCCTATTTTAAAGAAATGAGAAAAAGTAAAAAACCTTACAGCATACTACACAGATTACACAGCAAGTTTATTCTGAGAGATTCTGAAAGTATAGACCCTTATCCGCATGTATAAATGATATGTTAATTAATTCCACCCTGTAGCACTATAAAGTTTCTCTTAGAAGAATATGAAGAAAAAAAACACGTGTACATGTTGTTTAGTGCTTCAAAATTCTGATTCAATCTGATTGGAGATTGTTGACATTCTGTTAAATGTAATATTTTCATTTGGAACATACTGTTAGTTGCAACCTTAAGAACAGAAGTTTTTTAAACAAAAATCTGGAAAAGAATAACACTGCTGGACTGGCAGCTTCCAAATCCCAGAGTAAGACCCACAGGTAGAAGTATTTAACATACTTCTGAAAAGTGAGAGAGGAGCTTGAAAATTTAAATCCCACTTGACATCACAGTATGCTGAGTAACCTTACAAGTTCTTGACCACTAGGGTGTAAAATGGAGCACTGATTAGGAGATATAACACAAAATACCATGATAGGGTTCACGTGATCTGTATTATCAGCTGATCTCTAAAAGGAATTCCACTGAGGACATCAGAACACTTTCCTTACTACCATGCTGAAGAAATCAAAGAACAACAACAAAAAAAAAAAAAAAAAAGAGAAAAAAAACCCCACAAACCAACAAAAAAACACCAACTTCTTAATGGTTACACATGGTCAGAATATGACTTGAAGTATTTTTAAATATTTGTAATATTTTATTAATAACAACATATACCATTAACTATTGAGAAACTTGATTAAAACTGAATGAGCCTACCTATACCTTCCTAGTGTCTGTTGAACAGCACTGTAGTTGAGATAAATGCTGCTTGCAGCAACTCCAGGGGAAGAAGCAAACCAAGCCCTTTTGAGATCATTGCTATCTTTTGTCTTAAATAAGTAGATTTAGTCTCAGCTTGGTCTCACAAGCTGATAAGATAAACCACCTGGACATGTATTTTTTTCTTAAACTGTTTTATATATGGGGGAGGGGAGATTCAGAATGATTTCATTTTAACTCCAGATGCTTGTGGGTGCTCTTAAGCACAGATTATTTTGGTCAAACTAAAATTACTTTAATATTTCCAAATATGTGTATATCTTTGGTAAAACACTGATGCTGTTCATCAAGACATCTTTTTTTTCTTTACACATTATAAAAAATTTTAAAGGCTCTTCATCATTTGTTCTCACTGTTTTTTATGAAACATGTAGCATCTTTTTGCTGTAAAATATAAAATTGGCCAGTACAGTTGAGTATATATTGTGCCTGTCAAAAATAAACACATATGGAGTGAAGCATTTTCATTATCAAGATGAATATATGTGTCTGTCCTTTTTATAGACAAAAATTTTTGTATATTGTTGAAGAGTAACAGCAATGGCAAAATCAAGACATTTTAATAGGAATTTTGCCAAAAGATTAATGTGGTCTGATGATTTCTAAATATTATTTAAGTCCTCAAACTCTCAAATGCACATAGATTTGATTATTCTAGTGTTTACAACTTGAGTAACTTTACATATAATTTTATTCCACAGGAATTTGCTGCACTGACAAAAGAATTAAATGCATGCAGGGAACAGCTTCTTGAAAAAGAGGAGGAGATTTCGGAACTGAAAGCTGAAAGAAACAACACAAGAGTAAGTATTCAGAAAACCTATTCTGGTTATCGTCTGTGTAAAGTAGGAGGAATATAGTGTATACCTTTCAATTTTCATTTCCTTAAATAAGAAGACAAATTTATAGGCTTTTAATAAGTACATGAGACTTTTAAGGTTCTAGGTAACAGGATGTATCTACCATGCTGCTGTTCTGGAGAAAATGACTGTATGGGTTAGCCAGACATATCATAAAAATAGCAGATTTTGTAGATATAAAATGTTAATACATTCAGTTTAAATGTTTTCTAAACACACGGAGCTTTCCAGACCCAGGGCCTGCATAAGCAGCCTGCACATATCCTGACCTCTTATCAAGGCAAAAGGCAAGGCTCCAACACACACAGGTTTCCCATGTGTCTTGAATTGGATCTGAAAAAGGATGAGATGAAGACTGCTGCAGGTATCACAATGAGTCTGCTGTTTCATCCAGATGCTGCCGTGTGACCCTTGAAGTAGATTTGTCATACAGATGGATGAGGACAAGATTTCACCCTTAAATTTACTATGTTCTCCTTCATTCAGAAGTTGTTATTCTGTCCACTAACAAAAATATGTGATAGCACCTTCTGAAAATTCTCAAATGGTATACAGAGTGGTTTTGAGAATAAAATAATTTGCAATTGCAAATGTCTTGGCAAAGGCAGAATTGATCAAGAAATGGAAGAGGAGACTTTGTGGAGTATGGAAAGGTGTGAGAAAAGTGTTGGAGTGGTCCCAGATCAGACAGGATTCATGCTCGTACTGAGTATATGGAATAGATTGCAGAGAGGATGAATACCAAGGAACTTTTATAATACTCATATATTCATTCATCTGCAATTTGGGTAACTCTTCCTGTTTCCCTCCTCTCACTAAACTAATTCTACTTTGTCTGCTCAGATAACATCTTTCCTTCCTCAGGTAATTTGCATTCTGAAGAAGATCTAACAATGTACATGACAAAAGAACTCAGAGGGATCTTCTCTCTCCTTCTGTCCAGAATGCCATAGACTTCACAAATTCAAGGAAGGACAGATGCCTACAGAGAGGCAAAGCTGCCCCATCTACCTCTAGCTTGGAGGCCCAGAAGATGTTCATATCCAGCACAAAAGTCTTAGAGATGATAAGTTTAGGAAATGTGATGGGAGAGTCACAACACCAATGACTCTCAGACATTCTAACCAGTCCAAAATTACTCCTACTAAATATGGAATTAATCAGTGGAGATGCATGTAGAAATTGCACTGCCTTCTGTACCGTCTCAACTACGAATCTGACTACTTTGTAGTGCTGCTAAAGTTAGTAGTAACTGCTATGTGTATCACTGAATATAGAGATGTAGTTAAAAAATACACTCAACTGTACCTATTCAATAATCTACATATACCTATTCCTGCACAGAAATCTTCTCAATTTTCCTAAATTCTTCATAAGTAAATGCACAAAACCACCTCATACAGAGCTTTATCCATTTAACTACAACTTGGGTACATTAAAACTGTTACATACCAATACATAATTGAAGGTCTGATTTGAGCTGCACAGACTAACAAAAATCCCAAGAAAGCCTAGTAGCCGAAGACAGGCACTTGCCAAATGACTGAGACTAAAAGATGAGTCAACTGCAAGTCATCACTTAAGTCAGGATGAACTCTGTCATAGGCACTTTCCTTGCACACCAAGAAGCTTAAAGATCAGCCATTCTTATATACCTTGTGTTATGCAAAAGAAAAATTGGTAGGGAATTTTGCAGGAGAGCTAATACCAACAAATTAGTTACAGAGTGTGATAACTCTCATGAGAAGACCTTGCAGTTAAAATTAGTAAACTCTTCCAGTGTGTTTTCAGAACAAAGATGAAGCTAGGTATTGGAGATAAAAAGGTTAAGGCTAAGAAAAAATACAAGGAATGCAGATGTTGCAGTGAACAAGAGGAGAAGATACGGTCCAAGAATTACTGGGGAAGGAGAGAGAAAAAAAACAGAAGTGCCTTATCCTGACCTCTAGCTTTTTCATTATAATATATGCCAGACTCTGAGCTTCCATATACTCCATGAGTTGCTAGTTTGCTCTGGTAGTCATACTGTCTTCTATAAGTTCCCACACATGTCTTCTACATGCGAACCCCAGCATTTTAGATACAAACCTGTCATCGTAAGAATAGAGTCTCAATGATAAGCCAGTGATGAGATTTCTGCCTACTTTCACTGAGAAGTCATTGCCTATGGAGAGGCACCTTTGCAAACCAGGATGTATGCTGTTGTTAATACAGAACAGTACTGATATTTTGTAGGAAAAATACAAAAAAAATTTTTTTTTTTAAATTAAGCAAAGATTCTGTTAAGGTCATGATACTTAGAGGACCACTGATACACTTTTGTAATGGGGAAATTAAATATCTTTTATTATATAAAGTTAGTCCAGCTAATGCTCCTTTCTTCCACTCCTCTAGTGTTCATAATTTTCCCAATTCCATTTTAGTTATGGTTAACTGGCATTTTTTTTTCGTTATTATACTCACACATATATATTTCTTTATTTCTTGGCAACAGCCTCATACAGGCTTTGCCAATTTCCACAAAACTAAAAAAACCACCAACCCAAAACAGCAACAGACATTCTGGTTTGGCACTTTATACCAAGCTGCAGTGGCAGACCCTGACAGTAACATGTATTAGAAAAAGACCACGATGGTATTACACATTTTGGGACCCATGCACTACAGGTCTTAGCCTAACACCAGGGCTTAAACCTTACACCAATATTTACTCAAGTTCCTACTCAATCCTTCCAATTTAAGCAAAGCTTTCTACTGACCTTTTGCTGTTGAATATGTTTTTTTACTACCTATGATAAATAACTTCTTTTCTGACGTATTGCAGTACAAATATTTTTATATCAAGAACTTAGTTGGCAACTTAATCTGTCACTGTGAGGCAAAATAGAAAATGTGGGAGCATATGTGTATGTATTGATTAGTGTGGCATTGATGACAGGAAGACAAACAGGTTCTCAGGAAAATCGTTGCATGGGACTTTGAAAACGTATATCAAAATATCTCAATAGAAACTGCTAAAGTTACTTCGCTGGGTATTCTCAAGTTAGAATGATCACCTATAGCGTGTGGGTAAACAGCAACTTTTCCAACCTTTTTGCAGCTGAATCACATGTCAATGTGATCTACCATATTATTTAATTAAAATTATAAAATACTACTAGTTTGGCTGCACTAAGTTTAAAGTTTTAAAATGAAAATTATTTTTGTCTCAACATGTACTCTGCATAAGCAGAAAAAGTTTGTATGAATAACTTAAATATGATTATGAGGAAATTTGGGGTTTGGTTTGGCATCTTAAGCAATATTACAATACTGATATGGATTAATCTGAACATATTTTTTTCACTACAACAAAAAAGAACCCCTAGACACATACTTACAGTTTTACTAGGTAATATAAATTGTAACTTAAATTAGTCTGAAATATTTTTGTTCCAGCAGGTTTATTAACATGAAAAATTGAACCTATGTTTATGAATGGAACAGCAGTAATAAAGACAAAATGTAGTTTAAAGTATATAGTTTAAAGTTTAACTCCTACATTTAGATCTCTTTTTTAGAGGTCCTTCTACTTGTATCAGTTTGTTAGGTTTCTTTTTAAAATATGCTAACTTGAGTTCTTACAGTCTGAAAGCATTGTAGACATGTACAACTATTTCTAAAGTTCTATGAGGCAAATATATTGACTATTGTAAATGATGGAATTTTCATTATTTTTGCTTCAGTATTGTGATCTATCTTCTAGACTCATGTGTTTCTTCTCTCAGAATAACTTCTGTCACAGAAAACAGCATGACGATAGAAAATGCAATAGTAATTCAATACCTATATTTTCAGACACCATAATTTAATAGTTACTATATTTGTATTCATTACTGTCATAAAACCTCTTTAATTTCTGTTGTTTTATATAATTATTGTGATTATTACATTTTCTTTCATATTATTACTTCACATATGTGTGTTTCCAGTAATGGTTTAGGCTGCCAGTATTTTCTTTTCTTTCGCATTGGATGTACAGAAAGACAGACCTGGGACATGTGCTGTATTTAGACTGGAACTTTGATTTTTTAAAGAAAGATTTTCACCAGTAATTTACCAGATTAGATATTTGAGGTCACTGCAGCTGACCAAGAGTCCAAATTGATTTCCACCCCAGTGGAGTAATGCTGAAGACAATGACTGATTTTGTGACTGGTTTTAGAGATAATCTTGAACTCCATGTCCGCCTATTTTACTGATTGTCTTTGCTTGCACCAGAGATGGAGATTCACTGAACAATGTGCATTCTAAATATAGACTGACTGAAAGGAAATTCAAATTTGGCTGTGCTGGTGAGAGATTTTAAGTTGGACCTCAAAAGAGAATTGTCTTCTTGGTCGGTTCATCTAAGGAATGATTTAAGCTAAGCTTGTCTCATTTTAGTAAATTCCTTATTTTTTATAATTTTTCTCTGTATTCCCTTATGTATGCCTTTCCTTTTCTCTCCATCAGTCTCTCCTAATTCTTTGATTTTTTCATTAACTATCCTGTGAAATTTATTTGTACAGATTTGTTGAAAATAATAAAGTTAGTATAAAATATTTCATATTTATTAAAATCCAGGTCGTGTAGTAACACATACTCTACTGAGTCACACTAATTTCAACTCACTGAGTCATCATTCCTAAAAATGAATATTTTAACTTATTTTTTCCATTTTCCATATGTAAATCAGTGTTTCTGTAGTACTGATGGTATAGTTTAATATAGGTAGGTAGTAACCTACACCAGTGTAGTTTATATAATTTGATTTAATCATGCATTTCCCTTTCACCAGAATCAATCACTTCTGTAAGAGCTTTGGAAGTGATTTGAGAAATATAGGGAGCTGGGTATTTTCTAAAAAGTTTCTCAATTCTTGTTGATTTAGTTCCATTAACATTTTAAAAGTGCTTCATTCACTTACAAAATATGCACTAGGGCATTTTTCAGTATTTATGATATTTAAAAATTCTTTAATGCTCATGGAGCTCCAGAAACCTCCATCCCATTTAGTTAAGATACAGTTATCAGCATGGCATCTTGAGCATCCTAAAAGTTCTGGCCAGTATTAAAGCTCACTGTTACATTATTTCATAATTCACTGTCAAGCTTATGGTTTCCAGTAAGAAAATCATCATAGTAGTGATGCGTGGGTGATTCTGTCCCGCCTGCTGCTGTTGATCTTCATCTTCTTTTCTCTGCAAGCTGCCTGTCCATCTGAGTACTCAACAACCACAGCAGCTTGACACAGTGGGAGGGAGCAGAAAATGTTCAGCGTGATCTTTATTAACTCCAGAGCTTAATTGCAACATACTAAAATACTTCAAGCTGTTTCTAACAATTCTTTCATAATTTAAATGAACTACCAATATTGTTACAATGTTATTTTGATGTGAAATCTTGTGGTGTTCTTACAAATATTTGGATTAGTAATTCTTGAATTATATAGAGGGGAAAGTCCTCAGCATGCCCCCATGACTACAAGATACTCTGCTTTCCTTCTGTCTTTAAACATTGTTTGGACACACCATTATCTTCAATGTTAATTTTTATATGATTTTATGTCCCTTCCCCATCATTGTAGCAATGGGACACTTCATAGTTCTGTCAGTGGGGTAATGTTTGCTCTTCCAAGGAGTCACAGTTTAACCTTGCTAGCAGCTAAAACAACCACACAGCCATGCACTCACTCCCTTCTCCTCCCAGTAGTATGAAGCTTTATTGTTGTTGTTGTTATTATTGTTATTTCTTCAACCAAGTGATGAACAGCATAATTTCTCATCCCCTGAAGCCAATGCTCAACAACACCCAAGATGCCCCACCTCCCAGCTCACCCCACAGCTCTATATGAAGCATGGCATCATATGGTACGGAATATTCCTTTGGGCCATATGGGTCTGTTCTTCTGGCTGTGTCTCCTCCCAGCTTCTCTGGCACCCCTAGCCTACTTGTTGACAAGCTAGTATGAGAAGCTGAAAAGTATTTGCTTGGTTGCAACAACTTAAAACATCAGTGTGTTCTCAACATTATTCTCACCCTAAATCCAAAACCCAGAACTATATCAGCTGCTAGGAAGAAAATTAACTATCCCTGGTGAAACCAGGACACCATGGAAGAAGGGAAGATCTATTACCCTTTTATTAAATATAATTGTAGTTGGAGTAAAGATGTATAAAATAGAAGTATCATCTCGGCAGAGCTGGGGTGAAACCATGACCTGAGAACCTGATGGCAAATCCAAATCCTTGGCCCCTACACAGCTGCTCTCTAAAATGCTGGACAGAAGGGATAGAAAAGAAAACCAACAAAGACAGACAAATCTCACGGATTGGGACAAGGATAGTTTACCTGGACAGTAGAGAGATAACAATGATAGGACTTTATAATAAAATATAGAACAATGGTTATACAGGATACGATCTCTCACCAAACCACACACCCCAGGCCTTATAGCTCAGAGCTGTCGCAGAACCAGATTGCCCCCAAAGCTGCACGTCCTGAAGCCATGCCCTTCTCCACCACCAGTTACCCTTTATACTGAGCATGACGTAACTGGCATGGAATACTCTCTTTGGCCAGTTTGGGTCACCTATCCTGGCCGTGTCCACTCCCAGCTTCCTGGGTACCCCCTCCCCCCTTCTTGTTATGAAGAGCTGAGAAGTCCTTGACTACTTGTCAATAACTAGAAACATGGAGGTGTTATCAGTGCTGGTCTCATCCTGACTCCCAAACACGGCATTCCACTGGCTGATAGAAAGAAAATTAACTCTATCCTAGCTGGAACCAGACACAGTCACAATCAGATGTTCTAACCCTTAGGTTACCTTTCCTTTTCAGCATGGCCAAGAGTAATGCAGACCTGGGAGACCTAGTCAATAACACTCCTTGCTCAGGTAGATTTGCTGTAAGGAGTGCTCGCAGAATTTGTGTAGAAATAAGAGTTGGTTTTTGTTGAAAAGAAAAAGTGAGAATTTTTTGAAGACCAGAAACCTGTGTCATGCCTTTTTGAGCATTCTTAGGACTGACTTGAAGGAAGATACCAGTGCTCAGAGGTAGTTTCCAGAAAAAGAAAGAAAAAGCATTAAATGTTCCCAGTGTGTGCCATAATTCTCCATGAGCATTTTGACACTTAGCTGTGACGTCAGCTCACCTGTTTTTATACAGTAAAACAGGCAACACAATATTTTTCACTTGATTTATTTAATGACTGTGAAATATAGGCAGACATTGAAGTATGGTTTTGTCACCTCTAAAAAGATAATTCTATACTAAAGTCAATGTTAGCTATTGTGTATATTCAGTGGATGGCTTTCATTTGGTTTATTTTTATGTAATATACACGTTTCTAACATGAGAGTAACTTAACCTACAGTTGAATATAATATCTGCTGCTGTACAAAGGGCTGGGGTGCTGCCTGAACCTAATATGGGTTCATCCCATATAGTAAGCTCCTCCATGTTCCCCCCTTAGGAATTCTGAGTTCCCACCACTCATACATGGAAAATTATTTAACTTTTTTTTTTTTTCCTTTTCAATCTCCATTCTTCCTACTCTTAATAAGATTCTTGTCTTTCTTCTGTCCATGCTGAATTCAAATTCTCTGTTGAGATCATGTCTGCAACAATTCAACACAGACTGATGGATGTATACATATATTTTTTTTCCTGAGCTCCTTATTTATCTCTGTGTTATAGGTTATGCATAATTCTTTCTGCCGAGTTTTACCATGCCAAGAATTCTCTATCAACGTCATGTTTCTTGTCCCCTAAACTAGATTTTCTCATTTTCCCTTCCAACTAAGATTTGTATATAGACTGTCAGAAATCTCCTTTCCAATCATCCCAATGTTTTTCTGAGAGAGATAATGTTCAGGATAGAAGGGCATCAGATATGATAAATTTGCTCAACGTCATCCAAAATTAGTTACCAAGGTTTTGTGATTCTAGACTTTTTTAGTGTGTGTCAGTTTGTAGATTCAGAAATCTACAGCCTTGCAGAATGAACAGCTATGCTAAAAGCTCTACTGTGGTTCAACATTTTCCTTTTACTTTCCAATTTAGCCAGATTTTCATAGCATTTTGACTGGATTTAAAATGTCCCAGTGGAAGCTATGATGCATTGAAGAGTTTCTGCATAAAGAAGGGCAGAAAAGACAAATAATGAGCCAGGCTGTAGCAGAATTGGCCAGATGGGAATGACTGTGGATAAATGTATGTCTACAATTTAGTTCAGTATAGTTTCCTCAGGGCTGTGGTTTGGAGCACGTCCCAGCTGCAGAGAGAAGGAAATGTTGCTGTCACACAGAGACATGTGGCAGCGAGTAGGGCGTAGCATTGGAAATAACTATTGACTGTCCTACAGATACTTCCTAAATAACCAGGTGGCCTAGAAAATCACAGATATATGAATTTAGACAAAAATTCAGATATTATTTTCTATCCATAACAACACTTAACTATGTATGTAGTAGTGGTAGTAGTAGCAGTAGTGCTATGAACAGAAATACGCTGTGAGTAGTTGGAAGCTATACCGATCTCATCAAAGGTGCAATCTTACCACATTCCCCTACCAAGTTCCTGAAGTCCCTGTGAAACAGAGAAACAGAAACAGAGAATGTGTAAGGTTGGAGATATGATGAAAAGGTCTCTTCAAATTTGCCTTTTACTTTGGACTGCCTCAAATAATTTTAAATCCCCATGTATCTGCTGTCAGTCCCACAGGGATCGGATAACAAATCTTGTGAATTTTTTGCTTATTTGCTTTTCATAAATATCTGCCATCACTTCAATTCAGAAACTGTAGAAATACCCTCCTTTTTTGAACTGCATGGAGTCATTCAAATTCTTAATGTATTAACATTGTTTCTGTATGTGTTATGCTATTTTTTATGGATAATGCAGTTATTGTAACATAATAACCAGGTGCTAATCAAAACACAAGAACTATGCCTGAAGCAAAGATAACATCAAACTCTAATCATTCCTGACAACAGCAATGTACTACAGCTATAATATAATTACAGTCTGGTTTTCCCTTCTATATCTGTTAATTTATGTAGCAATAAAGGTCATTATGTGACTGAGAATAACTATGGATTACAGATAAATACATATCTGTAGTAACAGTAGCTATATTAAGAATCACATCAAAGGAAAAATAATAAAAGATTATCCATGTAACTTTCAAATTTCCGATTCAATGACTTAGATATATTTGCATATGGTAATTACAATACACTTAACATATATTGTGATTTATGAGTTAAGCTACCCTGTTTTAAGCATACAGCTAACCAATTCTCTTCTATGTTCAGACAGTAAGAACAGTAATGGTAGCCCTGTGAAAGTATAGACAAATGGGGGATTTTTTTATGCAACATCAACATATCATTTTAATTTTTCATTTAACTTCACAGTAGTAATGAAAAAATAATTATCCTATGTTTTTACAGCAGGTTATTTACAGATTATTTTACAGATATTTACCATCATCTCAAATTTCTCTTTATGGTCCTTTTTGTCTTCCATCATGTTTGTAATGCAATAGAAACAATAAACATATCACAGCACATGCTAGTGAAAAATGCCATTATTTATAGCATTTTATTAGTCTTGGAAAGGTAATAAAATATACTGTTTACTTTTGCATATTTTGTTAAGTAACTTCCAGTATAAATGAAATTATATTACAGTTAGCGTGTATGCTTTAGAATCCCTGTGGTTGTGATTTGGCTGTTAATGCTTACCAATTACTATCACAAATAATATTTAAATATTGTACCTACATGTAAATTAATTTAATATCAAACCCACGCTGAGTGATCTGTTGTTCTTGCTTTTCATAGGAGAACTTTAAGTGAAATCTTGGTAGATTTCCTGATTTTCTATTCATTCTATGTGATTTAGAAGCATAAAATGTGATCAATAAGCCCCTTACAGAATGAGATTGTCAAGAAAAAAGCCATTTGGTACCATGCACTTTGTAGTTAGAATTTCCATGGCATTTAGGTGAACAAAAATTTCTAACCTTTTATATCAAATCCAATAGCTGTTACTGGAGCATTTGGAGTGCCTTGTCTCAAGACACGAAAGATCGCTGAGGATGACAGTGGTGAAACGGCAAGCACAGTCTCCCTCGGGAGTTTCCAGTGAAGTTGAGGTCCTCAAAGCTCTGAAATCTCTGTTTGAGCACCACAAGGCTTTGGATGAAAAGGTACAGTATGGAAAAAACCCTTCCTAAATACTGTTTAGTACTGTTTATTTACTTCCTGGGATATGTCTTGTACCTGTATGTATTTACTTACCTGGCATACGTCATGTACAAGTACTTACTGTACTTGTATTATAGTATTTCCATGTGTCCAGAAATATCTTTAAGACTGTATGACCAACAGCTGTAATGGACGTCAGATGACTTTAGCTGTCTTTTATAGACAATAGCTCTGACTTTTCAAAGCTAGCCAATCTCCCCCCTACCAGACATGCTTCCTCTATTTAGCACTAAGTAATCATGACACCATGGAATTTATTGCCTGTACAACACACGATACACTTATAAGTTATTGATGAGGATGTATAAGTATCTCTGATTTTTAAAAGGCAAAATGAGTTGTTTCTACATAAACATATGTCTTAACAATTTTTAGGGGGAAAACCACCAAAGTTTCAGAGATGATTTTAGCACTTATGACATAAACACAGTGTTCTCTCTGCAAGTAGAGTAACCTAAATTAAGTGGTAGATCCTTCATTATCAGAGGTAACAGAGGGCTTGTGGAATCAAGATAAAAACCAATGATGATAACTGCATCTAGTCATGCTAATTCAGGGGGGTCTTTCCAATGGATTCCTTTGCTGGAAAGACACTTCTGTGGGAATGAAACTTTGTGAAACTCTATAGTATCACCTTGAGCATCATTTTAGGTGAGTTCATAAATCTAGTTCGTGTCTGGAAAAAAATTATGCTCAGAAGTAGATGTAGCTGAGTTTTTACAAAGCTACATGCATAGGGAGCATGTGACAGCCATTGCTCACATGCAAAGAACCTAATTCCTTGGGGGGTCTGTCTTTGCTAATTGACTTGGGCTCTTCACTGCGGCTGAGTTGCTTCTCTGAGGTGGTTGGGTAAGCAAGGGGTGCACTGTGCAGCACAGCATCTGAGACAGGTGGGCTGCGTCACGTGGGGCTCATTCACTAGTCTCACAGTAATAAACAAATCTTTTAAATTCAGAAATAGACACAGAAAGGTAACCGTATTTTAGGAACTATTATAAAAATAAACAGTTTTATAAAAGGGTAACTACAGTTGGAGTGTAATCTTATTTTTCATTGGTAATAAAGGTCTGTAAAACAGTTGGTTATGAGTCATATTTTGTTAGCTTTCAATTTAAAAGGCAAATGAATTTAAGGAACTTCTGCAAAATTAAAACTTATTTTGTGTTTAGGTATATCTATTTAGTTATATGTTGTATTCAATTGCATACAATAAAAGCATATTTAAAGAACTAGAAAAGGGTATGTGACTTCTAACTGATGTAAGCAATAATTGTAATAAACTTTTGGATTAAGACTTAAAAAATCCTGTATTATTAAAAATGTATTTTGAGGATTGATAGAATTTATAGTCTGAGCTTTGATCTTTTATCTAACACTTTAAACATTGATAAAACTATAAAGAGAATAGGGAGCTCCTGCTTTTATACTTTTTGACACTTTACTGGATAAATATGAGAAATAAAAATAACTAAACTTCAAATAGATTTGATTATTCAGCAGTTACCTAATTTTTGTGAATATCTTACTGTTTAGGTAATGTACAGTTTATTTTACATCTCATTTTGAAAACTGTTGTACAGAACTAGACTGAAGCTAAACAAATACAATATTTTTTCTACATTCTTGAAAATTTTGGTTTATTTTTTTTAATGTAAAAAAAAACAGTATTCCGCTCATTTAGAAAATTTGGGGTGACTCAGGTACAGATCTTATATATATAATGGGTCTCTGTTGCAGTGGTAATGATAATTATCAGTGTAGAGAAATCAGCCATCTGCGATCATATTAACAGTAGATTCGTTACATTATAAAACAAATTTTAAAATTTATTGGCCAAAATTATTTTTCCTATGTGCTATTCATCTACATGTTCAACCTCTTATAAGTATACAAAATCATATCTTTAATATAAAACATTCCAAGATTAATCAAGGAAACAGTTTATTAAATTATTTTAAAATAATTTGTGATAAACCTAGCACACATCATTTTCAGCTAAAAATTCTATATTCATGTTACAGTATTTTTCTTTACAAGGAATGGGTCAAAGACATTTTGAATGTCATCTAAATAGCTGATAATATAATGCTATCACATTATATCTCAATTGTCAGCATTATTTGGATTTTTACTTAGAAGTAACGGAAATAAAAAAGAGTGCATCCACCAAAATTTACCAAAAAACCTTTACAGCATGTGAGTTAACTATTCTACACTCTCTTTGACAGAAAAATTATATGTTAGATTTTTTTCTGAACCTTCAGAAATAAGGTATTAATCCACCTGTGAAAATTCATTGTTACTATTCAGAGATAAGTAGAAAAATGTAGGTTGGATCTCCTGGAGGGCATCTGGCCAAACCTCCTGCTCCAACCAGAACCAACTGTTTCAGGTTGCCCAGGATCCTCTCTAATCAACTTGTAAATATCTCCAGGAAGAAAACCTATTCTGGTGTTTCACTATTCTCACTGTAACTTTTTCCCATAATACCTAGGTAGAGTTTCCATTACTAAGTCTTGCCCCTGTTCCCTTTTGTCCTGTGATTCTACATCTTCAAGAAGCAGCTCACTTTTCTTCTTAAACCACATCTTCTGGTTAGCTAGCTGCAGACATCAATAGCCTTTCACATGAACCTTCCCTTCTCAAGTTTGTCCAGGCTGAGCTCTCTTAGCCTCTTCTTGTATATCATGTGCTCCACCTCATGAACAACCTGGTGGACCTTCATTGATGTCTGTCAGTGTCTTTCTTGTACTGGAGCCCAAAACCAGATGCAGCTTCAAAGGTCAGCAAGGGAATAATCACTTCCCTCAACCTGCTGACCACGCTGTGTGTCTAGCCATAGTCATCCTTAGGTCTTTTCTGCAAAATTCTCCATTCTCTTCCCAAGCCTATCATGTTGACTGGGATTATTCCAGTCATAATAATACAATGCCACTTGGACTTTATGTCGCTGATCATAAGCCTCTGAGCCTCTGAGCCTGAACCTAGCAGTCTAGCCAATTATCTATAAACTGTATAGTCCATTTATGCCATTCATATCTCACCCTTTTCTCTAGGGGCAAACGACAGAACTTACAGCAAGTCTTTGTAAAGAGAAAGTAAAAAACATTCCCTCATGCATGAAGCCAGGCATTTCATCACACAAGGCAATAAGGTTCGGTAGGTGTCATTTGCCTTTGACAAAGTCATGCTGGCTCTTCCTAATCACTACTTTGTCTTTTATATGGCTGGAAGTGATTTCCAGGAAGATTTATTCCATAATCTTCACAACACTGGCTAGCTTGTACTTCTTTGGATCTTCCCAGGGTAACTTCTGCCTTTCATGATGGTGGAAACACTTCTGTTTTTTCCACTCATCAAGAATCTCGCAAGTGCCATTACTTTTCAAAGATGAAAAATCCCTCATCATGAAAAGTTAATCAAGTATCTCAGCACCCTTGGATCCATCAAACTTCCTCCCTTTGAATTCTGCATGTCTTGTCCCCTGTATTGTGGGTTATGCTTAATTCCCATGGACTTCTGCTATGTACAGGGAGTCCTTTTGGAAGAACTTTCAGTAAATATTGAGGAAAAATACTAAGCCATATGATGTGCTGTGCTTACAGGAGATAACATTTGCCCACCAGACAATGCACCCAAATCCAGAGTATGTTAATAGGTAAAGAGTAATGAAGGCTGTCAAAACTGCATTGAAATGCATCATGTACCTTGTGAATGAATAGTAGAAAATATTTCTTTTTCTTCCCCCAAAATGTTGACATTGGAATCAATAATTTAGCCATTACACTCTTGAAAATATGTTAACAAGATATTTTCGTTAAAATATTTGTCTTTTCAAACTTAAAAAAATCCTAATAAAGTTGTTATATTCTTTCTTCCTTTTCTTTCATGTTTTCAGTTCCCTCGCTATAGTATTTTTATGTGTTTTATCAAGCTCTACCACAAAATTTGGTTGGTTGTGCAAGGATTGCTATGTACACAGTTGAAGGACTTGAAAACATCCTAGTACTATAATAAAATTCGGTGAAAAATTTTGAGCTAATTTTGATTGGTTCTTCACCAATCCATGGTGAAGAACATGGAAGATGGAAAATAAAACATACCAATTCATGACTCATATTTCCAGGGAGGCCTGTTTATGTATGAGGAGAACCAGGAATGATACCTTCTTGCAAAAAAGCCTCTCTGTATATTACATGAAAGCAGGGCTTTGCCTTTATGTTTCGCCATACAGAGATCATGGCTGTGATTGTAATATTCAGAGAAAGCATGACTGGCATTGACATGTGTTATTGAGTTAATAATTGAGTTATTTCAGTGTCTGACAGTTCCTTCAACATCCTCTCACTTTTGTAGAGTGAAAGCTTCTCATGCACTTCCCATGCTGGACAGTCAGTCCTGTTTGGCTGATCCCACTAGGTACAATCTACTTGAGTAAAAGGTAGTAAGTGCATGCTGATATGCATAATAAATCTTAGCTGTGTCAAAGAACAGTCTTCATTGTCTTTTCTTGCACAGTTGTGGTGTATTTTGTGAAAAATTTCACTTAGAGCATGGGGATAATTAGATTTACCATTTTAAGTGTAACTCAAATCTCATGGTGTGTGCATGGGTGACTTCTGTCACAGCAAATGAAATTGATAGTGCACCAACTTTATTACTATTTAGAAATTTAATTTCATGGAAACTATACATGTTTTCAAACATCTTTACATATCTAATTATACTAAAGTTTTTAGAAAGCTAAAAACATGGGACATGAGCAGTTCTACCAATTCTAGATTTTCTTCATGCTCAAAGGTAAATTCTGTGATTGTTTTGTCTAAGTGTAAGGTTAGGTTATGCCCCACAAACAATGAGAAATTGAAAGTTTTAAACACTAGAGGTTAGGACTGAGTATGACTTGGACTGATGTGAAATCCTGACTTAACATTTCTAATAGCCTGTTTGCAGCTGTATTCAAACAAAGGAGGTGAGAGAACTGCATGGATGAGTAAGGAGCTTCTTGAAAAACTAAAAGAGATGAAAGGACTTTTGCAGAATCCGGGTACTTGGGAGGAATATAAGAAGCATAAGTAGATCAGCAGCAAATGAAGACTAGGGAAAATTTGAGACCATTGCTGAATGAGGTGGGTGCCCTGGTGATAGAGGGTACAGAGAAGGCAGAGCTACTAAATCTTTTCTACACTTCAGTATTTCAAGTGACTTTCCTTTGGTCAAGGAGGATAGGATTAGAGATCATTTAGGCAAACTCAATATCCATAGGTCCATGAACCACAATGGGATGCATCTGGAAGTCTTGAGGGAGACAGTAGATGTTATTGCTAAGCCACTCTCCATCATCTTCAAAAGATCATAGATGCCTGAGGTCTAGAAGAAAACCAGTGTCACTGTCATCTTCAAAAAGAACAAGAAGGAGATTTAATGAATAGAATCAAGAATTGACTTGGTTGGAAGACACCCTTTAGATCATCAAGTCCAACCATCACTCTAACCTGCCATCCATTACTAAACCTCAGCACCACATTTAACCATTTTTTAAAATCCTCCAGGGGTAGAGACTCCACCACCTTCCTGGGCAGACCCTTCCAATGCCTAACAACCCTCTCTGTGAAGAGGTTTTTCCCAATATCCCATCTAAACCACCCCTGGCGTAACTTGATGCAATTTCCTCTTGTTCTATTATCCATCGCTAAGTAAAAAAGGTCACCCCAACCTCTGTACAACCTCCTTTCAGGTATTTGTAAACAGTATTTAGGTCTCCCCCTCAACCTCCTCTTCTCCAGACTAAACAACCCCAGTTACCTCAGCCACTCCGCATAACATTTATTCCCCAGTCCACTCACCAGCCTCATCACCCTTCTCTGGACACACTCCAGAACCTCGATGTCTTTTCTGTAGCGAGGGACCCAAAACTGAATGAACAGTGTACTTCAGGTTGGGCCTCACCAGCACTGAGTACAAGGGGACAATGACTTCCCTAGTCCTACTCACAAGACTATATTTAATACAGCCCAGGCCTTCTTAGCAACATGGGCACAGTACAGGCTCATGTTCAACCTGTTGTTAACCAACACCCCTAGGTATTACTCTACCAGGCAGCTTTCCAGACATTCTTCCCCAAGCCTGTAGCACTGCTTGGGGTTATTAGGACCCAAATAAAAGATGTAGGACTTGGCTTTGTTGAACCTCATGCCACTGGCCCTGGCCCATTTAACCAACCTGTCCGGATTAAGAACAATGTGTCCAAAAGGTCAAGGGAGGTTATCCTCCACCTCCATCTGCCCTGGTGAGAAGTACTGTTTTGGGCTCCACAGTTCAATAAAGACAAGGAACTACTGGGGAGAATCCAGTGGAGGGCTACAAGGTTGATTAGGGGACTGGAACACGAATAAAGGGTGAGAGAACTGGGTCTGTTTAGCCTGGAGAAGAGAGGATTGAGAGGGGATCTCTCCCTTCTAAATATCTAAAGGGTGGATGTCAACAGGAAGGGGCCAGTCTCTTTTCAGTGGTGCTCGGTGATAGCACAAAGGTTACAGCCACAAACTGGAATGCAGGAAGTGCCACTTGAGCATGAGAAAAACATTCTTTACTTTGAGGGTGACAGAGCGTTTGAAGAGGCTGTGGAGTCACCTTTCTGGAGATATTAAAATCCCCCTGAACACAATCCTGCTCTAGGTGATCCTGCTTTACTAGGGGCTTTCGACTAGGTTATTCTATGAAGACAGCCTGTGTGGAAACTTCTTTGACTAAAAAGTCTAAAATGTCACCCCAATCATCTTAGTGCTTCTGATCTCAGACTACTATTACTCATGATAGGAAGATGATATCTTTCTTTGTTTTAGTTAATACAATAAAAAGTTGTAGAAATAATGTAAGGCAGTACTATGACATATTTTGGCATATTATATATGAAATGCATGGCATAGTTTATAATACAGCAAAGGAAGGTGAGGCTTACCTGACATCATTAGAGCTGAATAAAAATAGAAGTTAGGTTAACATAACAGTCAGAATAGACATTAAATATAGAAAAGGTTAGTAAGTACATATCCATTATATATGCAACTCATAAGAATAAAAACTAGAAAATATTGTTATTTTATTTATACCATTTCATATCTATAATTGACTTTGAATAAATGTTTGAACCTCTTTCTTTTCCTGCACGTTCTTCCTATTTTGATTTAAACTTTGATTTCAACACTTAAAATATTCATTTGGAAAGAAGAAACTGTTTAAAGCAACTTCTCTCAAACCATTTTTTGTCAAGCGTCCAGCTGATCTTCACAGAGGAAAGCAACTACCAGGTGTCCTCGCTAAGATTCAAAAAGCACTGGTTCTTTTAAGATTAATTCATAGCAGAAAAGTATACCAAATATTCTTGCAAGTAAAACCAACCTATTCACATCAGCATTATCACATTTTATTCATTAGCAGGTAACTAGGAAAGCTTTTATTCAGTTTACTGTTCATTAAAAAGAAGTGATTAAATTCTAGCATGTACAAGTGTTTTATAAAAGCTTTTTGAGAGCTGCAGACCTGGAGAAAAAGAAGGAAGAATTTGACAGCAAGGAGAAAAGTGGGAAGCAGTTGCTAGGAGACAAAGACGGGTGATATTTTGCACCAACAGCATGGCTGACATGACATTGAATATATTTAATTTCAAAATAATGTGGTTCCATTTAAAAGTAAGTAGAATACCCAGTCATCCAGGCCCATGTCAGATATACCCTCTAACATGAGAGGTATCTAACTGCTGAGTCAGTGGCACTGCAATGGGAATCTGTCTTTTAAAAATGCATATTATGGAATGTTCTGATAGATCAGGTGATATCTGATTAGTCTTAATTTGTGAAAGAGAGTTTGCTAAAGCACAATCTAGTGCCCAAGAGAATGGAAATAGAAGGATGTATGAAATCTAAGCGGCATGTTATCTCTGAAGTGTTAAACACAAGCTAAGGTAATGCTTACATCTATGAACTGCATTTACTCGCTTACTGTCATTGACTTCCAAAAAAATTTAATGTAATATTGTAATCGTTATGCATTCATCATACAAAACCCTCCCAACTCCCAAAATTATAAGATATATATAGTTTTCACTTGTTCCTGCTCCTTTTTCTCTAACCAGATAGCTACCATGAATAATGGTAACCAAGATGCCTTTCCTCCATCTCTCACAAATGAGGCTGGTTCTCTTTGCTTGTATCTGTAACCCAAATGTGAAGAGGAAATCCAATAAAAAATTAATTGCAATAAATTTGTATATGGCTTTCAGAGGCATTGGCTGTTTCCCTCTACTTGGTATCAAAGGTTTTTCAAAGAACGAACTTAAGGAGTTCAGGAAAACGTTCATACAATTATTAACTTAGAGTATTTTTTTTTCCCCCAAATGTATCTATACTACATACATTAGTATGACGTTTGTAACCTTTATCCTTCACTGGAACTTGAATGACCAAACTTAAAACTTTTTTCAGCTTTTGTGTTCTTCTTCCAGTTTATCTGGGTATCAGCTGACAATTGAAAAAGAAATTTAGGGTGAAAAATAAAGTTATAGTTTCTAGGCTGTACATTAAAGCTAATTTCTCCTGATCAGAGTGCTGATGTAGCACTTTTCCTTTTTTAAACTGATAGAATCAAAGATTTCTCTCAAGTTTATCTGCTGCTGTGTATTATATGGATGAACATTAATTAGTTGTGACATTTTCTATGTCACCTTGGCAAATGTGTCTGAATTACTTCTTCACTGGTCAGATGAAAGGAAAAAGGAAATTACCTGTTCCAAGGTAGAGTTGCTTTCAGAACAAACAAGGGCCATCAGACTGCAATGTTGGCTATGTTATTATAAAAAAGGCAGCGCATTAACTATATGCCTACACGGCAATGCAAGGCAAGGCAAGTCAAGGCAAGGCAAGATAAGGCAAGGTAAAAGGAAACAATTTCCAGCTCTTGCTCTGTGTCACATTGATACTGTTCCATGTTGTTACTGATAATGGGACAAGAATGAAAAAATATCAAAAAACAGCTTAATATTCAGAATAAGACATCGTCTACATATTTTTTCTGAAGTTCCATGTAAACAAATGTCTCCAAAGTTTTTTTCAAAACAAATGCCTATTATTTCCAGTTAGTGTTGTTTTCAGGCTTTAAAATGGCGAGGGGATTCAGTTCTACAATGTCACGGTGTATAAAGGTTAAGAATAATTCTTCTGATTCTAGCTCCTTGTGGAACTGTGACATCCTTGCTAATACAGCCTAGTCAATTTGCAAATTCTACCAATGAATGCCAGTGTTAGACATACTTTTTAAACGTGTTGTCATTTATAAAACATTTAGGCTTGAATACATTGGGAAAAGTTATGACAATTTAAGGTTACATTACCCTTTTATTACATTTCATTTCAGTTATTGACAACTACCATCTTGTAAATTTGCTCTCAGTTATCTTGTCCCTCAATAATCCTTAGGAGGACTGAAGCCGGGAAGATGACTTTCAATTTTTCTATGTATTTTTTACATCTAGTTTGAACTTTCCATTGAGAAATCTTACCAGCTCCCATTGTATTTAGAGATTGAAATCAAGCCTCTTGAGTCAGGACAACACCCTTCTCTGGTAGGACATGGATTTTAATAGTGAAGAACTAGTGAAAAGGTAGCAGGAAGAGAAGGAGAATACAGAAAGATTCTTCCACAGAGGAATCAGGAACCTCTGGAAAGGCAAGGAGGGTGCTAGCAGAAGGGAGAGAATGCAAGATGCAAGAGCCAAACAGTGAACTCATACTTGGACTATTTTCCATCCGAATAGAGAAACAGGTCACCGAGCAGCCTTGGAAGTTCATAGGACTGTTGTAATAATACTGGTTTTCAAGCAGAATATGATTTAAAATGTAGGAAAAGGGAAAGGTGAATACTTTTCTCACTTACTTAAACAATTACAGTTTTTCAACTATAGCCACAATAATGTGTTACATATTTGATATGACGTATTGTTATGAAAAATATTATTAGAAAAAATATTAATAACTTAGAATATTAAAATATAATATTTCACATTAACTTTACATATTTTAAATGTGTTAGAATTGAATACTTAAAAATTTATATAAATGACCATGATGATAGCTTGTGCACTACCATAAACCTGAAGTTTTCTGAATATCTTTTCCAGAAATTATGTAACTCCTTTTGGAAAGCAAGCTTTATGAGTAAAGGGGTTTACATACATCTTTGATGAAAAATAGTACCAAAAGTTAATAAGGAAAGCATATTGGGTCCCATTACATATTCTCACTGTGTTCTGTTGTTCTGGTGTGGAAAAAACAGAACATTTGTGAAAGTCTGTAGTGTTTTTCACTCTCATCATTGCCAGTCAGAGGCGGCTCAGTCACTGCCATTTCAAGATGGCTTAAACTTCATTTGCACCAGGTGAGGAACAGTCAGTCAGTTACTGCCAATCAGCTAGTGTTTACATACCCATAGTGTATAGGAAATATGCATCTTTGGGAACATTAACAGTTGGGTTTTTTTCATAAATTTTCATAATTTTCAGGAAAATTAGTAAATCAGAAATGGGCTATAAAATCTAGGTGTCTTTCTAGTCTTGAGAATTTCTTATGCCTTAACACTCTTCAACACACTTTTCTGTTGCTCCTTTGAGCACCTTTCATTCATAATTTATATTCTGTTAAAGCTCAGTGTATAATAAAACTCTAGTTACCTGAAAGCATTCAAATAATTTATGTGACTACATAAATTATATTTAAAATTTTTGTTTTATTTGATAGAGCTGAGGTTTGTAAAGAGGACCAAAACCTAAAAGTACTGCATAGGTAACTAGATTTGCACTTTTTAGAAAGGCTGAACAGTTTGGGTTTTTTTAGTGTTCATTTCCTGAATATGTATTTCATTTGTATATTTTCTTAAAGTTTACTTGAGACAAAATCAGTGTGCATGCTATATTACACTTTGTTAATATGTAATTTTCATCTATTAAAGTCTAAGCCATTCCTAGGATGTGCTGAATCTATTGCAAATTTTCATTTCTGTGAGTAGTAATGGAAAATAATATAAGGAAAGGTAATATTCATTAGACTAAGAGGTATCACTGTAAAAAAATATGAAAGCATCAGGGCTTACATATTCTCTTCAGGTGACTTCTATATTTGTCAAGGATCTGAAAATAATTTTTCATATGTGAAAATGTGCAATGTTTTGTAGTACATTAAATATTGATTTTTTAATGTTTTTTTTTTTCCTACTGCATCTGTTGGTCTGATAGAATAGGCTAAATTTAAAGTAATTTACTGTGAGATGCCTGATGAATTAAGGCAGATTAAGAGAGGTGTTGCCATAGGCTCCCTTCATAGTCAGAAGAGAATCACCTACACACAGTATTGAAGATCACTTCAAGTCTGATTTAACTTCGACCATACTGAGACAGTGGCACCTGCATTTGTAGCTTAGCTTGTCTTTCAGTACATGAGCTGATGCTGAGCAGGTCACTGAAACAACAGTAAATACATCTTCTGATATGTTATTAATTATAAATATTAATAATTAATGTTGAATATACTAGTGATAATAATTGAGTAGATCATAAATGTCCCTAGAACAGAACAGGTCATCTACTGGCACAAAACAATCAGTCGTTTCCGCTTATATCTTGTCAATGACTTTTTGCAAATCCAAAGAAACTGCATGATATCAAAAGTTTTTCATATGTGTGCCTGAGGCAATGCTGCAAGTTATTTTTTATGAATTTGTTGCATTCAATTAATGTGAATGGATTAGTTATCTTCCATAAAAGACTTAAAAAAATTGCAGATATTCTTTTCCTTAGCCTTCATAAAGGATGCTCATGAAAAACGTTTTCCTTTTATGCCTAATATTGTTTTAGAATATTTACATTTACTCTGTATCTGATAGTCAAACTGTGGGAAAAAAAAACAACATGGAATTTAAAGTTTGACACCTAAGTTTCATGGCTTAAGTCTTCCTATAGTTAGGTTGAAATGTTTACTACACAGTGTGTCTCAAGAAAGGATGCAACACACATGCCATGCAGACTGGAAAGGCGTACAGTAGTGCATATGACACATTATATAATCTTTAAAAACTGATAGAAATTACGTTACTGCACATATTTTGATTTTTCTTCTAGGTAAGGGAACGACTGAGGGTTTCTTTAGAAAGAGTCTCTGCACTGGAAGAAGAACTAGCTGCTGCTAACCAGGAGGTAACATAAAACACTTTCTCCCCTTTTGAGGTTCAATTTCTCTAATACTCTGTCCCATGTGTTCCCTGTCACTTTTCTTAAAGCTGTCAGAAAAAAAAAAGTGAGGCTTGTTTAAGGTGGTTGTAAGATTAATACAACCTTCTGTTTACTGATTTGTAATTCTATTCATTCTTCTATTCCCTTGTGATCAAACCAAATCTAAGAGTTAGTGATAGATTCCCAAATTTCTTATTGGACATGAAAAAGGAGTGTAAACAATTTAAAAACATGAACTTCCATTTCACTGTAAAATTAAACACACAGAGATGTATATACACACATTATATAAATGTTAGCATTGATGGGGGAAGGATCATTGATGACCTTGAAATTAAGGTTTGTATCTTCCCTTTTAATCTCAATGTTTCATGATGGACTCATAACTTAGTTCCTTTCCTGCATGGTAGGTTTTGCAGACTGTTCTATTTTGTGTGAAATTATGAACGGTGACACAAAATTGCATTGCACATAGAACTGTACATACATGTACAAGAAAATTTACATCCCAGAGAGATGATTCTGAGGCCAGAAAACATAAATAATGGAGTCTGTTGATGGCTGACATCCCTGTCACCTTTCTCAATTTGAAGCTGAAATGTGTTTCTCACACTTTTAAAAACAAATCAGACAAGCAATATGGTTGGATAAAAGCTATTTTTACTGATGTCAATTTACTCACCCTTTAGAAAGAAACTGAAAACAGACACACATAAATTTATGTATTACCAAATAATTATATGAAAATGGAGTATGTATAATTCAGAACTATATGTGATCATGTAAAATAGAGATGGCTAAAACAATAGTTTTCCAATTTTAAGCTAGAAAAAAGTTAGTTTCTTAAAGTAATTTCTTAAAAATAGGTTCTGTAATTAAAATACTATTTCTTCCTTTATATAAACCATGGACTAGATATTTTGAATCATCCCTTTCTTCTCTGAAGTAGCAGCACTTTATCAGTGCAAAAATAAAATACCAGGTTTTGTATTCCATTTCATAATGTCCAGAATAATTGTGTTCAAATGATTTTGTTACAGTATGCTATGTAAATTGTTATTTGCACTAGTGTTTATTAAATGGAACGTAGTTCTTTTGGTCAACCAAGCCAACTGAGATGTAGTCCACTCCTCTAATCTCTCCCATTTGTGACCGAATTGACATAAAATGAAATAACAAGCATTGTCTTGTTATTTGGTGCTTAAAAAATTAGTGAAACTTTTACTGCCAGTAAGAAATAAAAACATAAACAAACAAATTAATTTTAAATAGGACTTTTGTAGCTTTTTGTATAAACTTTGAGTCTGTGTGGAACTAAAAACTTTTAGAATGACATTATATAAGCCTGTTCTAATTCTACAGTGAATGCACAGGTAATAAAGGGCTTTAAACATTTATTGCACCATATATGAAAGTAAATGGACCAAGTTTCCAAGGGAATTGAATATACATTTTCAGTAATTTCTGTATTCCCTTCACTCAATGTCTGGTCTCCCAAGTGAATTCATATTTTCTTTCTTATCCATTTTCTCATACTGATTGTAAGAGTGTGCTACATATTCAGGTCTATATCTAAACATAACATGATGACAGAAAATTGGTCCCCTGATTAGGTATATAACAAGTAGCAGATTCAGAGATAAAAAATAGTTGCTAAGTTTCTGTTAAGGTAACACCTTTCTCTGAAAGCTTGTCTATGGCTCCAACACAGAGCACCAATGAGAAACTGCAGACAACCATGCAGAATTATTTGAAATATCTGTATATAAATGAGAAAAATTGATAGAGATGCTATAGCTTTCCATCATTAGGTGGTAAATAAGCTCTCACTTAACAGTTTCTGTATCATGTTACTTACATACCAAAGGAAGTGAAAACGTCTGGAACTCTGACACAACTGATTTCACCAACAGCTGCCATCATATTTGAAAGGGAGCAGTGACACACATTGACTTCAAACCTCAGGAGCAATTCAGTGGGCAGTTGGACCCACTGGGGGAACTTAGCTTGTGCACTTAATATTTATACAAATTCATACAAAGGAAACAGAGAAGGGCTTTGGTTTGCAGTTCCAGTAGCGGCTATTGTTATGGCATAAGTCCTTTGCATTGGTTCACCTGGACTTTTAGAAACCAGACTGTCCACCAGATGGTTCATTGCTGTTTCGATTCTGTTAAGGCAATTGTTTCTACTAAAAACGGAATATATGGTTTATCCCCGCTTCACGCAGATGCGGCGGAGAAATTATTTTGATTTTATGTAATATTTGTATATATTACTAGCAATTTGTAATACTTTAAAAAGTCAATTATCTCCATAAATCGCAGTATAAAATATACATCAAATTATCAAGGGGTTTGTGATGTTTATTACAGGTTTAACAGGAATGATATAGAGGTTGTTTGTCTTCATTCTTCTGAATATGAAGTCTTGGTTTTAAATTGTGTCAAGCTGGAAAATATATATAGGGTACATCAGCTCCTTACTAAAAAATGCTTAAAACAATAAACATTATAATGTATCTTACAGAGCCCAGGTTACAGCTCAGAACTAGGACTCTCAAATTTCAGTGTCTGCATGTGAGCCAAGTGTCTGAAGTTCAGTTGAAATCTGTGGAGCTTCAGTAAATCCAGTTTGCCAGCTGATCCAGTGGTTCATCTGCCAGGTCTGCCAGATACAGCACAAAATTTGACAGGGTAGCTGTTTCTGTCTGGAGATAGAAGTGGGGAAGAAATACCCCTTGTCACTGTGATGAAATCAAATGTCTATGTTAGTCCGGTGACTCACAACAAGCCCATATGTAAACACCCTATGCCTTATCCCAAAAGATAAAGGATTGGTTGGATGGGTGCTTCCAGAGAGTAGTCATAAATAGCTTGGTGTCCAGATGGAGACCTGTGACAAGTGGTGTCCCTCAGCGGTCCATACTGGGACTGGTATTTAAATCTGGGAAGATCTTATAGCAGCCTTCCAGTACTCAAAGGGGAGGGATTTTTTATAAAGGCATGCAGTGATAGGACAAGGGGTATTGGTTTTAAATTGTAAGAGAAATTCTTCACTATAGGGGTGATGAGGCACTGGAACAGGCTGCCAAGGGAAGTGGTGGCTGTCCCCTCCCTGGTGGTGTTCAAGGCCAAGTTGGATGGGGCCTTGAGCAGCCTGGTCTAGTGAGAGGTGTCAGGCGTTTGGAACTTGATCATCTTTAAAGTCCCTCCAAGCCTTAATCATTCTATGGTTCTTTGATTCTGTGATTCTATGATAGCTTAATTAAGCTTAATTTCTTACTCCTTAGAAAGAGCAGAAGCTCTCTGAATCAGACAGTGGGCTACTAGATATGGGAGAGATACAAAATGGGCCTTATACTTAAAGGGGAGATTAAAAATTTTAAAACATAAATTTTACTGGGGTAAATAAAGTTATTTTACTACATTTATGCATTTTGCTGCGATGGATTCATGTCAGTAGAAGGCACAGAATTGCTGTTAGAGAGTTTGCATGCACAGTGGGGCAAGAGAATTGGCTACATCAATTAAATTCCATGGTTATCTTTATAATATTTGTTTTCTATCACCAGTTATCGCAAGATGTACCCAAAATGATAACACTTTTTAATTTTATGTTTACACTGGAACCCATTATTTGCTCACAGCTGGTAAATGCTGTCCTGTTCTTTGTGTCTGTTTTAGCTAAGATGAATAGTAGATATTAGCAATTTTCTGAAAACATTACCTCCCATTTTTAGTTAAAATTACTACAAAACATTGGTATATTTGCTTACCTCTCAGGTGCTTTTAAATTGATGCTATATTTCATCTAGATCAACATTACCCACAGTCTCTCCAAATAGTTTTGTTGCTGAAGTTTATAATTTTCAGCTAGCAGTTAGACAAGTTAGACAAGATGCAAGTGATGCACCCAATACCAAAGCTCACAATAGTGTCTGTCTATGAGCATTTTGAACTGAAATGCGATGTTTTTCCTGTGTGAATATGAACATTTCCGAATTTTGATAAGGTTCTGCTCACCAGCTTATTTTTACACACTAAATGGAGATGAATGAGTCCCGTTTGCAAGGGAAGTGGGATTGAAATTTTCCCTTCCTGGCTTTGTCGTTTATGATCATCATGGAAATTAATATTGAAATTACTGACAAGATAACAATTTTTGTTCCACAGCTTTTGAGAGCCTCTTACTAGTGTTATGTGTGAGACTTAAAATTATTCTAAATAACATGTGCAAACAGCACTCTAAGATATTTCATTAATGCCATATATCACTCAGGCTCTAGTGCCTTCCACAGGGCAGGGGTATAGAGATTTTAGACAGATGGTAGCGTGGCCCACAAGGGATGACTTTAAATCCACTTCTATTGCAATGTGCAGTGTTAAATGACAACTGCTTGGATTGACATTAACAGATTTCTCAATCGATAGTGTCCCAAAAGATAACTTTTAGAACTTTTTCTCAAGGCTTATATGCAAAATTAAGCTTAGTAAGCTTTACAGTAGTTAATACTGTACTGTGAAAAAGTAATTTTTTAAAAATAGCAGAGTTTACTATGCACATGAGTTTTCTCTTGCCCTTCTTAAAACATCTATCCAGCTGTTGTAAAATCTTACTGTGTTAGTAAGAACTGTACGCTATGTGGCTTTCTCAAACTCGTCTGTTTCTTTTTAATATGTTAGATTTTCCATATTTCCTTGGAATGTGGCATGGAAAATAACATGTTAATTATAATTACTATCTCAAAGATGTATGTAAGAACAGAAAATTCTGTGACTGTGTAGAATATGAAATTAGAGAAATTACTGATTTGAGTTATGGAATTATTGGACTACCATGTTCTTTACTTCAGCACTTACTGGAAATGGCAGTGCTGTTTGCAAGTGCCAACGAACACTACATTGCTTCTGTCAACTGACAGATTATATTTAAAACACACAGACTTCCTTTTAAAAGTTTCCTCTTGCTTCTATAGAATTTTACTCGAACTTTGAGGAGAAGTTTAACTCCTAGAGCTATCAGAGAGATCTCAGGTGATTCAGAACATATATGTCCTCTTCCATATAACTGCATGCATTCTCTTATTTGGACACTGGGATAGATTATTCAATACAGTGCATTTATGCTATTTTTTATATTATCCATAAAAGCATTTATAAGTTATTTACACCTCAAGAGAGAGGATGATTTTTTTTATTCCATATCAGAAACACCAGAAAATGGTTGAGGATGATTTTGACTGACCATAAGGGATGCTACAGACATGACTGCAGCATCATTACTACTAGTGAAATTTTCTGTAATATTGAATATGTATGTATTTTAAAGTAAAACCTCAGCTAACTGTGGTGTGTTCTTTTTATCCATGGTTGCATGTGAAAATATTTTTTTTATCCCCATCTCGTTCAGGTCTTATTAATTTAAGGCGCTCACAGGAGTTTCTTGGTAGCCTTAGTCTGTGTATGTAACACATTGCAAAGTGGTTTTTTTGGAGTGTTTCTAAAGGAATAATTTGATGAGAAAAATGGCCTGTAAATTTCTCAAACATATAATACACACGGAATTTCATCAAAACAAAATTTAGAAATTATAGATATCACATCTCTTAGTGAAATTTCATGACTATTTTCCTGTAGAGGGCCAGGCCAAATCAAAATTTATTGCTTTGTAAATTCTCTCCTACATATTACATTTTCCCCCCAATCTTTAACTTTACACAGGTTTAACACTGGAGAGACCTCTTTTGTGATCTGAACTTTAATTTTAAATGTCTGCAATTGTGCCAAATTATATCTTTTCTGCAAAGATGCCTGAAATTAAAAATATCTTAGTTTTGAAAAGTAATCTTTGTGTCTGTTTTAGCTATAGGTAATTACTTTTCATTCTGCCTTTAGCAATCTATTTAAATATTAACTGCAAAAAGTTATTGTTGCCCCTAAGTTTTAAATACACTATAAAGAAAATCAATGATTTATTACTTTTTTTTCTGTACATTTCTCCTACTCCATGTTCAAAAGCACTAATTTGTGTCTCTGACCATTTGAATTAGGATGTGTGACTTGGTGGCTGAAAACTGGTACAGCAGCACTGCATCCTTCATTGCCTTATATCCTAAAGTACTGATAGCATCTTCCAATTTTGAATCGGGTTTTTATCTAGTTTGAACATCCTCAAGTATTCTTTAGAAAAAAAAAATAATTTGTAAGAAAGGTTAAGAGGGTGCATAGTCAGTGCTCATGTGTTCATGGATTCGTTTGAGGAAAAATAATTAGCTGAAGGGATAGCCTACTTTTTTCCTTCATTTATCCAGAATATGTAACAAGTCTTATAAAATCTTTGATAGCGAGCACTTGGTAACTTGTATAGCTTACTTTGTTTTCAATCACATCACAAAGAGAATTGTGAATTTCTGTTTTTATTTTCAAAATATTCTAAAATCCCAAATATGGATAGATTAGGGTGCTTTAGGATGTTACTGTTGTTAAGGAAGGAGTCACATTCTCCACTGAAGTTATAGATTCTAAGCATCTCTCGCAATTTTGATGTTTTCTTAGAACCTTGCATTGTGACTAGTACTAGTCCTTTGTTTTACTTACTTGTTAAATCTTTTAATGAGATTTGTTATATAAATATTTGTAACTAGACTGAATCCTAGTGCCACAGATTTATCACCAAAGCATTTAGTTTTACTCCAATTACTCAGAAAACAGCTTGAGGTCTATAGGACCCCTCAATTTTCTGCTGTAGCATATCCCTGTGTATCAATAAGCGTATATACATTACTTTTAAACTGCTATAACCTGTTAGCTGCACTTTCTGAAGTAATGAAAAATCCAAGTTTTGTAATTTAACGCTTAGAGGAACATAGCAAAAGGTTGGAAAGCTGTATACAACTGTGATTTGCTATTTACTCGTCATTTACCACTCCCCAAAACCTGCTGGATACTGTGCACTTTCTGGGAAACACAGGCGTGAACTAAATTCATGACAGTGTAACAATTTAGTACTGACATTTCCTGCAAGAATTTGTGGAGATCCTCTTCTTGCCTTGTTACTCTGACTACATCTTCATCTGCTGGATTTGTTGAGCTTCACCTTATTGACTTCTGAAAGCAGATTGAGGCTAAGCTTTGCTTTTACAATCTCACACTGACCTAAAAAGTTTCAGTGACATCACCCATTTTTGTCCTTACTACATGAATTCTCTCACACTCCAGTTTCTTATCCAGGACATGCAGTATTTTCTTACCCATTGCTTCACATTAGAAAAAATTTGAATAACACTTCTCTGCACTGCTCTGGCAGGGGGATTGGACTAGATGATCTTTTGAGGTCCCTCCCAACTCCTAAACAGTCTGTGTGATTCTTTATATCACTCCTTAATCACTCCTGCCACCTCCATTACCGGTTATTGTTGTAATGACAAATTTTTAGTCTTTCACATCTTTTTTCAACTCTTTGATTCAAATTGTTAAAGAAAATCTGTAACAAATATTTGTTCTACTCTTCTGTTTAAAATGTATATTCTTATTTTTATAATGCCTGTGGCTTAAGTTTTCAGACTTTTGCTTTTGTGTTCAAACTGTATTTCTATTTGCATTAAAAATGTGGCCTAATCCTAAATAAAACTTTGAGTTCTGCAGAAACATAAATATTTATTGGTGTATTTAGTAGTAATATATTCCATCTTCATATTTATATTGAAGTCCTTTTGTTGCACATTTTTGCTGTGATTATTATTGCATTACTACACCCCCAACAGAGCTCTGGTAAAGGACCAGGACTCCATTTTGTTGTAAAAAACCAATAATATTAAAACCTTGTTCCTGCTCCAGAGCATTTATAGTATAAATTTACCTGGTAGTGTCTGGTGCTTATACAGCTGTTGAAGCAAAGGCATTGCTGTAAAGCCAAAGTAGTACCATGGCCTGTGCAATAGGCAGTGGTGAACTTCACTTACTGTTTTTAGTATCGTAGGAGCTGTGCAGGTATCACTCGCAGACTAATCTGATCCTTTTTGAATATTCTTGCTCCTAAAACCATCAAACTTATTTTAACCAAGGTGACTAGTTTATTGCTCCCACAGCAGAAAATGTAGGATGCAATCCAGGAGAATTTGTGGGCATTATGATAAACCTTGTAAGTATTGATAGATGAACTTGAGTAAATTGCATGGCAGGATTTTTGATAGCTGATGGCTGTAATGGCATCTAAACAGGTGCACAGTTTGCTTCACAGTTGTTGTCCTGGTGCACTGCATGAATCCAAGCTCATAACTTCATGCTTGGGAGTTAAATATGTAGCACATGCCCTGACACCAGCTCCATGCCTGGTCTTTTAATGGCAGAGAGGGTAAAGGCTGCAGACATGCAGCTCTCCAGGAGTTCCTGAGTCTAAACAAGACATAGCATTCAGGGATCAGGACATAACACTTCTATGTTGGGGGGTCTGTACAATGTTTTATGTCATGGAGTATTTCTGTCGTGACATTTCTACAAAACAATAAACACATATCTACATTAGGCACAGAGCTGTGAAGCTGAAGAACATGTCTCAAAAAGTGATAAACGGATCTTAAGATATCTTTATTCCAAGAGAATTAAAGAATAGCAAAGCCCTACGTTTCTAACAGAGGTTTTGTGTATTTCTTATTTGCCACATACTCCTCCTCCAACATAGAAAAAAGGGACAAAGATGAGGTGGGACAAGAGCCATAGAAATACAAGCTTAGAGGAGAATGCAGGGGTTCTAGGAGCCAGATGTGCAGCTGAATATATTTCACAATAGTTTACCTGCACACCTGAAAACTCCAGGAGATTAAGGAAACTGGAATGTTATTTCTATGTTAGGCCTTAGGAATTGTTCATAGTCAGTAAGAAATTACATGTGGGAATAATTTCAGATTGTATTTGATATCATGTATTTGGCAACCTGTTAAGGGAGCTTACAAATCAAGGGAATATAAGTTTGGCCCTGGTTTCATAAGGTTGTGTTAGCAAATGGCTTACTGTAAACACACCAGCTTGCTAAAGCAAAGAACATAGCATGTATTTGAAGTCATGCTTAGCTGATTTCCACTGTAGAGCTAGCTGTTACTTGTACAAAGCATTATCAGTGGAAATTTGCATCTAATACTTTGGTCACAGTATACACACAGTGCCTTTCATGAGACAATACATCGGTTCTCTTTATCTGTTTCTTTGGCATTCATAAGCTTTGAAATGTCTGTCATTTTATCCTGTGCTGGAGCTGTAAATTCAGGTTTAAGAATGTAGTTGGTTATCTTTCTGTCTGTATCGGCTTCAGGATTATTTGACATTTTCCAAATGACTTTTCATATCGATCAAGATAATTTTACTGCAAGAATTAATCTTGTTGGTTCTTTATCATTGACAATTTTCTTGAGCATCCATCTTGATGAAAACACCAAGCACATACATATTATCCTCTGTTTTTAATCTTCTGGAAAAATATATTGTTTTATCATTTGTTTGATTCTTTGGAATGATTATGAAATTTTTCATATTTTTTTTAATGTTACATAATTTGTTAGGAACATCTACATCCACTGACCATTAAACTAGGTTTTAAGTAGCTTAACAAGATCACAGTATTATGTTTTATGGCTTTTACTCTCCATAATATTATTTTCATATATGCATAGCCCTAACATTCTGCATTTGAATAAAAAATTTAAATTAATGACATGAGCCAATAAATAAAATAAAATTTAAGTTTCACTAGGTCCTTACTTATTAGTCAATATTCTCATTAGCATATGGACCAAAACATCTAGCATTTGTATTTTCACATTAGATCACCTGAAGCCAATAGTGCACATGCACTCTAGGAGTATTCTTCAAATCCATAAGGTAGTTACCTAGCAATACATTAGAAACTAACATCTGCGAACTTTGTCAGCAATAGTGTGAGTCAAGAGTGATTTGCCACTCAAAGGTCTGTAATGTCTCTCCATTTTCAGTAGGCAGAGCAAGGTCCACAAGTGTGACAAATAAATTCCACATTCATTGCTAATTGACTACCAAGAAAATTATTGCCATTTTGCTACTGCTCTACTAATGTGGATAAAACAGTTTAGCAACATAATACTTGTGATAAAGATAGGAGCGGGGTATAAGGGTATATGTATCTTGGTTAATACTTACCTAATAAGTCATATCAAGAGATTTTTTTAAATTGGGGGAGGAGTCTGATAAGTCAAAATTAGATACCACTATATCTTTGGGAACTTGATTGGAAAATATTGGCATTACAAAATTAAACAATCTTCATTAATATTAGAAGTGGCTACCATTCTATAGGTGGAATTATTCCAAGAGGAGTTGTAGAGGGCTTGTTTTCTTGGTTCAGTCCATAGGAAAGCATCCAGCTGACTTGGCATTGCAAGTAGAGACAGTAATTTTGACACTTTTCATCATTTAGAATCCATGGATACAAACCAAAAGGAAAATCAGAAAACCAGAGGAAATCATATGTATGATTTCTTTGCATTGGAAAATGGCTATTATGTTACCTTATTTTACACAATAATGCTAGAATAAAAATGTTGGTTTAGAAGTTCTACTTATGAAGAACATTCTTTATTATTAAAAAATATAAAAATTACATCTATGAGAACTATATCCTTGATTTTAACTGGAGAAATCTTCAGCAAAAAAAAAATAAAATACTCGCAGTAAGGATGCCATTGAAAGATACTAAAATCTTGATTAAAATTAAGTGGGTACATTTGGTTTGCTATTTAAATGTAGACTTAATTTGCTTTACTGTGCTTTGATTTCAACATACTGGGAGTTACATTTAAGTTGGAATTTTTTCAGTTTGTGCATGGAGATCAGGGTTCTGATATTTTTTAATTGTGTTTCTGAGCTAAGGTTAATTTCCTTTTTGCATTTTTACTCATATCCTATCTATCTTTTGTATTTTCATGTTTCACACAATCAGGAGCACAGATGGTGATTTTAATACAGATACACTGTATAGCAAAATCTAATAAAACTACACATGCAGAATAGTGGGGTTTTCATTACAGATGTGTCCAGTCAAAATAAATCTAAACCATCTCAAAGTCTCCAGATGACAATATGCAGACAAAGAATACAAAATTTCATTTGGGGTACACTGGTCTTATTCAGAAGTAAACATATTGATGTAATCAGAAGAGCAAAATAGGTTTGCAGTGCAAATAGCGAAATAATTCATTTTAACATGAGTAGGATTTTTCAAACTGAATTGTGTATCTTAATCCTGGGTAGTTATCCATTAAATGCTTATGTACTAAGAGCAATTGCATAAAGCCCTAGAGACACATTATTTTATTTATATTCAGTGCCCTGGTTACTAAAAATATGCTTCTGTGTCTAAATATATAAATCCATATATAATTATATAGCAAGAAAATGGAGATATATATATATATATACACACTTAGATTACAAATGCACAGTATCTGTGTATATATTACAATATATAACAAGTTTATACACATACTATGTATATATATTTCAGTAACTCATATGTTGTTAAAACAATAAAGATCATAATGTTTCTGTAGAATCAATCCGCAGCTCTGGCCAGCTGGAAATCGGTACCTGTAGTACCAACTCTAGGGCTCTGGTGTCCTGTTTTGGGTACATTACTAGCATACTTATGCAAGTTATAATGAAAGAATAGCTATTTTGCTACTCTTTTGTTGGTTAGGAAAAAAAAAAGCAAGATAAATTAGTCAGCAGGAGTCAAACATATGCTATAATGCAACCATATAATTGATATTTGTTACTGGTTTTCCACTGTGCTAGTCTGTAAAAGGCATTTCTTTCATGGTATCATATTTCATACCACTTCGGTGACAAAAGTCGCACATTTTTGTTTACTTAGATAAGGGTTACTAAAGAAAAGGTACTTAAATGTACCTGGTAATCTTCTGTGAAATGTCTCAATGTATTCTTTTTCATAATAGCAACTGCACAATTACTTTAAACGACTCCTATTCCATGTACAGTGTTGCCAGTACACCATAGAAATAAATGGTGTGAGCTCTAGACTACATGCAATAGGACCAGATGGTTATTAACACAGTAATACTTAATTTGGCTCAGAATTCATAATGAGGTGGAGGAGACCAATATATCTTTTGCCTTAGGACCAGCCTGAAGCGTTAGTGTATTGTTACATGTAAAGTATAAAAATGACTGCTGATCTGGGCACTTAGTACTCAGAAATAGTCAGGGCTCAGTGGTGCTGCACGGGGGCGGTGAAAGGTCCCTTGATGTGGCCAGCTGAGCAGCATAGCTGTGGCCAACTCCTGGACCTGGGATGAATAGAATTGACCCTCAGAGGCATGCCAATAAAAATGCTAAGCCAGGACCTGTCAGTAGTTGTCACAAGCACAAACTACCAGCAGTAAAAGATCATACCTGTGTTTAGTACTTTCATGCTTCCAAGTTAAAATTATGGATCTATCACAGATTGAGAGCATCTCCAGTCATCTTGGCATACTGTCATTCATTATTTGCTCTTTGGTGGCATGAAATATAGAGCCTGGAAGTGCTAGCCACCATACAAGCAGGATTGGAGAGACCAGTGCCTGCATCAAAATAAAATAATCAAGACATATCAGAAGCCACAGGAGCAAGATGGTTCGGTTTTCTTTGACAGAAATTGAAGCACAGAAGGTAAAGACCTAAAGTGCAACAGAACTGTAACTGAGGGCTGGAGCTCAGTGTGCAACCTCCACCTTTTGCCACATGGCAAATACCCCCTGACTTTTCTCTTTTAAATGTTTCTCCAACCAACTTAAAAAATGTTGCTGTAACTCTGAATGCATGTTCTCTTGAAGAGCTTGCTAGCAAATGCTGGTTTTCTAGTAATGACACTTCTTGGCCATTAAGGACTAAGAGTATAGAGCGTCTACTTCGATTTCCAGTTATTTGAACTCTGTACAGCACAAATGTCCAAGATTTGTTTTCATTAGGCCTACTATTGTCTAAGGGTTATAAAAACATCTTCATGAGGATGATTTCACCTTAATGAGTATTTCTGCACAGCAATGAAAGTTAAATAGCAGTATTAATAGAAGGCCAACAATCTCAAAAAGGAAGAGAAGAATTTATGAAGTAAAAGTGTTGAAAATATGCATTACTCATAACTCCTACGGGTTTTTTTCTTTGAATAAAGTAGTATTTTTCTCTACGCATCAGGACATGTTTTAAAGGGCTCTATTGTGCAAAGTTTTCTGAAAAGCACACCACTTAAATAGCAATAAAATACACTGGAATCCAGGCAAATATAAAATAAACCTAGTTGAGGTTTTCAGTCAGACATGAACACTTGGTTTGTAAGTGAATTTTCAGAGTGCTACAAAAGCCCTACTTGCAAATTTGTCTGATTTTTTGTTGTTTGTTTGGTTCAAGTAGCTGAATGTGAGAGAAGACAAAGTGCTAAGTTAAAAAAAATACTGTTGGTTTTTTCTTCACCCAAACTGTGCCCAAAGTGAATTATTAGTGCTGGAGCTTTCATTCCTCACCTTCCAAAGATATTTTTGCATCTGAAAAAGTTTTTTCTTTTCTTTCTCTCAAAGTGTGGTTAATATTGATTACAATGCTGTACAGTCCATAGTTATTTTAACTCCTACATGTTATGAAAATAAAGTTCTAAGTCCATATTTGTGCTTTTAAACCTTTTTGAACCTGCACTGCTGTATGGAAACAGTCAAGTATTTCAGCACTAAAGCCATCTTCAGGAAGGTTAACTTTTATCTATTGTCTCGAGACTGTATGGATTTACAAGAAATTTGGTTTATTAAGTCAGAATGTTCATTAAATTGACAGTCTCAAATGCTATATCCAGTCATCAATCCTATGCAGTTTATTTGATCATGATACTGAAATGTACGTTTTAGCTACTACTCAGGGAAGAAAGACTCCTCCCACCACAGAGCACCACCTCACATTTCTATGTGTATTTCTTCATTTCATTTTGTAGATGGGTTATTTCCAAAGTTCTGTATTTGCTTGTCTGTTGTGGGCAAAAAATAATTCTGTTTCTTGCATTAATCCCGTTTCTTGCCTTAATCCCTTCTTAATCCTTTCTACCAAAGACATACACTGGTGTATGAGAAGGAATTTACATTATTTGACAAGTTTGCAAATCTTAGATTTTCATCTGCTGTTGTCGAGTGAAGTGTGTTGAAAAGGTGGCTGAGCCACACATGCCACCTCTCCCTCTTGGTTTTCAGGAACACTTCAGTGGTCATATTACTGGATGATGTCACTAGTAGATGCTTCATGGCTGTTATTCAAAACTGAGGCAAGCCCCCTATGTTGGCTCTTCCTTTGATGAATGCAGAAAATTAAGCCAATCAAAATTTGTGACTCAATCTTATTGATTGCTGGAAATAATTAAAAAAATTGATCTTTATGACAGGCTAAGAAGGTCATCATTAGTGGATGACTAGAGTTTGTTCGGTCATGTTGATTAATACATAAGTTTTTACTGAAAAAAGGAAGTCTTGACAAGAGTTTAAATGGCAGGTATCAGAATGGTATCTGCCAAAATGACCTAAGCCAGTTGCTTAAATTAAATTACAATTCACACAGGCTCAGTGCACTGAGATCCTTTGTAGTGCTTCCAGTGCGCCTCTTCAGGGCAGCATCACTCGGTCGGTACTGCTGCTTCTCACCATGAGAGCTTTTAATCCAATCTCTGTCTTGCAAGGCCTGTGATTACATACATTTCTGTGCTACTTCCTGGGACACCCCGTAGCTTGGCAACCTCCAAGGCGTCCTCGTGGTTCCTCCAAATAAGTGACAGCATGATGTAAATTAGAACTGGTTTCTTTCATGTAAAATCTGATTATTGTGCCAAGAGATGCCATAGCATGATTTTGCCTTTCCTACCTGGTATCTTATCTCATTCCAGTGTAGAGATATGCAGGGACATGGGTCAGACATATGTATGAATGTAAGGGTTTCCTCCTGTGGTGGTTTGACGCTGGCTGAAGGCCAAACTGTCACCAAAGATGCTCTATCACACCCCTCTTAGCTACACAGAGGAGAAAATGTCTATTGAGAGTCTTTGGAGTCAAGATAAGGACAGGGAGAGATCATTCTGCAATCAGCATCACGGGCAAAACAGACTCAACTCAGACGAAAGGCAAGAAAACTCTCTGTTTTATTACACTACACACAGAGAGAAACCTGAGTCGGATAATGATAATTACAAACAGCTCTTAGAACACCACCCCCCACCCCACATACTCACAAGCTCCCCTCAGCAAACCTGCTCCAATGTGGGACTCTGTGTATCTCTCGGTCTCCTATGTCTCTGCAGGCTGCAGGTGCTGCCAGGGGCTTGCTCCAATGTAGGTCACAGATTTTCCATATTTCTCCACCTGCTCCATGGTGGGCTCCTGCCTGGACCAGGTGCCTCTCCCTAGGCTACAAGTGGGGTCTCTTTGTCCTCCATGGGCTGCGGGGGGACACCCACTTCACCATGGTATTCTCCATGGGCTGCAAGGAATCTCAGTGCTTCCTCCACCCCCCCTTCACTGACCTTGGTGTCTGCAAAGTTTCTTACATCTTCTCACTCCCTTCTCTGGTGGCAAATGCGGCTGTTTGCATTTTTCTCTCTCTAAAATGTGATTCCCAGAGGCACTGTGACCGGTGCTGATTGGCCCATCCAGCCTTGTCAGTAACAGGGTTTGGGAGTTTGGCCTTGGGAACACAGCTGGGATTTGCTTTGTTGGACTCTCAAGAAGCTTCTAACTGCCTCTTAAAGAAGCCACATTGCAAAACCACCACTCCCCTCTCCCACTTCTTCAGGATGTATCTTTTAGAAATGTTTGAAAATAGGACTGTTCAATTGGAATACATTTAAAGCCTACAAATGGCTGATGTTGTTGCCAGAAAAAATTAAAAATCTTAATAATTTACCATTCCTAATACTTTACCATTACACTCTAAAAATATATTTAGATTCAAATATTTTCATATTAGCTTGACTTCTAAACCAACACATCATAACACCTATACAGAGTTCTTGTTCCTGATTTCCTGAGTTCTCCGTTGTGTAAATTTATCAGTGATTTATTCAGTGATATGAATATGTGAGAAAACATAAAAAATATAGGTAAGTGTATGCTATGCTATGCTGTGCTGGAATTATTATATTTTGACAATCATGAGGTTGCAAGTGACTACAAAGCAGTGGGGCAAGGAGTATAACCTAAAAAATGGGGGGATCGAAAGACTTTCAGACACCACTGTAACGATTACTTTTGCCTTTGATTTGTAAATTGCATTAATTTTGTAGACCAGAGGAACCTGCTAAGAAATTTCAAATCCCCAGTAGATTTTTCTCACTACTTGTACAACATCTGTAACTTGTAACAGAGAATTTCTGCTCCACGAGTACCACAGGTCTTGGTGTTGCGTCCTGTATGAAACTGAGTTGAAGGTGAAGCTTGTAAGCAGCAGCTTCTGGGCGCTTACTCATGCTGCTTTTGATATTCAGATGATAAACTCAGACTAAGAGGATGGAAGCACGAGTGTCTTAAAGTACTGAAGCTAAATCCGTCTCACCTCAACTGACAGTCGTTAAAATTGTCATAAGAGCAGAAATGATCCAGTGGGATTCTAATGAAATATTGAAAGTGTCTTTTGAACAAGATTACTAAAGGATTCCTTTGGCTCATGGAGAAATACAATTAAAATCAATATTCTGACATATCCATGTTTTTTATGTAAGTCCTGTTCTTACATTTCACAGCAGGTATCCAAGTGACCCCACTGAATGAGATGCAGCCTTCCAAAACCTACTGTCAGGAGAACTTAAAATCTTACAGTATTGTCTTAGTTTGGTTAAAATGTCCTTTCCCTCATGAAAAGACTCCCTTTTTCTAATACCTGTTTCTTACTCAGATTCAAAAATGATCAATTTGTTTTCCTGAAAAGGTTTTGCAACTGAATATTGTTTTCCTCCATGAAACAGCAAAAGAAATATAGTGTATTATTTATACAAGATCCTGATAATAAAAAATGCTGATTACCATTATAATTACTTTAAAAACTTATGTATAAAATGTCTAGAAAATGTAGGTGAATTTCTGGCCCTATAACTATTAAGAATGACACATTTATTATCCAGTTGACACGATTTTAATAATACTATTTAAATACCCTTGAAATCTCTAACCAGTGGCTTCTGAAAGGATGTGCTGAGGTTAACTGAAATTAGAAATATAACTAGTAAAGGCTATATTTATGTTTATGAATCAGGAATTACATTTCCATTGAAGGGGAAGGAAATCACCTCAATCTCTAAATATTCTTTGTTCCACACGCTACACTTAATATTCACCATGGAAAATTATAGACCTTGATTAAAGCTTAATACATGCTGTCTCTTTCAAAATGAGAGAAAAGTCAGAAGGTGGACCAGGGTTCTGAATTATGTTCTCAGTGGACTTAAATCTGATATTTAACCTTGTTCCAATAGAGGCTGTTATGACAGAATAATGTAGGAGGACATCCAAGTAGATAATTTTAATGGTCTCTGAAAGACTGACATAAATAAGAGTTGGGTGGAAAACTGTCGTATTCTAGTGGCATAACCAACACTTTGGTTTCATATACTGTCAACGAAAAAAAGAAACTCTTGATAAAAAGAGATTAAACAAAAAGCTTTCTAGATCTCTCAGCTGTAACAAGGTAAACCACAGTTATCAGTGAGTTTAATTTCCTAGGAAGGATTAGTTTCAATGTTGGGAAATCAAAGAAACAACTCAGTGGTTTAAGATAGGGTAAGTTTATGTAGAATAGGTTTTCAGAGCTTAAAATATTTGTCTGTCTTTAATGCCTTACATTTTTTTAAAGTGATTCAGGTTCTAACTATGTTTACAGGATCTTTTAACATCATAAACATGTTTAGAGCCTCAGTTAACAAAACATTAATTTGTTCCAAAATTATTTAAATTAATTATAAGTTCAAACTAGAATATTTGAAATAAATAAAAAAAAATCCTACATATTAAAAAGAATCCTACAAAAAGAAACCATTTAAAACATTTGTTCTTATATATTCATTAATGGAATTAAAGATCTTTACATACTGTAATAATTTATTCAATGGGAAGCCAAATTAAATCAAGATGATTACAGTCCCTACATTTAAATCCTTTGCTAGTGAATGGCTTAAAAAACAATTTGAATAGCAAAAAGATTAAAGAAAAAGTTAATAGATAAATTGATTATGCAACTATTTTTAAAATTAGAATAGGATTTTTTTTTTTAGCATACACAGAGGCTTTTGGAAACAGAACTTTTTCTCTGTACCATCCTGTTTACAGTAATCTGTAGTGCATACACACCATGGGAATGGAAGTATTTCTTATTTCTGGAAATTCAGTCCTTTGATGGTATTTATTTTGCTTAAATTTAACCATCATAATGGGAGCCTCTAGTTTAAGATAATCATGTGTTTTCCCTTCAGTCACAAAAAAAGGAAAGATATGTATGTCATTCATCCCACCTATTTCAGAGACAGAAGACCCACTGGCAGTGTTTCTCTCGCCAACATTTATAGACAGAATCAGATAACCACTTTCACCTAAGAGTTCAACATTTTGGCTTTTCAGTTATCCTGCTCTGTGACAGCCAGATAAGTTCAAGATTTCCAGATCAATTATTGTAAATCTGCCTAAAGTGGCTGGGTGATATGCCGTGCCAAAGGCAGAACCTTAAGATTTTTGCCCTAAGTGGACTTTGCTCTGTGCTGGGGTCAGATATGGAGATCTCCCTTTTCACAGAACATCAGCACTAGGAACAAAGCCTCAGGAGCCAAGATTTCAAGCCAAATTTGCTATGTTTAGGAAAAGTACCCAGAACACTATCCTTGCAATACACTGTTTGCTGTACACTGAGAGTAACAACAGCTTCTCTCTGAGGATGTCGGGACAATTACAGTTCTTTTCTCTGGTCCCAAAGTAGACAATATTTTCTGATTCACCACAGATCTTATAAGGTAACATCACCAGCAATCATCTCGGACTTCCAAACCTTGAGCCCCCCTGAGCTTTCAACTACAAAGTCATTCTTCCTGTCTGAACTTATCATTCTTCCTTCATGGAGCTGTCAGCCCTACTCACTAGATATCACCGTGATTCCGAATAGAAAAGGAATGCAGTTAGTTCCTTTCCACCAACCTGGAGGGATGTCAGCTTAATATTTGAACGGGGAAATATTTTATTACATCTTTATATCTTACATCTAAACCATACCTGACAAGCTTCTTGTGTTTTGTAGGCTATGTGCTGCTTTCTTAATGGATTTAATGTTAATTTGATCAGGGAAATAAAGTAACTGAGGCTTGCACTTACCCGTCTGGTTGCAAAGTAGCGATCATCTTCTGTTCAGCACATGCACGCAGAGAAGCCCAAACCATGGGGCAAAAAGCAACCAAACTGTCACATGTGTCTTTGAACAAAAACATAAGGAGTTTAAGAATGCCAGAGCTTTGAGGGAAAGCCTGGCAGTTAGCCAGTTACTGCTCCTAGGAAATCTAAGAAAAGTTTTTTTCCATAGTTGCTCAAGATATGTTTATCAGCAATGAAGAGACAGGACCAAAGTTCAGTAAATGTGAGACAGATTTTTGTATGACATTAGACTGAACAGACCGACAAGTGAATGGATCTATAAAAGAATTGATCTATAGTAGGCAAATGTCAATTGAACAAGTGTAATAATTTGACAGTTGTTTTTCATTGTTGCTATAAGTATATATTACATATATTATGTATTCATAATAAAGTTAATTATCTGAAGCCTGAAACTGTAGTGAGGTAATGAGTAACAATTGGAACAAGAGAACTGATCAGGTTTTAGCAGCAGAGGTACCAAGTAATTTAGGATTTTATATGTTCTGAAATGAATCCTGACCTCACACTTCTCAAAAAATTTTACATTAATAATTATTTTGAAAAAGGCTGTAAGAAAACATGTGGTTAGAAATTAATTTTCCTGCTTCATTTTATGTCTTGTGAGAGACTCAGCAATGTGAATAAATCTGTTGCATCATCATGAATAGTTATATGTTCCATTTTATTTTTATTGTGTCCAATGAGCCTAGTTAAATTTTTTTGCTGCACACTTTTTTTGTGTGTGCTAGTTTTTCCTTTTCTTTTTGGTTATCCTCCCCAGTTTGGTAGGTTTTGCAAGTGCAATGTAAATTTTTTATTGCTTTCATTTGTATGTCTTAATGTCCTGCTACAGATAGTAATGGCTGTTTCTCTTGCTAAGTAGATGGAGTTTATACTATTATTTACTAATTTATAGTTTTGTGTGGTCTTTATTCATTAAGAAGCTATTTTCTTATTCTGTTGTCCTTTTTCACCAGCATGGGTGATGGGTATGGTTCTGTAGCATCAGGTACAGGTCAGTTCTGACTTAAGTACTGATATCCTATAGATTTGGTCATGTACAGAATTTAAAACCAATTGTAATTTTGAGTCTGAATTCTTGAATCCTAACTTCATAAAACGAGTATGATTCAGTGATGTCTGTAAATAATATACACTAATTCTCCTAAGATTTTGGAGGGAATTTATATGGTGATGTAGTAGGGATATTTGCCAATACTGTAATTCAGAAATCTGGGCTCTAGGAAAGCTGAAGAGATTTTAGAGTTGAGACAAAAATCTGGAAGTTGTGCAAAGTCATGTTTAGGAGAAAGGAGGTTGTAGAGAGGTGGGTGATGGTCTCTTCAGCCAAGTGACAGGTGATAGGACAAGGGAAAATGGCCTCAGACTGTGCCAGGGAAGGTTCAAATTAGATGTTAGGAAAAAGTTTTTCACCAAAAGAGTTGGGATATGGAAGAGGCTGCCAGGAAGATGGTTGAGTCACCATCATCCAGTCCCTGGATATATTTAAAAGACAAGTAGATGAGATGCTTAGGGATATGGTTTAGAAGAGGACAGGTAAGGTCTTTTCCAACCTAGTCATTCTGTGATTCTGTGAATGATTATAACTGAGTGGGGATTTAGAAATTGTGCTGGGTTTTTTTTCTGTGTAACCTTGAAATCCAGAAAACATAGATGAGATAAACTGAAGTCCTTAAGTGTTCTTTGTTCATTGTCAGTCACAGAAACTAATTATAAAATAAAAAGAATGCTGAAGACCAACATACCCATAAGTAGCAAACAAGCTAAAGGTGTGTGTTTTAGGTCATAGGATATTTTTATGGACTTAATCTATAAATTTTTACAAAGGTCCCACTAGAAAAGTAATACTCTACTTTCTAGTATATTTAAATACATATCTTTTGTTTCATTTTTCCCAATCAAAAAACAATTTCTCAGTTCAGCTGACTCAGCTTGGCAAAATTACTAGGGAGCCAAATTTATACCTGCATCAGGTAGCTATAATTAGTGTTAATGAAATTTTACATTCACCTGAGGTTAGAGTCATTTGAAATGTGTTGCTGTTGTCACAGAATCACAGAGCATTAGGAGTTGGAAGGAACCTCTAAAGATCATCTAATCCAACTCTCCCACCTGAGCAGGATCACCTGGATTAGATCACACAGGAATGCCCAGGTCAGATCTTGCAAGCATGCTAAATAGGAAAAGAATGTCTGTGGTAGCAATTTCAAAAAGGAATTTAATCATTTGAGGTCCACAATTAAAGGTTATAAGGAAAAATTCTGTGACGTATTTGATCATATTTTAGCAGGTACTATTGACTGTTTAGGCTGATTATCCAGTTTGGGGTACACCAGTGGTAAATAAAATGGTGGTATTTATGCACATATATTTTCTGTTAATCTGTCTCTTAATTATTTTTATTTTTAATTTTGTTTTGGTTTTAACAGGTATGACATTTGTCTAAAGAATGTTATCTTTGAATTTTTTCAAAAGAGTAGCATGAAAACGTAGCATGAAACCATTGAAAATTGTATCAGGAGTATGTAGGTTTTTGGGAAGCTGTCTGTAGGCTTGTTTTGTGATAAATATGTTAAATTGGATATTATAAGCATAAAATCATCAATATACAGAACAGGTATTTCCCAAAAGTAACATTACTATTTTTATCTATATTGAACTATCATTTTTTAACTTAGATCTGTGCTATTATCAATGGCTGATATTGTATTGATGATTACAAAATTAAGAAGATTCAACAACTACCTAGGAAAAAATTTACTGTCATTTGTTTCTTCACCAATATCATTACCATCATTCATTCAGGTGTGGTTTTTTTTTACTACCTGTGTAGAAAGTTACAGAAACTGTTCAGTGATTAAATTAGCCAGTTTGCAAAGAATAAGTTAAATAAGAAATAGGTAAGTAATAAACATAGCTGTGACAACAATTAAAAACCTTTTGCTTCAACAAACTGAAAAGTAAAAAATCATGTTTATTTGTAAGACCCAGGAGAGTTTCCCTGCCTCCTTAGGAGCATTAATTCTGGCTAAATTAATTATTTATCAAGAACAAGTATGAAAGCAAGCTAACTGTGTGGTTCTTCACAACTTAGATCTCTTAGCTGACAACTATCCTAGAGCTGAAACTTTTAAGATGTGCCAGACTTCAACCTCTGTGTTGTTCCTGTGTATAGTTACTCTGTATTCATTACAGCAATAAAACTATTGAAACAATAAGGCTTAATAGTGATGGATTGTTGGCAAAGAAATCATTCCCAGACATTCAAACTCAACTGAATCTCCCAAAATAATGATACGCAGCCCTGAGAAAGCTGATCTAGTTGGGGGGTGTCCCTGTTTCTTGCAAGGGGATTGGACTAGATGACCTCTGGGAGTCGCTTCTAACCCTAATCATTCTATGATTCTATGATTCTATGATAATGATACACTGCCTTTCAGTTTGAAGGACTGATTTAACTTTATCATAATGTTTATTTATTTAGAAAGCGATGATCATAGGAGATCTAAAGACCATCACAGGCTAAAAAAATGCCCCTATTTTGGAATGTGTGATGAAATGAAAATATTTTGCAGTTGTGTCTATACAATATTCTTACTGAGTTAAAGGACAATTATGGATTCATATTAGATACATTAGGTGATAATTCAAGGTGAAGGTATAGTGAAGTCTGCATGTTAATAGATCAATGAATGATTATCATATTAAAATGCAGTTCTGTTGGTGGTGATCAGTTAACATATCTGTGATTTTATGGTTTTTTTTTCACATGATGTATAATTACTATCCATAAATATTAATTTTAGAATATATACATTGAATATCTCCTTTAATCTACCTGAAAGTTGGTTTTAGTGCTAACTGATGGTAAATTTTGTTTGGTGGAACCGTAATTTCTTTGGAAGTGAGCTATAACACCAAAGAAGTGAGTGCTGCTATTCAAGAAATGAAGTTACTAATTTGCCAATTACTGTGTGCAAAGGAAATCTATGCTAATGAGATTATAAAGACCTTTTCCTGTTATTCAAGACAAACTTAATTCTCTTACTTAAGCAAAATGTTTCAAAGCTCCGTGTGTTTGTACAACTCCAAAAGATACCAATTTTCTCAAGTTTAGTTCTTAGTCATATTTTCCTATAATTACTTTGTGTGAAATGTTGCTCTTCAGTCTGGTCTTGGCACTGAACTCAGTGGGAATCACAATAGTTCTGCAAGGGCTGTAACTTGAAATTTAATGAGCAGTGAATCAGTCTGACTCACGTTACAACAGTTTTTGACATTTAAGTTAAGGAACAGTTGTTTAAATTGGTGTTTCCCTAAGATAGGAAATGCTGGTCAGAGCTGATTCAAATGATCTTTACATTCAGAACTCATCTGTAAGTTAAAATACACATTTAAAAACCTTTTTTTTTTAATTCCAAATGAAATTATTCAGATGAAATTAAATATCTTTGTAATGTAAATTAAAATAAAATTAATTATATGTCCCAGAAAATGTTGGCTGCTGTGCATGCCTAGCAGGTAGCAACACCTTGAATTGTTCCTGCTACCCCATGCTTTTGTATTCCAGGACAAGACAGTGGTTTAGAGTGTTTCCGACTCAGGATTTATGCCGACACAATACAGTGATAGAAATGTCAATATTTACACCAGCTTTCAAAAAACTACATCTGTACAGCCTACCAATGTTCTATGGAGTTTAATAACAATTTATCAATTCAGTAAATCATTTATTATGATTTTATCATGAAAGCAGAAAATTAGAAAGAGAAATAACTGTGCAATTTAAAAAAATTAAATAAGTTTTATATTATCCAGATCTTCCATCTTGTCATAGTGTTCCATGTAAAAAAAATTTGAGGACCCAAATTTTTCCACCCTGTGTATTGTCTGAGAATACGCTACAAAATCAGAGAGAAAGCAAATTATTTTGCAATAGCTGCATAGGATTTTTAATAGCACTACCATAAATAAACCAATATTGTAATACAATGAAACCTACTTGTATACATTTGCAAAAATGTATAATATTTTTTAAAATGGTCAATTAATATCGCTGTAAAGGACTTTCCTGTATATATTTAAAAAAAAACAAACAAACAAACAAAAAAAAACTAAAGAAAAAAAGAAAAAAAAAACCCACAACTCAAAGTGTATGTTACAATTATTAACAGATGGGAAGTTGACAGAAAGCTGCCACTTCATTTTACATTATTTGCTTTAAATTCATAGCCTTTTGACACCATTTTTCTGTAAGGCCAGTTTGGCGTCCATTGTGTTTTCTATGAAAGAACAAGTCTTGCTCTTGCATCAGTACAGAATCAATGCCTAACAACGCTTTCATGTTTCAGCCTATTGATAAGTACACTAGCACAAAGGATGGAAGATAAAACAAGAAAATTGTTGACTATCCTGTCATTTATAGTTTCCTTTGTATCCTTAATGGCCTTTAGTAATTTTCAATATATTTGTGTTTAAAACCTCTTTCCATTTGCAAATGCTACAAAAGGCCAGTATAGGATTGAAGTGCTACTAGATTTAATTTTGGGGGCTTTATTTATATTTGCCACTTATTTCCTTCTTTCTTTCTGGTTTTTTTTTTCCAGATTGTAGCTTTGCGTGAACAAAATGCACACATTCAAAGGAAAATGGCAGCTGGTGAAGGGGCTTCTGAATCAGAGCATATTGAAGGAATGGAGCCAGGGCAAAAGGTTCATGAAAAGGTATAAAATGTTAGTTTTCACTGGATCTCACAGTCCATATAGGAAATAATCAGGTGTAAGATTTTTGTTATGTCAGTATTTTATGGGACTGCCCTTTCTTTAAAGTATTGCATGTCTACTGAAAGTAGTATCAAAAATGAGCTTGCTTAAGGGGAAAGAAAACACAAATGAGCAGGTCCTTGCTCTTTGATAGGAGATCAAGTTAGACGCACAGCTCGTAACAAACTTTTCTTGGATTTTTTACGTAATGCTACAATTAAGGATGTTGTATACTGCTGAGTGACCCTCTGTATGTCGCATATGGAAGAGTAAAGTGTAGTGGCATATATAAACTGCTGACAAAATAATCCAGGGGGAAACAGAGAAAGAGGACATTAGAAAAAGTATTTTTCCTCTGCACTACCTGTAGAGCACTCTCCAATATCATGTCCATGTTCATATGGAGAAAACTGAGAAGCCTTTTAATTACTTAGCACTCTTTCAATAGAAAATAGGTATATAGAATTTATGCAGAGTGTTTGCTGCTTAAGGCTGAAAGAGAAAAAAATGTAAAGGATATCTGCAGTCTTAATTTTCCAGATTCATAAAAAACAAGTTGTATATCTCCCTCTCTTACTTTACAGTTATTAAATTAAAGTGAAAGCATAACATATGTGGCAGTCAGCTGAAATGAGTAGAGCTGCTGCTTGTATGATTTTGTCTAATGGCATGATAAACAGTGGCATAAATCATATTTATAAAAATAACACTTATCATTACTTATTTATTTTATTGGCAGTACAATTTACAAGGGCACCCTTGCACTGCTAGCATTAATTTTGCATGTTTTGTGGTTTACTTTATGTGTTTATTTTTCTTTGAGTAATGTATGTGGCTGAGCAACCCAACAATAATAAATACTGTTCAGTTACTTTCCTCTTCCTTGCAAAATCTTACTCGCTGACACATTTGTGAAGTTTTGTTAGAACAGTGAAAAACCCACTCACTTGTGCTTTAAAATACAACCATATTGCTTAGCTAAAAATCATTAATTTTTCACTTTCTTTGCAAGCTATCTGAGCTCTTTACTTGCAAGCAGAACTAAATGGAAGTAAGAGTATCCATTCTTTAAGAAATCTACATATTTAAACATTATTGAAAAAGGAACAGAAGCCTTATTTCTCCACAAGTGAAGGCCAGAAAAGGCAGAACACCCAATGAATAAAGTGGCAATCAGGAAAATATTGGGAAGCTACAAAGGTGGGACTATACTGCATTAGACATCAAGATGATATCAATGGAGGATGTGTGCAGGGATGTTAAAGGAAAGAAGCTGGGCAGGTGTGGAGCTTATGTGCTCCTCTTCTCAATGCTGATGGTTCTCTATCTGGAACAGTAACAACATATGAGACTCATGAAAGTACAAACAGGGTCTACTGACTACATCTGATGTACCTCTGGGGAAACTTGGGTGCAAAATGTTCATAATAGATAACCAAGGTTCATGTGCTGCCTCAAATTATTGCACCAGCAATACTGCAAGATGTTATTTATCCTAAGAAAACCCAAAATGACCATGAAGCTTTGGGACAAGAAGAGTTGGCATTCTCATCAGTCCTTGAGTCCTTGATAAGCTTCATAGCTCAGAAGGGAAAATGCATTCTTGAGATGAAAGTGTAGGCTTCAGGCTGTTTTGCCAAGTGATCTCTGGTTTTCTCAGCTCAGGAGGTGATGGGCAAGAAGAGACTATATAATGTAAAAGCAGGAGTGTCTTTAACCAGTGGTTCTCTACTTTAGTGAGAAAGATTTTAAAAATAGGAACCCCACAGATGCATTTGACCACAACATGTAGTCTGGAAACATATAATTTCTCATAAAATTTTGTAAATGCAAATGTTTAATGGGGCAATTGAGATAAGGTTGCTGTCATCCAGTAGAATGCTAATTACAAAAAAACTTGTGATATATTCACATAGGGTTCTACTATAAATTACAAAGGGGGAAGAGGGAGGGGAGGTGAAATGAATTGTTCTATGAGCAACAAGAATTATTCAGATAGCAGGACCTACACTGAAGATAGCTTAGTTTGCTGTGATTGCTGGCGTCAGAGTTGGGATCCTAACCCCACTAGGAATAAATTTCATCTCTTGGTATGGAAAGAGCTCTCTCATAAAACATTGTAGTTATTTTTAAGATTTCATGCAAGTTATAGGAAGGCTGAAATGAAAAAAAAATAGCACCTATACAATATAGGAAACTGGCTTGTAATACTATGCAGAAATGGTTCTGTGGATTAACAGTGATGATAAAAATATCATGGATTAATAATATAAAGACAAACACCACAATAGGATGGCTCAATGGGACTAGAACCTGCAGGAATTGTACCTTCCTCAGCACTAGTAAGGCCAAGGTCTTGCACTCAGCTTTGAGTCCCACACTTGAAAAGAGATGTGGACTGTCTTGAGAAGAATTCAGAAAATAGAAACAAAACCAATCAGAAATCTAGAAAATGTAACCTGTGAGAAGAATTTTCAAAATGTAGGCTGAAAGCCTAGAAAAGAAAAGGTTAATGGACAAAATATTATTATTTTCAAATACTTAAAATATAGCCTCAGATATAAAGGGACTCAGTCAAAGAGTCTGGATAACTGAAAACTTTTAAAGATTCTCGGGAGAAATAATCTGCATTCAATGCAGTGATAAGAGGCTGGTAGGCTCAGTGGCTTCCTCTATGATTCTGTATTACAGGGCAGCAAGAGCACCATATTAAATTCTATATTCACAAGCACTGACCTATGATTGAAGCACCAAGGCTTCAAACAGTAATACATTAATTCCCAATAAAAGTTGTAATACATTCAGTAATTGCCACAGAACTCTAAGTGACTACAAAGGCAGTTTTATAAGATGATAAATCAAGGCATATGTCCTCATTGGCAACCACAGGACCAATTCTCCTGTGTGAAAGCTAAGGGTATTTTAAAATAGAGAAAACAGACAAAAAATATTCCAATGAGAAAACTAATGAAACAAAAACAAGTGCTAAATACAAGAAACAGTTAGTGAGTATGTAGAGTAATCCAAGACAATGCAAAACCCCAGACATGGCCATTTTGCCATCTATCAGTGTAACATTTTTAATATAAAATAATGAAATCATATTTATTATGTAAACCTGTGAGAAAAGTTTTAAAGGCATACATGCGATACAGTTTATGTAGCAGTTCTCAGTACAAAACTGAGATGTTTTAGAGAAAATCCATCAAAGCAAATTTTGGGTTTATTCCTATGCAAGGGTTTTTTTCAAAGTTCTGTTTCGTTATGTGTTGTACTGTATTGGAAACAGTTTTTCCAGCACTATCTGAAGTCACTTTGAATAGCTTTATTATTCATATTATGAACAAAATAAACATATCTAGAGAGAGAGACAGAGATTCTACCTTACCGGTATAAAACCCGCATATATTCTCATGTAATTTCACTTCATCACTTTTTTTTTCTCTTTCCCTCAGACAAATGACTATACAAAAGCTAAAAAGAAAAAAAGAAAAAAGAAAAAATTTGTAGATTTCAGAAATCTATGTCAGATTATTTGCCAATCTAACTCATAACCCATTGTGCTGTTTCCTGTGTAAATTTAAATTGGTATGATTCACTCTGTTTTTATCAAAAAGCAATATAAATGACCTTGCAAATATGAAGTAATGAGTTACTTGAGGAACCCAAAGTCTCTACATTTATTTGCCATTTTGAACTATCAATTATTTTCATCTATCTGCAACCACTGGTAATGGTCAGACTGGAGGAAAGTAATATTTTTCTACAATGTTTGAAGGATAATTCATGAAGATACCCCATAGATAAGATTTTCCTTACTAAAATATTTAGAGACATTCAACTGCGGCTGAATGTCATGCACCATCTACCGTTTGTAATTAGAGCAAGAATTAGGAATGAGTCTCAGATGCTGAAAGGAGGTACAGCACACTCTCACTGCTTGTTGTAAACTGTGTCCCTTTAGAGTGGTGCTTGGTGGAACCCCAAAAATAAGATACTGATAAAAATGTATTTTATTTTCAAACAAAAAGCATTATTTTTACGATAAAACTTATTTCAGCTTCCACAAGAGCCATGGAAATTGAATTATCCAATAAAATGGATTTTTTTCCAAAATGCTCATATGCAAATTGGGAAGGATTGAAGTTGCTTTGGAAAGTATTTGAACTTTGGATGTTTGTACATCTTAAATGTTCACCTCTGAATGTTCTCCTTCACTTATAATGATCTCTTTCCTTGATGATCTAGAATTCATGCCTGTTTCTGACCAATATTGGATAATACTCCACAGCCAGTTCCATGCCACATCTTTTAATTCAACCATGCAACTACAATTACATTACATTGCTATAATTCTTCTGAAGTTGATAGAGCTTTATCAGAAATTAATTGGCCTGGGGAATGACTGTTTTATCCTCAAAGATATCATGTATGCAGAAGAGGGTTCCTGCTTGACAAAGCACTTGGGCATAGATTTCTGTTACACCGAAGACATGAAAGCTAAGCATTTATGTGCACTGTGAATCAGGGTGTTTCTCCTTGGCAGGAGAAACACCATTTCTATTATTAAACTTTGTTGCTGATATTTGTAGCTGCAAATTGTAAACACTAATAAAATATAAAGTGTATCTCTCCTCATTTGGTGCCTTTATTAACTTTTTAAAACATTTCATATGTCACTGTGGTATCTATAACCTGCTAATAAGGGAACTCTTCCTACTTCCAATATACATAACTGTGCCATTAAAATTCATTATAATTTTGTTGGTTTTCCAACTTTTTTAACGGGTATAAAACACTGGTCCTACCCAAAGTAAGGGCAGTTTTGGCAGCATAGTATTTCCTTTCCCCAAAGGGGAATAAACTAGAATATTTAAGACATGTAGAAACATGAAAAACAGGTAAACAGGACAGGTAAAACAGTCTGTTAGTTCTGGTACTACAAGTCTTTCTCTTAAGTAACAGTAGATTTTACGAGGAACTAAAAGCCATTTTCCAATTATTTATTACATGTGTTCTACATAATATACCTCAGGCAGTTCATATTCAGCTTTTTTAAGAATCACTTTTTTTCCTTCTTATTCATAACACTAACATATTCCAATAATTAAATTAAATGCCTGTAGTTTATAAATAGTAAAATCTGTTAAAACGTTGACAGCAGTTATAGACATTGTATCCTGTAGGAGTAAAAGCTGTTTTGCCAAAGCAAACAGAGTGGACTAAAATCTTGAGAGTGCAGATGAAAATAAAATGAAAATGAAATGGTATAATAAAAGTAACAAATCTCTTTCAGAGCAGTGAATAATAAGAATCTGTTACATTTTTAAATTTTCTGGTTACTTTGTATGATCACTAGCAAACTACAGAGGAAAATGTCTCATTTTAGGTTTTACTTACTAATTTGTATCACACATGCTCCTTTGTTTTGAATAAATAGATTAAAAAATTCTTTCATTTTAACTGGCAGCATAGTGGAATGGCAGAGAATGGCATGAAGTCATGACATGCTGAGCCCTTGTCAGAGCACTATTTTAAAAAAGGTCTTAGTAAGGATTGACTCAAAGGATGTTGGTAACTTAGAGAATGTCTCCTGTAAGGACTTTTGAGTTTTGCTGTTTGCTGAGTCATAGAAAGGTTTGAGTCAGAAGGGACCTCAAATACAATCTAGCTCTAACCCCCTGCCATGGGCAGGGACACACTCCATTAGACCAGGTTGCACAAAGCCCTATCTAACATGGCCGTAATGACTTCCAAGGATGAGGCTTCCACAAGCTCTCTGGGCAACCTGTACCAGGGCCTTACCAATAGCAATAAAAAATTCATGATGTATAAAAAAAATAGTGGAGACATCATCTTTGCCCCAGAGTATTCACATTCTGAATTAGAGAAATAACACATTTCAGTCACAAAATGCATTTGATAACAAGAGGATGGGTTTCTTTCCAACCAGGGCACATATCTGGCTTTCTAATCATCTCATTCTGGATTTATGTTGATAAAGCTAATTAAAGAAGCATGTGTTGAGGGAGAGCTTAATGGATTTGGGAGGTCAGCAGTTTTTGGTGTAAGTTAAAACAGCTGGCCTTCATGAATCTGAAGAGGAGGTATGGAAGAGTATGTAATGTTCTCTCTGGAAGAGTCTAGGCAAATATTTTGTAAGTACTGATCTGCTCTATAGTTGAGTCTGTCTGCATGATTATTAATTCTTAGTGCTCAACACTATAGCATAAAGATTTTATTCTAATGAAAAGCTGCATTACTTATGCATTATTTATGTGAGAAAACAATAGGTTTCCCAGACAGATCTTTAGTTTTTCAAGAAATCATCTCTTGGTCTCTTTCATTAAAATTACTTTGCTTTCAGTCATAAAAACTGAGAAGTGATAAAAACTACTTTTATTCTCACTTAATAGAACACCTTATGTTCTTCTCTGTACCAAGAATGCTAAAACACTGCTTTAAAAGTCTCACTGCTTTTGCAGGGGAATTTTACACTTCAAGCGCTGTGCTAGCTGACAGTATTGGCTGACTAACATTTGCTGGCTGATTTAGTGGAAGGACATGCTAGGCCAGACATTTCTAATAGTAGGTTGGTGAGTCTGCTACGAAAAAGGACTTAGTCAAGGTAAATGGGGGAGAAGTTTGCATGTGTGATTATTTTGAGCAACTAACTTGCCCTAGTAATAAATAAGCAGGAATTGATTTCTCACTCTTGTGTAAGACTTCTTTCGAGAAGTCTTCTGAGAAGTAAGTAGGTCTTGTGTAAAACCTCTTCTTCTGTGAAGACCTCAGAAACTCATGTAATAGTGTCAGAGAGAAATAGGAAGGTATTCTGGAAAAGGCCATCAGGAAGAAAAATGCACAGCCATCAAGTAAACTTTTTCCACTACCCCATTTTACAAAATGAATAAAGTGTGACAAACACTTGCAGGCATAAGAAAGAGTAAGAGCTGAAAGATGATCAGGAAGCTGAGATATGCTAGACCTTTAAAGTAGTAACAAAAGCTGAAGTCTCTTGATGTCTTGGTGGAAAGAACAAGAAAGTGGGGTTAATTGGAGAGAAAAGTGCTAGAGAAGGAAATTATTACATCAGTATTGGGGTGGGGAAGAAATATGTCAGTTGAGAGAAAGTTGGCTTTGAGAACTAGTTAGAGGTTGGATAAAATTCAGAGTAACTGAAGGGGACACATCTAATGATTACAAGATTACTGCTTGACAGACCAAAAGATGTGGAACAGCCTAGAGAAGCAGCATAGCATAGAGGCAGCCGACCACTTAGAAATTACTATGACAGCTTAGGTGTAATGCTATTATTTCTGTTATAGCTTTTTGCATTCTGTTTTGAGTTCTGATTATATGGGTGATGATCATACTGCTTTTGCTTGTTTAGCTGTCACTTGTGATTGGGCTATCACATAGTGATTGATCTGTGATAGCAACATCACTTACTTTCAAACCTTTTGCATGAGGCATTTGAAGCATTTCACATATTCACATATTTGCAGTATGTAGAACAACTTCTAAAGAACGTCTTCTGGTAACTTGTTACCATCTTACAACACAAACATCATCAGTAAACATTACTTTCTGTAGCATTTCATGTTATTCTCTCATGTTGTTATGAGACTTGTATAGTTTAGTTTCCTTCAGTGATTTTACTTCCTTTTTATTATTTCTGTACTGCAGAATATAGACAAGTTTATTTGACCTGAGAAAATATAGAGTGTTTATGTCTCTCCCCTTATGATCTGGATTTCATGGTTCAGAGGTAAACCCATGAGATATTTTGTGCTAGAATTTAACCTCAGAGGGTGGAGAGAAGGAAAAAAATATGTAATTAATTACTGGTTGATATTATTTAGACCACACATATCTGTGCCTGGTGCTGTAGAAGTTGAGAGAAATTATAACTTAGATGTGCTTTTTGCTGTTCTTGTGGTTTGCCTTTACAAAATGAGGTCTGTGCATATTTTAACATATAGGTAGTTCACTGTAAGGTTCTTTCCACAGAATAAAAAGTAGAGGAGAATTTTGTAATCAATATCCTGGGACAATTTTACAGTTTCTTTGCTAGCTGTTGTAGTCTTGATTCCTTACTTTTTTACTTTCTTTTTCCCTTTTATTTCCTTTTTAACTTAAAGGTACCTCCACTTCAGTATTATTGCCTAGGCTTAGTGAAAGAGTAATATTGAATGGGTTAAAAGAGGCGACAATATTCTGAGTTAATCTTGTTTTACACTTTCTTCTGGTGTTCCCTCTAGCATTATTCTTTTTTTTTTTTTTTACTAGTAAACCAGTCTGCAGCTGGATTTCCTATTATTATTTCATGGCAGAGAGAATAGGTGAGAAAAGCAATGATCTAGGGGAGATTTATTGTTATGTGTAATGCTCCAATTTGCTGTCCTTCTCCCTGCTGACACTCCTATGCAAGCAGTAGATTGCATTACTGCTGTGCTTTTTTGGATCTTGAAAGAGAAAAAATCCAATACCAGGGATGTTGGTTTCCTTTTCATACTGTTCAGCAGTAGGGAACATGAACGTTTATTTCCCTCCTCCATTTCCACAAACCATAAACAATTCAAAGCCTTTGTTTTTCCCTAGACATTTCTTGCATAATCCGTATTGCCCTTTATGGCACTCAGTCCTACAAGGTATTTTTTGAACTTTGATTTCCTCTGTGGTATGCCACCTCTGTTGTAGTTAATATCGTGACCAGCAAGTGTACTTGATTATTTCATCTACTTTCTGTGTCTACTTCTGGCTTGTTTCACTCTATTTGGTTGAGTGTAAAAGCTTTCTTTATGAAGTAAGAGTATCTCTGAAACCCTAAGTGTCCATGATTCCTCAGTTATTTATCTGGTATGTTATACCTCAAATGAAAAAAGCTTTCCAAAATGCTACAGCAGGCCTTCCTCTTACTGTCACTCTTTCCTCATTCCCAGTCATGAGGAAATCAAGGGCTACATTGCCAGGTAAAGATGAAGCAAGGGCTACATTGCTGGGTAAAGGTGGAGTTGCTCATTTTTTTGTTCTAAACTAGCCCAAGTAAAGATGTTTAAGGTTGTATTAACATCTTCTAGACTGATGCCAACCAGATTTCTTGTCTGAGAAACCCATGGGAGAGGGCAGAGTAGTGGGCCATGTGTACCTACAGTATCTATATAAAGCAAAATAAGATGAAGTTAAGAATATATGGTGATACAATTTCTGCAGCATTGTGGTCTAAATAAGTAAATGTGACAGAAACAGATGGATTGCTATATTTTCTTGGGAAAACTAGTTAGTAAGAGTAAGCAAAACATAAGAGATACTGCCATGTTTCTTTTTTCAAGGAAAAATAACCATTGATAATAGATGCATTTATGTGACTGTTGGAATTCAGGAATGTGTTCATATGTAGCTTTTTTCATGAGCACATTTCATAGACAGCACTATAAAGCTTGTTGGTGGATTTATCTGAATGACTAACTTTTAAGCCAGATCTTCAATCACCATGTGCATTTTTTGTTTTCTCTGCCAGAATACATCAGCTGGTTAGAAAGTTTCTAGAGTGTTCCTGCCTCCCTTAAAGATTTCTCAATTGTTCCAGCATTCTGTAATTTGTTTTTCCACTTCTGTCTGTTAGAATTTGACACTATTTCTTTCATATATTGGACGTTTTGGATAATACAGGGATATGACAGTTAAGAATGCTGGTTTTGAGACTCATCTTGTGCATGATCTATTGAGATTTACCTTAGTGCATCAGGAGAGATCTATTAGAGATCTATTCAAACTTAGACTTTGTTATTATAAGCATATAGGTAATTGTTTATTTATAAATGGATTGTGATTAATACACAGCATCATCAACAAGAAATTGTGTACCAGGAAATATTTCAGCACAAAAATTTCAACCAGGATACTTTCTGCTTCTACTAGAATAGCATATTTTCACACTGTTGTTCAAGTTGGGTTTTTTTTTGTTTGGAAGAGAGGGAAAAGCCTGACCGTAAAGCTGTTGGTAAAAATTCTCATGAGAACCTGGGGAATATTGTGACAGTTACTCCTTGAATTAATGTTTCATAATTTTCTACCTGTGGCCTTTTGAAGTACTTATCCTCTGTGATGTACCCATATAACAGATACAGCATAAAATAATGCAAAGGTATAGAAGTGACAAAATGTCAGTTAAAGTCCCTAAGTAAGCTGTTAAAGAATACTTCAAATTTCTAAAAATATTGAATTTTAAGATGAATCTTTTTAATTGATTTTTAAAGAAAACTTTTTTATCCTAATAATGCTAAGAAAAATTAAAATATTGACATTTTAATCATAATTTTGAAATTTAAAATACCATATCTCTGTATATGTATATACGAATAATGTAAAGTAAAAGTGAACTATGAGTAGAATTAAAGCAGCTTGTGCAAAGAGTTCATCAAAGAATTATAAGGGAAGTTTATGGCGTAAATGAAAATATATATACTTTCATAATTGTCAATAACAGCATTTCTCTAGTGGTGAGAGAGTAGCTCTAAATACATTTTTATATGTCTTTCCTTAGATATTAAGCAAATCAGAAAAAAAATTGTTTAATTTGCATGTGGTTTGGTTATTATATCTTAAGGAAAAAAGTTTTGTTACTTGAAAGAAAATATTTCACTGCCAATAAACATACTCCTTGAACTTGTGGCTTGATGTTTGAAAATGACCATGGTTTATATTGCATAAAATAAATGAGCACATGCCCTTCAGTGCTTTTCAGATTTGGTATTTGGCTTATAACTACGTTGCAGCAATTCCTGGCCTTCTGTGTAGTCAGTTTTAAGGCAAATTCTGTACAAGGTAAAATTTTTACATCTGTGACAACTGCTAAAATTACTATATGAGATTAAAAAATGTAAAATTAATTATAATTATCATAGATAAAAAGTTCTCACATTTCCAAAATGGAAGTATGATGTTAGAAAGTTTTATCCTGTTTTATTTTCATTATATGTGTAATTGCTACATATTGGTGGAATTTTTGATTCATGGAGACTAACTAAACACTAAACCAAACTGAGTGTAAATTAAAGTATTTAAATTGTCACTCTGTTGTCCTGAATGTAGATCACTGAAGGTTCCACAGCTAATATAAAATGTCAAGAAGATATAATTAACTAGTAAAGAATAAAAAAAAAGCTGTTTTCAAACTGAATTGTTTAATGTAATGAATTTTTAGAGAAAAATAATTTTGTTAAATAATCTACTGAGGGGCTTTGATCTGACCAAAGACCACAGGTGGTCTTGATCTGAGTTCATTTTATGGGTGATTAGGGAAAGAAAGTTGTAAAAGCCATTAAGCAAAGTAATCTTCTTTGAATTTGAAAGAAGATTCTGCATAAATGTATTTTGAGAATAATAATACAGAAGTAAATATTCTCAGCCTGGAGAAGAGAAGGCTGTGGGGACAACTGAGAGCAGCCTTTCAGTACCTGAAGGGGCCTACAGGAAAGCTGGAGAGGGGCTGTTTACAAGGGCGTGGAATGATAGGATAGGAGGTAGTGGCCTTAGACTGAAAGAGGGGAGATTTGATTAAGATATTAGGAAGAAATTCCGAATATGTGGATGGTGAGGCCCTGGCACAGGTTGCCCAGAGAGGCTGTGGTGGCTCCTTCCCCAGGAGTGTTCAAGGCCAGGGTTTTGTGCAACCTGGGCTAGTGGAGGGTGTCCCTGCCCATGGCAGGGGGCTGGAACTAGATGACATTTGAGGTTCCTTCCAAACCAAACTGGTCTGTGGCTCTATCAGTGACAAGGAAAGCAAGCTTGGTTTCCTTTCAAATCTTGCTAGGTATATTTTATAAGTACATATAAACGACAGTTACAGTGAAATACTTTGTCCCCATACTGCATAATATAAGTCGAACCAATAAAATTGCACCTAATCAGGAAAGTTAACAGAAGGTTGGATAACATTGGGTTTATTTGTTCATGTAATAGGTCAAAACCAAATAATTTTGATTTTGTTTGGGTTTTTTTTTTATGAGAGAATTAAATTTGTATGAAACCATTGCTTAGCCTATGCCAGAAAACATAAGTATAACAATCTATTAGAATGAGGTAAAAAGCCGTCAAGACCTGCTGGTGAACATGTCTTTCCTGAAATAACTTATTTGCAATATAAATCATATTCCTGAGACCTTATTCCAAATGTAGTATGAGTTCTGGGCTCTTGATTTATAGAATCATTGAATCTTTAAGTTGGAAAAAGTCCAACCATTAACCCAACACCACTATGTGTACTAAACACCACCATGTCTAATATTACTATTTTTTTTTTTTATGTCTGTATGCATACCGGGGCATTCAGCAGCACACAAATTACTTCAGTACAAGTTGTTTCAAATATAGACCTAACTAGTATGCTGTCCAGACTTTCTGGTGTAGTGAATCTGTGATTTTGCAAATTAAATAGACTTTGTTTAAGTTTAAATGCTGTTTCAATTTAGCTAAGATGCATGCAATTTGGTGCTTTTTATGAGTAGTATTGCTGCAATTTGTACTTGAATAGCCATAATGTCAAACTAAAGCTATCTTTGTAGCTATCTTTGTTCTGCTCTTAATGCAAACATTCACTTATCTGTGTGATTCTACACTCTGGAATCCCTTGATGTGAATAAATACTAATCTTCTGCAATTTTTTTAGAACTATACCTGTCTTATCTACCACAAAAATTATTTCTTCTTTTTTTCTTTCCTACCTGTTTGGGTTTATTTTAATTTTTAAAATAATCTTTTTTAATAAATTCTTTAGAGTCCACATTAAAAGATAATTAATAAATAGCCTTGCTTCTCTGTTGACAGCGCTTATCAAATGGCTCCATAGACTCAAATGATGAGGCCAGTCAAGTTGTTGAACTTCAGGAACTCCTGGAAAAGCAAAACTATGAAATGGCACAAATGAAGGAGCGTTTGGCTGCCCTGTCATCCCGGGTTGGAGAGGTAGAGCAGGAAGCAGAGACCGCCAGAAAAGAGCTCATTAAAACAGAAGAAATGAACAGTAAATATCAGAGAGACATCAGAGAGGTAAGGAGTTCATGCTCACATCCTATTTCTTGACTGCTGTTTCTGTGACACCCAGTAAAACTGAGAGAGGCAAATGAGTGCAGGAAACTAAATTTGATTGTACGTTGTAGATAGGAAGTACAAAACTTACATTTGAAATAGTACTAGAAATACCTTTATAAAACCATGTTCATAAAAGTGGGTCTGTATGTGCACAAATCTAATAGGATGAAGGCCAACTTCTTTGTGCTTTAGCATTACTAGTGTGCATGCTGGAAAGTTTTCAGCTGTTTCAAGTTTTAAAGATGAACTGTGTTAAGTAGAGGCTCTGGTCAAGTAGATAGTCTAAAGTACATTTTTAAAACTCCTGGGCTATTCTGTAAAATGCTGTTATTTATATAATCAATTATAATATTTAATCATGTGTGGTAACTTCATTACTCCTGTTATAATATGCTATTCCCTTCTCTAATTCACCACTCTGGTTTATTGGTTGACAAATATTGCTGTTTCACAGACACTTGAATGCCACTTGCTGTATCTCCCTTAAATACGGCATTTCACCATCTACAATCTTACTTGCTTTCAGCCTTTCACTTCCTTGACAGAGTGGCCACCAAATATCGGTGGAAAATCTGGTGTGAAAGGTATTTGTAAGAGTGGAAGTGCCTGGCTTCCTTATTTCATATGGCCAAAAAGACATTCTTCCCAAAGCAGGAATTTAAATACCTGACAATAAAAAAGTAACTTAGTGTCCTATAATTTGGATAAATTATTGGGATTTTTTCCTTTTTTTTTTTTTTTCTCCCCCAGTAATATACAAAAGAATCACCTGGTCCATTTTAAGATCAGCTCTTTGGATCAATCTATATCTTCATTGTGACTTACTTGAAAATTAATCTCATTTACTTCAACACCATTTTCATAATCTAATACAATGTAAACAGCAAGACATGTTTATGAGTAAATATTTTCATTTTGAAAAAAATATGTGGCAACATCCAAATCTTCTCAAGAAGCAGACACAGATTTAAAACAAATACAGTTTTATGCTTTTTCTAAAATTAATTGAAGATAAGTAATTTAATATATTTATTTATTATTAATCTATCTAAATTACAGCTCAAGATTTTAAAGAAATCCTTATCTGTTACAGGTATGGATCACACAACAGTATGTAATGGTTATGTTATGTATCCAACGTTGTATTCACTTGCTTTACTGAAATTTCAGGACATGTTACCTGCTGTTTGCTACATTGGCAGAAAATTTTAGGAGAACACAGGAATAAGAGAAGAAATGCACATATACATTTTTTTTTCCTTATCACTGCACTATGTTCTCTACTACCACATAACTGTAGCAGTTTTTCTATTTTCTAACCAAACCTGATGTTTAAAAAGCAAGCAGGTAAATATGAGCTGCCTATGCTGGGTTTTTGCAATGAAAATGTAAAACTAGAACAATATACAAAAGGTGAGGATTGTTTCTGTTTGCTCTACCCAACACTTTAAGTATCATATTAAATTAAATCCCAAAGGAAATAAATTACCTTTAAAAAAGAAAAATTAACCACTGAACACACTTTACATCCTTATCCACTGTTGGCATGAAAATTAAACTAATATAAAATTATGAAGCATTTTAATTCCATGGTTCTTGATGAGTTTTCTGTTGCATTAGGCAATGGCACAAAAGGAAGATATGGAAGAAAGAATAACTACACTGGAGAAGCGCTACCTCAGTGCACAGAGAGAATCCACCTCCATACATGACATGAACGATAAGCTGGAAAATGAACTGGCAAACAAGGAAGCCATCCTTCGTCAGGTGCAGTATCTGCATTAGTTGATTTTTTCACACAATGTGAAAATTAATGGAGGAAAGGGGGGGGTAGATGTACAGTAGGAGGTTTCCATTAGGTTAATATGTTCATTTTTAATCAACAGATCAGTTAATATAAAAATCCCCTATTTTTTCAGCATCTCTAAGCTTCATAGCAGCTACTACAAATGTGAATACTCAGTCAATGTGTACATTCAACAGTGTAAAATAACTGTTTCCTAATAGTATCTTGCATAAATGAACATCATCATGTTCTGAAAGTGAAAGATTATAATTTTCTTCTTCTGTAATGATTTTGTGAATTTTGTTTTTAACAATCAGTGTTCACTGAATATTTTTTGGAAAAGAGTATAATGTGATTGTGCAGTTTTCTCTCATGGTACTTTGTTTCCACGGTGATTCCAAAAGCTGAAATATCAAATGAAAAGAAAAAAAAAATAAATTGTATCTTGAAGAATGCAGTGTGAACTGAAAGCTAACAGGAAATGAATGTAACTCAGGCTGCAAAAGGTGAAATTGCCCTTGAATCTCAGTATCAGACTTCTGTATTTTTTTTTACCAATTGTGTCTTCAAGCAATGTGAAATGCTGTATTAGAAATAAGCCTGTATGATGTGATAATCCCTGCTTCTGTGATTGTTTGCAGATATATATACATACACATACACACATCCCTCTCTATGTGTGTGCATATATATTTGTGTGTGTCCTCATCAAGGAAATGAAAGCATCAGAACTCAAACTCTCCAGCTTCTACCAGCTTCATTGGTCTATTTTAAGATGTATCTTCCATTTTTTTTGGGGGGCGGGGGGGAAATCCCCACAACCAACTAACAACCCAAAAACCACCCAGCCATGGAAAAGTAAGGTATCTGCATACATCCTTTGAGTTTTTATTGCTCCCTGCTTAAGTCATGCTGTACTGCAGAGGTCTGCCTACTCAAAGCAGTAATCAGTGGAACTAGGCTTAGAATATATACAGGGAGACTTAAGGTTGCTTTGCAGCATTGCGCTGTGAAAAACCTACCTTTTCAGGCTTTTGAAGGATTAAGATAGAATCAAAAAACACACTCCTTTTCCATTATATCTTCTATTACCTGGAATGAACAGGAAAGAAGGAAACACTTGTCAAGCCCTTAAAAAATTCTCTGCAGGCAGGAAAATACTGCAATTATCAAACATTTCCCTGATTCTCTTTAACGGTTATCACAGATTAATACATTTCACTTCTGTAAAATGAGACTTAATTGTAGATTCACGATGAAAAAAATAACTGTAACCTTAAGAAAATAGCAACCAGGGTATGATCACAAATGAATTAGTTGAACCACAATTGTCAGTTTTAATGTTTCCTAATATATGATTGGCATTTTTTTCCAAAAATTGCATTTGACAGTTTATTCATAAACTTTGCTAGGAATTCTATCCTTTTGGAATTGTCCTTATGTCCCATTTTATCTCACTCATAAACTTTTCTTTGAGATGGACTCAATATTTCCTTCTGGAAAATTCTCATTTTACTGGCCCTAGTATTTTTATTTTGCTTATTTAAACAGCACATTGACTAGTGGAGATTTTTGTCCATCTTCATTCGTACCATTTTACAACTCCTTTTCTTCATCCTTATGTGATCCTCGAGCCTCAAGTCACTGATCATTAGTGAGACTGGCAGCCTACATGGTTCCATGCTTGAGTTACACATTTTGATAAGTTCGTCTAGGTCAGGGGGAATCTATGCTTGGTTTTGATTGCTTCCCTGGTACCCAAGAAATGGAAAGAAAAATCCTAATTCTGGTTTTATTTTTATACCTGTTTATCTATCTTTGCCCACCAGTTGGAAGACAAAAACAGACAGCTGCAAGAGCGTCTAGAGTTGGCTGAGCAGAAGCTGCAGCAGACGATGAGGAAGGCTGAAACCTTACCTGAAGTGGAGGCTGAGCTGGCTCAGAGAATCGCAGCTCTGACTAAGGTACTGCCCTGAGAAATAGGTTCACTTCAGAAACCCCACTGTTCATTGTTGATTTGCATCCTGATTCCTCACCTGAAGGACAAAAGTAGTACAAAGGTGATCTTTAAGGAGAAAATATTTCCTGATAAGTATGTGCCACAAGTTTATCCAGGAATGGTCTCAATGCCATATTTGTAATTCTTAACATTTTGGTAGTAGGAAAGTAATCTGAAAGTTAACCTGAAAGATAGCCTAGGCTATATTTACAAGGAACTCCTGTGTTTCTAATACATCAACGTTACTTATCCAGGGAGGTTTCATTTTACTATGTAAGAGTTACTAATTTAAGGGGAGAGGGGCGGAGGGAAGTCCCATTTCCACACATACTTAGTTCTTCTGGATGTTTTCATATACCATGTAAATGAAACAGCAATTATTTTCGTTCCAATAAGAATTATAAAATCAAATCATAATGGCAGCTGGGATCATTTGTACAACATGAAGACAACTTGCAGTACATACTTACAAGGTTTGTTTGGAATATTCTTTGTGTCATATATTTGCAAACAGAAATGTGAAACTCCGAGGGGACTTCAAACTGTTTATTTCTGATAAATTTATTAAACAGCAAGTTTCTTACAGAAAAAAATAAGATAAAAAAATAATTTTTCAGTAGTATGGTTTTCATATTTAGCCTCTAATACTTGCAGGTGTGTACGTAGTTAGTAGTACAGCTCAGATATTATCTGCTTCATCAAGTTATATAATGATAATGTTTATTCTTCATATCTTAAAATCAGACAAATAAAAAATGCATTTAAGAGACTGCATTACATATTCTGATTTGTCTAAGCTTTCCTTTCTCTATTGCTAGGGACTGTTTCTAGCTATTTATGTGCCTAGCCTTTTTTGTATTTGATGGATTTTTTTAATTCTCATGTTTTTGTTTATAGTGAAGCCTTAGGTGCTGAGCAGTTCACTAGTGAAGTCTAATTTTTAAGTAATTCAGTTAAGAAGTAGAAAGAAAGAGAGGCTTTGGGAGGGGTATTGATGGATGGGGGTTAGGTTGGGGTTTTTTGTGGTTTTTTTTTCTCTTTTCTTTTTTTAATTTTGAAGATCATTATTCAGTAATCTTTGAACTGTCCTCTTTAGGTTTATGTGAATGGGTGGGAATTTGAAAGAGAGACTGAAAATGATGTGGGGAAACAAAAGATGAATCAGCAAAAGGACAGCTACATGAAATACCAAACATTGCATTTTATTAAAAACTCAGGTGCACATAAGAGCAACCCCTTGGCATTTTAACTTCTTTTTTTCAGTTGTTGCTGATTCAACAAATATTCACATATTGTAATGCCCTCAGTAGCTTAAAAATATTGTTTTCTATTTTAAGAGGTTTTTTCCTGAATAATTTCTCCAGCAATTAGCCACCAGTAAGTATTTTGCAGTCTCAAGCATGTCTTTTCTTGCAACTGCGTTTTTCCTTGAACACACGTTAATGACAAATATTGTAAGAAGAAATCCCATTTCAACCATGCAGACCGCTCGGGGACTACCATGAGATACCACTGTTATTGTGACCATAAAGCTGCAGTCTACATCTCCGTTTGTCTTATTACATTGTTTCATGGGATGTAGTTAGAGAGCTGTGAACAGAGCTGATGCTCCACTCCGTTTCACTTTGATGTACTTTATCAAAGTTTTTGACAAACAGGAAGCTTTAAGAAGTATATTAGACTGTAATGCCAGTTCTGTTCATTTCTCTGTGATAACATGAAAAAACAAAGGAAGAAGTAAATTTTATTTAAAATTGTCTTTTTGGAATCCATGACAAGAAGAATGTCAGAATTTGGCCAATAAGCCAAATAAGCCTATGTTTTATATATCTTTGTGCAATATCCCAGTGCTTGTTAAAGTACTGATTTGATGGCTCTGAAGTTTAAAGCCCAGAACTTTCCACAGATCACGTCAATGTCACTTGGAACCAAGGATGACATTGTAGTCACTGCAGCCTAACCCTTAAGTAGTTCTAAATTAGCTGGCGGATATACTGTTATCACATTAACTACTCAATGAAAGCTGCAGGACCTACCTAAGGGGCTGAATGTTTAATTACCTTACCTTGGTTGAGATTTGTGCCAGCATGCACGTTGCCAGTGGGGCTTAGATGAGCTGGCTTCAACTAACTGAGCTATGGTCACTGCAATGTCCATGTATACGAAGTAAATAAGCCCCCTGAATCAGCTAGTCTTTCTGTACTGTAAAACAAAGTCACAACTGATTCTTCTTTCTTTTGTACTACCTCAATGAAAGTGCTCCTCTGAGATTAATGGGGTTACAATCAAAGAGGTGAGTTAAGCCTAATACTTTACATGTTTTTTAAAGGAAAGGAGTATGGGATAACTGGAAATAAAGACTGCTTCACTGTGCATAAAATAGGAGCAGTTGTTCATGTGTGGAGATAAAATGGAGCAAACATTCTGGATTTGGATGCTACTTTCCTTCCTCTCCTCCTTCCTAAATTTAAAATATGCATGTTACAATTCTGCACTCAATTTGTTATACTCTTCCTCATAATAAGTATGGGTTGGGATTCTGCCAAAGAAGGATGTAGAATGAGATCCTTCTATGGTGTCAGTTTTCAAAACAAGTTGTTTTGTTTTTGGTAATGGGCTAGTGAATGTCTTTTGCTACTTTTCCATGCCCATACTAGTTCATAAGGAGAGAACTTCCAAAAGTTTGGACTATACAGTGACCTCAGATAAGTACTCATAAATTTACCTGAATCATTTGAACTTTTCTTTGGCTTTGTTTTCACTGTGTTCTGCCCATTGGGTGAGCAACTGGAGGGTTAGTCAGCCTGTGGCAGACTAACCTGGAACAGCATGATCCCATGTATTGTGCTGTCCTGCCTGGCCATCATACTGGTATCTGTCTGGTCATGACAAGTAGCACAGCTCTCGGCATGTATCCCAAGATTTAAATTGCCATGACTCATTGAGCCACCTTGTACTCACTCTCACGGTATTGGTCTGTTTGCCTGCCATGGAGAAGAGGCAGTTGGTAGTAGAAAGAACCTCCCTCCAATATTAACTAAACCTTTCTTTATCCTGAAAGCTGTTTGCTTTCCTCAGAAGAGACAGACATTGGAGCATCTAGAATCTTCAGATGGTTAGTCTGTCAAATATGGTTTCTCCTTGCATGTATTCAAGGAGGGGTATAGCAGAAACAGCTAGCATCCACCTTCTTCCATTCACTTGCTCCCACTAGTAGTCACTCTCCCCCTCAGGTGCTTGTGCAGCAGAGGTAACATGTCACTTCTCTGATCACAAGACAGCAGTCAACATTTTACTCCATCATTCCTGTATGCAGGTCACCAGAAATACCAACAGTGCTGTTTAGCTGCATTAGGAAAGCGTTGACATGGAGAAGAGGAAACCATAATCATAATAAGCCACATTTAGCATAGTAACACTTTCAGCTTATTTTAAAGGTGATAAAAAATTACTTGAAAATTGGAGGCAAGTGGGACGCAATGCTTGTTTTGTGACAATGTGGGGATCTGGTTTGCATTAAGTAGAGAAGTTGGAAGAAAGTGAAAGGAGAAGGTATACAGTGAAAAGGATACAAAGAGGAGACAAAAGGATACAAAAGGAGATAAAAGAGGAAACAAAAAGGATACAAAGAGAGTTCATCCACAAGAAGTGGACATGGTTAAGAGAAAAATTTCTCTGAAAACAGGGTAAAGAGAGATTCCGTGTTGGTTGGAAAAGGAAGTTGATGAATCTTCTAGGAAAACAACACCAAAAGATAAAATCTTCTATGCTAATGGCAGCCTAAGAAAACTCCACATTTAAAACACATTATTTACTTCTCAAACCACCCCTCTGGTTGTGTTTCCCTTTCCACAGCAAATTTTGTCCTAATAAGAAGAAACGGAAGAAGGAAAGGACTGCTTACTAAACCTATGAGGTGTAGAAGGAAGTGAGGGAATTAAGCAGGGGCAAGCTAGCCCCTGTGCTAGCATGAGGTCCCACCCATGGGAGACAGTTCTCCATGACCTTCTCCACGTGAGTCTGCTCCCACAGGGCCTCGGCTCTTCATCAACTGCCCCAGTGTGGGTCACTGCTATAAACTCATAAAATGTCTCTCAGTCTCTCAGTCCCAGGCTGCTGGTCCCAGCCTGGTCCCCCACAGTCACAAGCTCCCACCAGCAAACCTGCACCAGCATGGGTCTCTCTCTCTCTTGGTCTCTTATGTCTCTCTGCAGGCTGCAGGTTCTGTCAGGGGCTTGCTCCAATGTAGGTCACAGATTTTCCATATTCCTCCACCTGCTCCGTGGTGGGCTCCTGCCAGGCCCAGGTGGAGCCTAGGCTGCAAGTGGGGTCACTTTGTCCTCCATAGGCAGCAGAGGGACACCCGCTTCACCATGGTATTCTCCACAAACTGCAGAGAATCTTCTCTCAGTGCCTCCTCATCACCCCATTCTTCACTGACTTTGGTGTCTGCAAAGTTTCTTACATCTTCTCACTTCCTTCTCTGGTGAAAAATGCAGGTGTTTGAGCTTTTCTCTCTCTAAAATGTGATTCCCAGAGGTTCTGTGACCGTCGCTGGTTGGCCTGGACAGCCTTGTCAGTAACAGGGTTTGGGAGTTTGGCCTTGGGAGCTCAGCTGGTGTTTGCTTTGTTGGACCCTCAAGAAGCTTCTAACTGCCTCATAAAGAGCCGCACTGCAAAACCACCGCACTAACTCGTTCAAAAGATAGCCAAAAGCATGTGTTCCATAAGAAGACATTAAAAATATCTAGAGACAGCAGGTGTTCAAAAGTCAAGGTCTCAAAACTGCAGAAATTGGCTTATGCCATTAGAAAACTTTAGATTTGTTCCTGTGGCTCAGCATGAGGAAGAAAAATTATGGCACCTGGTACTGTACAGGTGCTTTCTGCATCTGAAATTGGATTTTTTTTTTTCCAACTAAGATACAAAGACCTAGAAAATGTGCAGTGCCAACAGTAACAGATGATGTGAACACAACATTTTTTGTGGGTGCATTAGCAGCCAGAGCAGCAGAAGATTTTTAACAGGGTTAGAGAGCAATAATACAAGCTGCTTTGGTATTCCCTCAAAGCAAAATTTTCCTGTCTGCTGCTGGCTTATACCAGTTATTTCTTTGCTACTTCATAGTACAGAGAGTGCAAAGTGAGCATTAAGACTCATGCTGGTATCTCACAGGGGTCAGACATTGTTAGTTTTTGTCCATATATTTTTAATCCAGTAAAAAATACACAATTTCACAAATCTATTTATAACTGAATGTGCTGGCTAAATGCTTTAAATGCTAGTTGCTGAATACCGCACCATGTGTCTTTACTAATCCTTCTGTACAGAGGACTAGAGAACAGGCATGCAATCATATATTAAAAAGAGGAATGGAGGGTAAGGTCTGCCAAGTAAGTCGTCACTCAAGTTCCGCTTTAGTAAGTTTTTAACTCAACTCTTAGCGAAGCAAGTCAGAAGAAATCCAAATTCTGATTATGAACTTCAAAGTCTGCAGTTGTCCTTCATGTCTCATGTGTATCTGAAATTCTTCTGTGGGAACATGACTAACACTGGTGTCTCAGCCTCTTCGTTGTGCCTCAAACCACATTCAGTATTTTTGTGGTAGGCTTCCATGTCTCCCAAAGATCCTATCCTGGTGGAAATGACTGACAAACATGGACAACAATGATGTGTAGCCACCACAGGCCTGTCAGTCCTAACAATGTGGCCTGGGGGTGTATGTGTAGGAAGCATTTGCAAGTCCCATAGGAAATTGCTGAATTCTTAGGCCTTTTTTTCTGAAAGGGTCTCTTTGAGATGAAAGTTGGGGTCTTCCTCGTTGTACAGGGCAAATGAGAGGTGTTCAAACCGTCATTTTAGGACTGTGCTCCAACTGGGGACACGAGGAAATTGCTCCTGCAGCTCTTTGTCTGTGAGTGGATTTCTGCAAGTGAGAGAATAAGGAGCACATATGTGTGTTTGTGTCTCCCTAGCCCTTACGGAGTACACCCTTTGATTCACGGCCCTGCTGAAGGGGCTGCTCACGCATTTGGCACATGAGAGCCAGTGCTTAAAATCTCTAAAGAGCATTAGCGCCCAGGGTGGGTACTAAGGCTGAGCACCAGCTCTCATGCTCTGCCAGAGAAGCAGTTGAGCCTATTTGTTTAATGTCTCAGCTATAAAATAATTGGCTCTTTTAGAGTAATACAGAATAGCACTTCAGGAATAAACAAATGAAATGCACATAGATAAAGGAAACATAAAATATTCAAATATGCTTTAAGTGTTTAGTATAATGACAATCATTTTGATTCTAAGGCCTATTCAATTTTAATTAATTTAAAAGGATCTTTATCCTACCAAAGAGATGTAAAGGGAGATGAATGTGGAGATCAGCTCTCTTTTGTGCTGGATAAAAAAGTACAGGCACTCTGAGCCACATTCAGGAAGGTTTTTTAACAAGGATATAACTATCAACATTTTAATATGCAAAAAGGATTATATATATATGAAACATATACTTTACTGAATTATTAAAGCACTAGGAAGTTATGAACTAGCAGAATTAGCTATAAGAATAATGAGAGGACATCATGTGCTTTCAAGAATGTTTTCAATATAAGAATTCTGATAACACCCATAATTCTTACATTAATTTTATTCCCCCTCCTTTTCCAAATAATGTCTAGGCCTAATACCACAGTTATGTTATGCATTGAAAAACCTGTTTCCTGCTAAGGAAAAAGGTATGACATGGCTTGAACTGAAAATCTATTTTTTGATTTGAAAAATAAATGTAAATGATAGAGCTATCTAGACTGACTTCTTAAGGTCAGGTTATGATAGACAGCAGCATACGTCAAAAGGCCAAAATGAGATCCCCTTTGAACCCAGAAGTATTAGTTTGGTTATCTTCATATTTTGCATTAATCTGCAATTAAGTGTGTTGAAGCAGTGAAGATTAACTTGCTTTTAAAGTGTGCAGTCAGCCAATGAAGCTTCTAAGTCATTTACCTTCATAGGATGATACCCTCAATGGGGTATATCTATATCTCTCTCAGTGAAAATGGTTTCACAAGCTGTAGAATTTCTTAAGCTTCCACCATCATCCTCTAAAAGCTTTGATGATTTCAAATCTTCACCTGACCCTTGGAAACACATTAAGGGAAGGCCTCAAGCCAAGAGCACAGCCAGGACTTAGGGGGAAAATCTGTCTTCTGTAGAGCAGGATAAAGCTCGGCAACTTCATGGAAGGAATAGCATGGTCTGATTTTCTGCAGCCACAGGGGCTGGACATTTTCAGTCCTATCTTTCTCTTGTTTCCATGTGTCCATGTGGGAGAGGAAGCAGTGGATTAGCAATCATGTGCTGAAAAAACTAATACACAAAACTAAAAGATAAAATAAAGCCATACAGGGTTTATCACTAGTTCAATTTGTAATAGAGAAAATAGTTTCAAATAATGATTAAGTTCAGATACATCACAATACTCCTGCTTCATAATCAGAAACAATAAGTACACTTATGAAATTAGCTTAGTTGCAAAGTAGACTTACTTTTCCTTAAATTTTTGCAAGAATCTGAGTTGTGAATATAGTTACTCTGAATAGTGCTCATCTTCAAAGTTAATAATTATTCTTGTATTTACACGAAGCAGGAGTTTCTCATATGAATGTCTTTGTACCAAAAGCTGCAGTTTATATTTCTAGTCTTTAGATCACAGGCTTGTTTGCCATCTGATCTTTTGGTCCTGAAAATACTACTGAGTTTAAGTTATAGGTAATTTTGCATTAGGTTACACATCTGGAATTGCTTTGGTATCTATTCCTAATTATTATGATAAATCATTAGTAAACAACAGTATGAAAAACAGGATTACAAAAAAAATACAGTTGTAAAATTAGTATTTCTTTTACATACTGAAGTTTGCTCATCAGTTCAGGATCTCTTTGTGAGACAGGATAAATCTGACAGAGTGAAATAGCATTTGACAAGTGCAAGCTCACAACTCAGTAACACTGTCGATACACCTTATGCACACTCCTGTTTCCATAGCAACAAATCCGATATAGCATTTCCCTTTCTTTAAGGGCTTTTGGTTTTGGTGGCTTTTCTTTTCATTTTGAATGATAACATAGACTTGTTTGATATGACAGTAACATGAATATTCATGTTTTGCAATAAATGACCTAATTTAGGTCAGCTTCTGTCAGAAGTAGTAATGAATCTTTGGACGGATAACCATTTCTGTACTCAGTAATGACTTTTCATTCCTATTAATGAATTTTTATTTATAGGTTCTTCTTTTATCTGATGGCCTTGATCTTCCAAACAGATCCATCAGGGTGGATCCTTTCAAAGGGATGAAAACTATATTGTTTATTTGGATGAAAGGGCTTATGTAGTGTATTCTATGATGGAATACTAAAGCTTGAGCCTTATCTCTTTTGGCATTCTTTCTGTTTTCTAGAAATTAGGGAATGTATCATAACATTACATAGTTCTGTAACTGACCGATCCATTAATTTAGTATTTATGCATTGTTTTCATTCCTAGAAATTTATAGAGAAATTATAAAGGACGTTCTGACATTGACCTCATAGAATCGTGTTCTGGTGTTTAGTTTGCCATAATTCAAAAAAAATAAACCCAAAGCAACAACACTAGATTAAGACAGTATTGCTTTGAATTCACTCTGTAGTAATATGCCATCAGCCAGCCATCACTAACCTTGAACTTCCATGTGTAGGTTGATAGCTTTTTTAGCATTCCATTGTTTTCAGTTTATCCACATCAACTGCATCATATTCACCAAGTATCAGTGTAGTTTATTCAACACAAAAATCTGTCAGTTAAAAGTATTAAATTTCCAGTCACACTTTTCTTTTAAGCATTCTGTGCTGTGTTCTGTTCAGTGTCAGTGTCTTTAGTTCTGATTTTTCAATTTTGTCCCTCTCCTTTTCCTTGACTTGTTAGTCTGATCCAACCTCTTCTACCTCATCTGATGATTATCAATATGTTATGGAAGCTAAACTACAAGAAATGATCTCCATACGTAGGAAGGTAGTCCTACTGGACTTTACTTTCTATTGCTAAATAGAATCCATCTGATTTGTTTTCATTTTCTTTAACTTATTTTATTATTTTTTTTATTGATAATCAACCATCGTGCAGTTCAGTGCTTCAGGAGCTTACGATTTTACGATGGCAGGTTTGTGTTCAAACCATGCACAGTCTGCATGTTACATTTGGCTGATTTCATTGCTCATAAATAACTCCAATGTTTTGCTGATGCTTGGATGTAACAGGCCTTTGTAGCTGACACATTTCAAGCAATGCTGTTCAGCTGCCTGTTTAAATAAAGTTTATTTTCGGAAAACTCAGTTTGCAGTTAGTAGTAGCTTGCTTTATGTTTTGTTAAAACTTTACTGAGATAAAAACTTATCAAGCCACTTAAATTACAGAAAAACCCTCTCTATTCTTTTACAGGCAGAAGAAAGACATGGAAACATTGAGGAACGTATGAGACACTTAGAAGCTCAACTTGAAGAAAAGAATCAGGAACTTCAAAGAGTATGTGTATTACAGGCAATTTCTGCGCACTTTTACTTTGTCAACACAGCGCTACGTTATGCACTCCATCACACAGATCTATCTACTGATACATGTTTTGTTCATAGTAGTGATGGCAGCAGCTTCCAACTCTAACCACCTCAATATACTAGTTTACATCTAGTTGCAGCTTTCAATGTACTCTGCTGATGCAAGAAATGACTGCGCATTAATCTGTATCTGTAATTACATTTCCTGTGGAATTTCTTTCAATGGCTACAATTACCATATTTTTTGTTTTATTTTTCAATGATGCTAAGTAGGTACTGATCAATTTTGGACACTACAAGTCTGTCTTTTCTGTTCTACTTTAAAGGCAAGGCAAAGAGAAAAAATGAATGAGGAGCACAACAAAAGACTATCAGATACTGTAGACAGACTTTTGACAGAATCCAATGAGCGTCTACAGCTACACTTAAAAGAGAGAATGGCAGCACTTGAAGAAAAGGTAAAGTGCAAAGAGAAATATAAAGTTCAGCATGATAAAGATTCTTCTATATGAAACCTGTTCTGATTTTATCATGCTGGATATCTGCTTTTACCATGCTGGATATCTGCTTTTATCATGCTGGTTTTGTATTACCAAGTGCCTCCACTAATATGGTCTAACTTAAGTATTCAACTCCTGCTTCAGGAGTGTGCTCAAGACTCTTTCCAGGAATGATGTGAACTACCTATGCTGAATATTATGAGTCCCCGTTTCTTCAGTGGGGAGTCTGATGAGGAGCTTGTAAAGGACCAGTGCACAACACAGTATGAGGTAGTAAGAGCAAGTGGATGAGAACTGAGGAATGGCTGTATTTCAGATGTGCTGCCATTGCCATATTTTAGCCTGCTGATTTCACCTCACTTCCTCTGGGAAGAGTAAAATGCTGTCATCACAGGAGAAGGAGCATCTACCCTTGGAGAGAGAATGTTATTTACAGGTTTTCTGTGATGCAAGACACAATGGGTCTGCAAAATTCAAATCCCAAGGCTTTTATATTCACGCTCCTTAATCCCTCACACTTCTACATATTCATTATACATATTCTTCTGCATACACAGAAGAGGAGGGGAATCTTTCAGTGTCCTTCAGAAGGATATCTCAGAACCTTTCAGAGGCAGAACTTCTGGTTTATATAACCAAAACAAAATGTCATACAAAGCAAGAAATAGGCCTGCCAGAAGAACCTGGGAGACATAATTGTGTAAGAGCGTTGCATTGCTCAGTTCAAAGAAAATGCAGTTTTTGCTTTTCCTGATAGAACATGGTCCTAGATGTTTGGATTATCTTGAGTGTTTTAAATGTAGTCTGCACTCAAGGTGAAGCATTAAGGGATTTTAATTTAAAGTTGAGTGAATATGAGATTTGTTAACTTGTGCATGGAGGCTACATGTACACAGTAATTACTGAATATGGAACATTTCTCAAATTTCTTTCTTTTTTATCTACACTTAATTTTTTCTGTTAATTCCTAGAATGTTTTGATTCAAGAATCTGAAAGTTTCCGGAAAAATCTGGAAGAGTCTTTACATGACAAGGTACTGTAAAATACTGAAATTTTAACCCTTTTAAGTCAAAAGTTGAACATTTATAAATTGGAAATGTGTATATGGTACATTCATTTGCCGACTAGCATGTGAAATCTTCCTGGCATCAGTGATCATTCTTTTTATCACCCAGGTGTTTTAAATAGCCTTTGAGGGTTTCTAACAATTGGTCTGAGCTAAGTTTATGGCTGAGATCCTAGCTTCAGGAAAGAAATACTAAAATCCATATTGGTTTCACTGGCTCTGGAATTTTTGTTCTATCCATTTTAATTCTGAAAAACTCCTATTTAACAGAGATGTTTGCACAAGTGGTTACACTTTCATAGGGAAGAATGTAATTGCTTGATTTGATGCAATGCTTCTTAACAGGTGCAGTGGCATTACGCTAAATATAGCTGATAGTGGCCTTTCTGAGTTCATCACAAATTAACCCTAATACCCTTTAGTGAATCAGTCAAATTAATTATAAATATTTATTCCGATCCCAAATGTTAGGATTTTGTTTTGACATTATGCTTGCCTTGAGCACAGTAGGAGACACAAATATATCAGCCTATGGATTCAAAGAGGGGGTTTTGTAATATATCAAGTCCATTCAAAAGAGATTGTATAGAATTAAAAAAAAACCATAACTCTATTTGATACAGATATAATTATATCATATGACATCCAAAATCAAGAACTTTGAGAATAATAACCAAAACCGTGTCTGTTCAAATCATTATTTCCATCTACATTTGGATAACCCTTGCAGAAAATTGCTCTCTGTAATTCAGGCAATTTTGTCTGTACAATTAAGATATTTTGCCAGCATTATCTCCAGCATAACTTCATTGTTTTAATGGTGTTACAGTGCTAGTAAATACAGTGGCTAATTCTTTTTCAGTCTATTTTCTGGCATGAATGTTCCTATCAACTCCTGACAAATATGAAAAATCTAACCATTTCTATTGGAAGTATGTTTGCAAAGTTTTGGGGTTTTTTGTTTGGGTTTGTTTTTTTTTTTTTTTTTGTAGGGTGTTTATTGATGCTGCTTAAGGTTGAGAATAAAATAAATAGAATGCAGAATAACAGATTGGCAGAATTTGGAAGGGACCTCAGGAAATCATCTAGTCCAACCCCTTACTAAAGCAGGATCACCTAGAGCAGGTTGCACAGAAATGCACCAGGCAGGTTTTGAATGTCTCCAGAAGACACTCCACAACCTCTCTGGGCAGCCTGTCCCAGTGCTCTGTCACCCTCACAGTGAAGTTTTTTCTCACAGTCAGGTGGAGCTTCCTGTTTGTGCCCATTGCCCCTTGTCCTGTTGATGAGCACAATTGAAAAGAGGCTAGTCCCTTCCTCTTGATATCCACCCTTTAGATATTTAGAGGCATTGATAAGAATCTCTCTTCTCCAGACTAAACAGACCCAGCTCTATCTGCCTTTCCTCATAAGAGAGATGCTCCAGTCTCAGTATCACCTTTGAATCCCTTTGCTAGACTCTCCCCTGTAGTTTCTTGTCTGTTTTGAACTGGGGAGCCCATAACTGGACACAGTACTCCAGATATGGCCTCACTAGGACAGAGTGGAGGGAGAGATAACCTCCCTCGACCTGCTGGGCGCACTCTTTTTAATGCACCCCAGGATATTCTACTGTCACCCTTTGCAATGGATGGAGATGTGTTCTCTTTGAACACAACCACATAGGTCTGACTTCAGACCTTCTAACTCCCACTTTGGAGTGTTTATTTGTTCCACTTTGATGAAGAAACTAATGAAGCAATTTCAGATGACTGGACTTAGCATGAGATGTCAGTAGTCTCTAAATAACTACTGAATTACACAAACAAAGTAACCACCAAGTCATCTATTCAACCAAGAAGTGGTGTTAAAAGTACTGTAATAAGAATTTCTGGATCTGGCAGTAATTCCACACAGATCACTTTACTTACTAGCATTTTTAAATCTTGAATGTTTAAAAGTCTAGGAAAAGCCATGTTACTTCTTAATCCTATGTTATCTCTTAAATTTGTTTTAATTCTTTGATTTTATTTCATCTTATTAGTAGACTATTTTTAGCTGTAGACTTTGGGAACAGTGCCTTTTTTGCCTAGTGGTTACTGACAGTAGCCTTTTTGGTTGTTAGTTCTGAAACTCCAATTTTTGTAGCACCCCATCATTTTTCACTAGTGTCATCTCATAACAGTGTGGGTGTTTCATCAACACCCAAAAGTGAACTGCAAAGATGCAGTTCAGTAAAGTACCTAAAATGTGGTTGTCTTAGTCTGTTCATAAATGTATATTTATATTCATAAATAAAAATGCCAGGATGCAATATATGTCTCTAAATGGTATCTGTGCCTGTCACTGAGAGTGCAGTTAGTGCACAAATCAGTGCTGGCTCTTTTCCTCTTGTATAAGTTGTATATGGAGAAAAAAATTAAGTTTTAAGTACCCACCTGATCTGCCATCACTTCCAGCTTGGGGTCAAATGCTAATGAGTGCTGTACAACCTCCTCTTCATGCATGCCTTATTAGTAATAATGAGGCTTGAATGAGTTCACTGCCTTTCCTTCTTATAGACACTGCTACATACTGCATATCTTACTTGCCAAGCTTTACAAGAGTAATATCTCATAACATTGATTTATTTTTTATGATAAGTTACTATATCCCAGTGTCCTCATTTCCAGGAAAGACTTGCTGAAGAAATTGAGAAACTGAGATCTGAACTGGATCAAATGAAATTGAGGGCTGGTTCCTTAATCGAACCCACGTTGTCAAGGTAATGTTTAATGACAAAAGTTTTCTGACTTTGAGTTGAAATACAACTTAAATTCATGTCAAGGCTTTAGATCAGGGACATGTCAGACCACACATAAAAATAAAATGTATTTCTTTAAAAATGTAAAATGAGTGTAATTAATACAATTGTTGCTTTTCACTGTTTTCATATGTAAATGGGGCCTTAGAGCAAAGAGTATAACCTGAAATACTACTGAGATTAAGGAAAGGTTTTTAACATCATGGAATGTTTTCAAAAATATATCCAAATACTGAACTTTTTCTCAGGAGAGCTTACTAATAGAGTTGAAAACTTTAATGCTGAAACTAATCAGTATATTTGTGATTATATTTATTCTGTCCATGTACATCTAAAAAACACTTTTTATTAGCAAGTAGCTCAGCTTTTCTTAGTGTGTTAGGTAAAACAACAGATCTCCAGCTAAAGATAAAGGCACTATTCAGAGAGATCTGAAAATATCACAGTAGGATGTTAAACATTATGCCTCTTTGTGGTGGAACAGCAGCATGGAAACAAAGTGAGATGTCATAGAAGTAGTCACCAACAGCTGAAATTATCATTCTAGATAAACAATCCTTCTTCCTTAAAAGTATCCTTCAAAATAAAATTGTTATTCTAACGAAAATTATATGCTTTTTTTCATAACAAGAAACACTTCAGCTTTTAAGACCTGCCAGCCAAAGCTCATAGATCAGGACTAAAGTCACAGCACTGTAATTATTATTTTTGTTGGATAATTCCTTTGCTTGAATCAGGTATTGTTTCCTCAGACATCTTTCTAAGTGCTTGGATATTGGTTTCTCCCTTGACATTTTATTATCTCTTGGAATGATGTTTTTCTATACATGGAGAAACATGAATCACTTAAATTCAGAATATAATGTTTGCAACTGTTTTAAGTTTTGTTCCTTTGGGAGAGTTAAGTATGACTAAAAGCTCACACAACACTGTTTTTTTGAGAGATCTTGGAGGGACACAGACTACTGAGCTGCTGCAACAAACAGCAGAGATGTTTTCAGAGTAGCCCACCTTGATGAACAGCAACTTTTGTTGCTGGGTAAATGAGTATCACTAGTTTATGCTCTGTAAATACTCTGATTTAGTCTGATTAGCCTTTGTTAAAGGGTTGTTTAAACTTGATAACCTGTCTAAAAGTTTTGAGAATTTACCAAGTTTCCCCAAAATAGCTTATTTCTCCTTCCATGGCCTGACCGCACAAAACTACCAGCCCTCTGGGGAATAGGGAGGTGTCAGCATTAAATACTGTTCTCAGCTCATATTCAGTTCTGAGTTTGCAGAAGTTTGTCCTTTCAGTGGAAGAGTAGTGAATCTGGTGAGCAGATAGGTATTTACTGCCAGACACTGGAACCTGGGATGTTTCTTTTTTCCTGCCAACTTGCTGCATAAGTGCCAAGTATTAGCAATTACCAAAGCAAAGTTCTATTACAGCAAATAGAGTACAAACACAGAAAATAGAAAAGTCTATGCCCTAAGTGGTTTACTGTGTAACAGGTGAGAGGAATACAGGCAGACCCCGAAAGATTATTGTCTGATGCTGTAGATGGAGGACTTAGGACATTCGTAGCCCAGCTGGTGTCAAGTTTTCTTATTTGTATAATCAAAAAAAAGTGCTTTTTAGAGAATGTTTTAAAAAATAAATTTATATTTTTTTTAATATGATGGAAGTTTCTACCAGGCTTGATGGGAAGCCTAAAAGAAGATAACTGATCGTTATTTAGAGAATGACATTTATGACAACAGTATGAGTTCTGATGTATATTTTACCCAAAATATAAATTCTAAAATATTATTCAATCTGTGACATTTTTATATATATGACTTTATTATTATGGTACATAGTCACAATCTAGGAATTATGGTACCTTTTAAAATTTGTTTTCTTACAGTATTTACTTTTTCTGTCTAACAAACCATATTAATGCTGGAAAGCACTTATGTTACATTTGTCACAGTACTTATAATACCAAATAGTAGGTGCGTTTCTCTGTCAAAGAAGTTTTGTATTAGAGTCTTTCATGTTGGTTTTGTCATGATGTTTTTGCATTTCCCGTTTATCAATACACAGGCATCACAATTATAGTATTTTATTTTTAATTTATTAAGGTGATGTTTTAAATTCGAGACCAGTGCTTCAGTCTTCAAAGCATGACTAGGTTTTAATTCAAATTCAGTTGTTCACAAGGAAAACTTAATCTCTATGTGTAGAAATAAAGACACAGAACTCAAGCCCAGGAAAACAATCACAGTCTACAGTTTTCCGCATATATACACATGGTTTTCTGAATTATTTCCTTCATTTTTGGGAAGCAGATATTCTATTACTTAGCTTGATTATGTCAGGATTAAAGCTGTCATTTTCTTGAAGAACATTCTTTATGAAGTCAGATAAGTGTTTAAGAAAATCTTACTCCTGTTTCCTGTTACTGATTATTAACATTGCTGTGAACCCTGGAAATTGTCTGTAGGTGACTGTAAACATTTTTCCCATGTTCAAAAAAAACCCAAACAGACTAATCTCTCATTTTCTGCTTTTATGGATAGAATATCAAACATTTTTAGGAGTCACTATAAACAAATAGATATTTAGTTGTCTTATCAGTATGGCATTTGTTACATTTAGTTTTACTGCTATAATCATCCTATTTGTGTATTTTTATGAGGAGACTTCTACATGATGAGAAATAGAAAGTGTTCAGATCTCTGCTGCTGTATCTGAATGATCAAATGGTGTGTGAAACTTTGTCTTCTTTGACTCCACTATGGAGCCTGAGGGCAGGATGCACCTCTTACACCACATAGGGAACTACTGCTGTTTGACCAAGGACAGAAAGGCTGAGGACCACTGCATGCAGCTGAGAAAAGATATACTCAAGTCCTAATGTCTGCAATGCCCCAAGACTTACTAAGACTAGAGGGAAAATTGTAGGTTAAAACTCCCAAAAGCATCATCAAATAAAAATGAACCATTCATATTCTCATAATGCAGAGCACAAATTTACAGTGCTGGTCCAGAAGTAGGATTGTTTACCTGGTGTGCAGGATGCCAATACTCACACAGAGCAGGGGTATTTGATTTATTCCATGTCTGCAAAGAGGTGGGTGCTAGGTGGTAACTCCACGAAGCCAGCACCCCAGCACACAGACTCTACAACGTATTTATTTTGCTACAAGATTAGAAAAAAATTGCCTAGATTCATAGCAATTGGTTAGTAATTAGCATATCTTCTACTATTGTTGAAGTATATTCAAAATAGTGGGTAGTTCTTTAATTGGGTGGTTGGTGGGTTGGTCATGAACTCTTCCTTGTACCCTTACCTTTCTCCTAGGTACTGCCTTTCCCCTAGTTACTGCCTATTTTTCCTGCCCTCAGGCCTCTCGGGACTTTCCCTTCCCCATTCCACCCTTCCTTTTTGCTTCTCCCCCCTCCCTGCTCCCTTCTGGGGCAGGACTTTTCCTCTGAATCTGTATCTCTCAGTTCTTCTTCTTCAGCTCTTGTTTCACTCCTTCGTGAAACAAGGTAATATATTTAATCCTAAATTATAGTGTCTGAGCACTAACCCAAACAAATTTGTACCAGTAAAGTGGGAAATTTGACTTTATAGATATCAAAAGTAAGAAATTGTTACAGATCCCTTCACACATGAACATGTTCAGATGCTTACAATAACCTCAGACATATTTATTTGGGAAAGTAATGGAAGGAAAATATACAGGACAATACACATTCAGCAGCCAATTCTGTAAACTATCTCATTCTGAAATCTGCTTGTTTTTTCATATTAAAATTTTGGATAATGAGTTTTACTATTCAAGTCCTTCATTTTGAAAAATGAAAGGTTCTATAAATCTGTTTAATTTTCTTGTAATATGATTTCAAGATTTCACTTTTTCACTTTTAAATTTTATTCTGTGCTCTTTTTTTTCCTTTTTTTTATCTTTTCTTGGGTCATTTATTCTGATACATAACAATTTATTTGTTTAAAGAAATATATCCATGTTCCTAGACTGAAGGTCAGTGGATTATTCCTGATGTTGATAGTATTACGCTCTTAGTCTACTTCTGTGGCTCTTTTTACAGGCCTCATCTGGACACATCAGCAGAGCTGAGATATTCTGTGAGTTCACTGGTTGATAGCCAGTCTGACTATCGGTCAACTAAAGTGATAAGGCGACCTAGAAGAGGCCGGATGGGTGTACGCAGAGATGAACCAAAGGTTAATCCCAAATTTCTTCTCATATATTATCTGATAAGATAATGAATTTCAGGCTGATAAACTTATAGTTTGTGTACTTCAGGAAAAACAACAAAACCCAAGACACACACATAAAAACAAACAAACAAACAAAAAACCCCAAGCAAAATCCCCAAATACCAGGGTTTTTTTTCTATACATAGTCAGGCAAGATGACTGTTATAGTAAAATGAAGGCAGAAAAGGTTGAAATTCAGACATCAAAGTTCAAGCATGCTCAACAGTCTCTTTTCTGGGTATATTTTTATGTAAACTTTCCTGATAGTTACTTGTACACATTAGAAATTGTGTGAAAACACTTTATATCATCTGTAGTAATATTGCAGATATTAGTGGTGAATTAATTGTGAGAAAATGTTAGTGGCTTTCCCTTCCCATTTTATAAAGTCACAGAACAGCAGGGGTTGGAAGGGACCTCTGGAAGTCACCTAGTCCAACCCCCCTGCTAAAGCAGGATCACCTTGAACAGGTTTCACAGGATGGTGTCCAGGCAGGTTTTGACTATCTCCAGAAGCGACTCCACAATGTCTCTGGGCAGCTTGTTCCAACTGCTTTGCAAATGTTTTCCATGGAGTAAGCCATATGCATCCTAATTCCTGCTCAGGTAAAATCACTTGGAGATCATGAGTGGAATAGGACCCAGCAGATTGGCGTTTTGAGCAGCCATCCATTTGAAAGTGATACTGAAATGTCTGACATCGATGACGATGATAGAGAAACACTTTTCAGCTCCATGGACCTCCTGTCACCAAGCGGCCATTCCGATGCCCAGACTCTGGCCATGATGCTACAGGAGCAACTAGATGCAATCAATAAAGAAATCAGGTATGTAGCCTGAACCAGCTGTTGATGCATTTATGATTAGAGCTTCAAACTTCCTTTAGTGTGTGAGTTTCCAGACCATTCATAACAATTAGGAAACCACTTGTACACTTAAAGGATGTGTTCACTTTTCAAATGAGAGTGTTGATTGTGTGACGATAACAATGGCTTCATTTCCTAACCATAGAAGTTTCTTTCAAAAATCTTCCAAGGGAAGAACTGCTGGCCAGTTGAAGAGAAATACATTAGAGAAGGCTAATGCAGAGCAAATTTGGCAGATTGCTATACATAGTCCTCACTTCAGCCCTCCTGAATCAGATCACTGGTTTACTTAACACAGGATCTTGATTTAGCTGCTAGGTAGAATTTTATCTCAAAAAAGGAAGCAAGGCTGCACCTTGTATGTTGTCCCCACTGCTAAACTTATACTGAAGTATAGACATTCATTACCAACCCTGTCATTATTAAAGATCCAGGTAACTAATTTTGAAATATACACACTTTTCTCAAAAAATGGTTTTAGAAAGATAGTCTTATAAACTGTACTGCACTTCATATTTTCTTGGGATTGGGTTTTTTTTTTTTTTGTTTTGTTTTCCTTTTCAGGAGGGATAAGGGCTTATCAAATGATTAGAGATAGCAAAAGAGATTAACATTTATTTTGTCTTAGACTTTTTTTGTGATACAAATGATTTAGAATTTAGATTACTAAAATAAAACTGTTGTAATTCCCTTTCAAAATATTATTTCCATTTTAAGTTCCTGTCCTGCCTCATTTCAGAAAAAAACCCCAAACTGTAGACATTTTTCAGAAATTTTGAAGTAGATGTTAGGGAAGACTTTTCCCCCAGCACAGAAATTCGTAGGTTTCTATTTTCAATGTATTATGGTTTAATTTACTGTTTCACTCACAGAAATCTGGTTCTCAGTTTCAGCCTCCTCATTTTCTTATTCTGTCATATAACCTTGTTCCTTCATACACTTTCCTTCTCTTCACAAATAAAATCTCCTTTTAAACAAGTCCATGGGCAAAGGACTTCTAAACAAGTGTTATATTTTAAACACATTCTAGATGCAATCACAATTAAAACTAAACTAAAGAGCCCATTGAAAGCATCCTGTTGAGGTTTTATATGCTTAGGAAACATACTTGTTGCCTACAAGGGAGCTATTTTAATGACATTCACTTAAAAACATAATGCTTTAGAGACAACTGTCATTTTTTCATTGATTTGTAGGGATTAAGTGGGTAAATTATTTTGCATGTTCTCTTGTTTTATTAATATGGATTATCTGAGCAATTCCCTTCTTAAAGGCCCAGTTTCATTTGACTTTCAATTTGTGTTTGTGCTTTAGCAAAGGAAAATCAGATGAAACCAACTTAAGATTGGAATTAGTTTTCTCTGGTAAATCGGATTGTTAATTCCCTCTCCCCTATACTGTCTCCTTTATATATATAAAAAAAAAAACAAACCCACAAATCAGTCTTCCAGAAATGTCATATATCAAGTCTTGTTTTCAGTCAGATTCTTCGAACGGTTTTTGAGAATGGAGGAATTAAGAAAAAGAATTTTATACTCCCAGTGATTGAAAAAATACACTTTTCAATACTATATTGGACTCCATCTATGATATTAATCTTTGTTTTCTTTTACTATCAAATCTCATTTGAAAGGCAACATATTTAAGTTTTGCTTTTGGAGTGTTCAGAGACAAATATAACCACATGCTTTTAATAAGGTTAATCCAAGAAGAGAAAGAGTCAACAGAACTGCGTGCTGAAGAGATAGAGAACAGAGTGGCCAGCGTGAGCCTGGAAGGATTAAATCTAGCCAGAGTCCACCAAGGTACATCTATTACTGGCTCAGTGACTGCATCATCACTTGCAAGCTCATCTCCTCCCAGTGGACACTCAACTCCTAAACTCACCCCTCGTAGTCCAGCCAGGGAGATGGACAGAATGGGAGTGATGACGCTGGTAAGAAACTTTGTGATGCCAATTTTAGATGTGATATTTCTAGTGTTAAATACTTCATCTTTTCACTGTATGAATGGCTTATGATCTAATGATTTATTTACCTCTTCATACCTCTTCCCTACTATATGGACATTTGCGTGGTTTTGGGTTTTGTTATTGTCTTTTTGAGCACTGCATGATTCACCAGGGACATAATGATCAGAGTATCAAGGGCCTTCAGCACTCAGGCAGTGGAATTATTACTGAACTGATAATTGGAATTACTGCAATCAATTCATGTGTAAAAAATATTTCCTAATGAAAACCTCTGAAGTAATACCATTACACACAGTTGTCTGTGGGACTATTGCTGAGTTTAAACCTCCAAAAAATGTCTAGAAGACGTTAAAACCTACTACTTCATATATATGATCATTTGAATACACTTATTCTATATTTGGTATACATTTTTATACTTGTATTTTTTATGTATTCAAGAAAGAAGATAAAGCACTTCAAAGAAATATTTTGTTCTCCAGTAATTCATTTAGCTGATATATTTCATCACTGCAAGCAGCACACATAGCTACCAAGCCATCAAATTATCATGCAGAGCTTTTCTAACATTACTGTAACTTTGAAGACATATTCTGCAATATCTGGTTTGATTTGGAAAGGGATTTGCAAAAAATTAATGTTTGTTCTAGTCAAAAAGAAACACTGCAACAGTCAAGTAAGGGAAGGAAGTATGTGATGACATAATCAAGGTCTTATCGATGCTGTGTGTCCCCTTGTGGTCCATTCCTGAGAAGCACCAGCACTGGTTACTTGTGAAGCCTCTTAGAAGAGGAGGAATGAGGTTTCATCTCAATCAGAAAGCAGAAACTCTCCTAGATGGTGGCTAAGAACAGCTCGAGTGGAGCCTGGCTCTTCATTCTCCTTAGTTGGGAGTAGGGACTTGAGTCTACCATCACTAGTTGGTGACTCTCTTTTCCTGTGAATTGGCAAGTTCTTGTATCCACCTCTGCCCCTCCCAGTTTAGCATGGTATTTGCTGCCTTCTTGGGAACTAAAGAGAGCAGAGAGGAGGTCAGGTCTGGCAGCTGTGGCACACTGTGGCACAGATTCTTTGCTGCCACAGGTTCCCACTGCTGAACAGCAGAAATTAAAATGGTGGCACAGGCCACTGTGGAGAGGTGGATGTGCAGGCTGCCGTGGTGCCACCTACTTCCCCAGAGCAGCACCTTCCCAATTATGTAGCTTGGCTTCATTTTAGCAGCCATTTTAACTAAGCAGTCTGGCTACAGGAAGATGCTAATGGCTTCCAGGAGACACCTTCCAGCAGACACCTGGACTGCTTAGTTGCTTTGATTTGGACACAGTAGCCTCGGGTCAGTAGATTGATCATATTAAAATACAAAATGACAGCATGGCCTCTGCACTTCAGGTTGCCACGGCCTCACTGCCATCTGGCTCTGTCTGTGCTAAAGTTTGGACAGAAATGTCTGAGTTACAATTGAACTGTTGATACATATTAAGCTGTAGAAGTAGCACTCTGTGTGCTCCACAGCACAGACCACAACTTTTCTCACTCTCATCAACTGTTTCAGGACACTTCTGCCCTGCCCTGTTTCATCAGGAGTTCAGTGTTGAGTATCTCCTTCCCCTTGCTAACAGGCTATCAGACATCTCTCTCGGTGGAAAAGCTCTGCTGTAGATGTCTGGTTTGTAGGGCTCGAATTGCTGAATAGTCCTGTAGGGGCTGGCTGGAGGGGCAATACTGCATGAATTTCCACAACTCAGGTCCATGTAGGAAATAATTCTGCAGTGTATCTTCAGCTTTCTTGGAATGAATGAGACATCTATGGAAAATAAAAATGAAAAGGGGGTTGAACAAGACATGCCTAGCAGCCTTCTGCTGCCAAATAAACCTGCAGTACATAAGATAGGTGAATTTGTATCCATTAGCTGAAAATGCCACTCAAATTAATTTGTGATAGCTGGTCAGAAAGACCCCTTTGTCAGGCATGGTTTTTGTTGATGATATTTTGTGTTTGTACCTGATGAGGCACCAATATATTTTCAATATTAGATAAAACAAATTTTATAAATCTCTGTTTTGGAGGGTTGTGGAATTATTTATATGACAACTCCAAAAATAAAACCAGGTACTATAAGCTTGCAATGTCATATTCTATGCTAAGCTTATTAAAATGAAGGACATACTATTTTTTTTAAAATAGCTGTTTTCGCAGAATGGTATATTTGTCAGGGCTTATCTTATGATGTGACACCAAGTGTATAATTACTATATGATATGGATAGTATTAAAGTAATGAAATATTTGCTTCCCTCTTCTGAATGTGAGAAGAAAATGTGAGGCTTTTTTAAATGCTGGAATAAGATTTATTAATCTTTCTTTTTTTTTGTTGTTGTTGCTTTTGTTACCAATCTAAGCCAAGTGACCTAAGGAAACATCGGAGAAAGGTATGATACTGTTTTCTTTTTTAGTTTGGGAGAGCTCATTTATCAATTACTCTTCTACATTTAGTACTTGCTAGCCACTGTATCCTTTCCTCTCCTTTCTGATCAATTCATGAACATAGTAGTTTTAAAGCTACCTGGAAAGGCTTGCAGTAGTCACAGCTAAGTCATAGAATCAAGGCCCATCAGTGACAGCTTGTAGTAGTAGCCAAAGCAGAATAAACTTAAAGGAATACAGTTGTAAACAAAGTGTGGACAGAAAGAATTACCTTCAAATATACTTTGGCCATTCTTCTTGCTGGAGGTACCAGAGTCAGACTACTTGAAATATTCTGGAGCGATATAAGGTTGTTTACAGAATTGATAGTGAATATGGGATTTATCTTTACATGAGAGGAGACTTTATTTAAGAGAAATTCTTAGATGCTGTGACAAAACTCCTTTTTTTTTTTTATGCATATTTTCAAGCATTCTTACAATTCTGTTAACAAGCTATGGGACCATGGTCCTGATCGTGTTAGTGTTTCTCCTGTTCTTTACATCACTGAAAAGCTTTGTTTACTTGAATAATCCTTTTTCATGCAAAATATATGCTCATATATAAGGGTATTTTCATGTTAGGCTTTTACTAGGTCAACCTGTTTGGTAAGAAATGATTTAATTTCTTTTCCAGGTGTAATCTTTTTTTCTTTCCAATATATAATTTAAGCTGCCATATTTAGGCAATTGCTCTTTCACAGTAGTCTCTTTCAAAAATAAGAATCCTCACAATTTGCTCAAAAAAAAATTGCACTTGACTCCATACATGCTTCAGTTCACTTGACAAATTCATTAAGCATATGCTGAAAGTTTCTGGAAAAGCTAATCTGCTTTCATGGAGTCTCTCTCCCCAGATTGCAGTTGTTGAAGAAGATGGGCGTGAAGATAAAGCCACAATCAAATGTGAAACTTCTCCTCCTCCAACACCCAGAGCTATCAGAATGACTCATACCCTTCCTTCTTCATACCATAACGATTCCAGAAGGTAAGATATTTGTAACATGAATTGGTACTTCACTGTTTTACCACGTATTATTCTTTTTAAATCACGCTGTTTAACTATTCTATAATGACCTGATTTCCTCATGTTTCTAAAGCTCTGAAGGAAGAAGACTGGATTGTTTCACTTATGGGGAAATTATTACTGAAGTATAAACAATTAATTTGTTTACAGAGCTGCTCAGAGGAAAATAAAAAAGTATCTGCAAAGTTTGACATGTTATCTCTTCAATTTCTTTGTTATCATTTTGTAGTAGTTTGCCTGCTTCACTGGAACCAGAAAGTATTGGTCTTGGCAGTGTCAATAGCAGCCAGGACTCCCTGCACAAAGCTCCCAAGAAGAAGGGAATCAAGTCTTCAATAGGACGTTTGTTTGGTAAAAAGGAGAAGGCTCGACTTGGACAGCTCAGTAAGGAATTAGTGGTAACAATCCAAGATCACCATTTCACAGTCATTTTTCCATTTTTAATTTTTCTTTCCAGTTTTCTGATTTGCTTTCTTTTCCTATTTAGTCTGGCAGAACCTCTCCATTAAACTCCATTTCTACAAGCAGTTATATTTCACAGAATCACAGAATGCTTAGGAGTTGGAAGGGACCTCGAAGGATCATCTAGTCCAACCCCCCTGCCTGAGCAGGATCACCTAGATTAGATCACACAGGAATGCATCCAGGCAGGTTTTTAATGTCTCCAGAGGAGACATTTGTCAAGAGTTTTCTATGACTACAATGCAAATGAAAGGAGACTTCTGGCACAAATTGCTAGTCATCTTCTTGACAGAATTTACTGCTTCGGTATCTCCTTGAATTAGGGTAAAAGTGCTACCAGTGTGTTCTCAAATAATAAAAAATAAAGAAAAGGTGAGAAAGTAATAAGTAATAAACTACCGTAAGGGGTATAACTATATGATATGAAAGGTCCTTGCAAGTAAATGTAGTGGCTTTCATTGTAGCAGATTTCATTGTGTCAGTCCTCTCCACAGTCATTTGATTAGCTATGCTGCTCACAGCAGTGCTTTTTCTTCCTACTTCTGCCCTTTTCCCTTGACAAGACCTTAGTCAAAACACTAGTAGAAGTTTTCCTCTGTGATATTCCATAGGATATGTCTATACCACATACCACAAAACCCTCCAATCATAGTGTAATTATATTTGACTACCTTAGGTATCATAAGCATTGGAAGGTGAAATGACAGCCTTCAGCAAAGGCTCACAGTCAGCATGCTCAGATGGGGCAAATACAATCTCAGTCTGTATTGCTAGGCAGTAGCTAGGTTAAGATTAGCACATATACACATGCCAACAGAAGCATCAAATTGGTATAGATGTGTCACTAATACAGAAATACTAGCTCTTTCCTAGTCACGAAGATGTCACATAGTACAAATCTGTGAGGCACTCTATTTTTACTGCCATGTTGACCGCATTACTCCTGTTAAAAATTTGAGGGGTTTGCAGTAACTTTAAATGCTTAAGCAATATCAGAGTATAATCAAATAATTAAACATTCTCCATTTATACTCCAACCTTTCCACTCTCTGGTGGTGAGAACCTTGTGTTCTTTGGAAAAAAAAAAAAAAAGCCACGTTATTTCTAATTGTAGTTTAAATTATTTTTTTCTTAGTATAGGAAGAAGAAGAAAACTCATTTATTCAGTCTTTTAATGTATTTCAGTATCTGTTAAATGATTGTCACACCCGCAGTTCACCATCTGCACTGATGGAGAATTTTATAATTTTAGACTGTGTTATTATTTTACATTTACATTCCATGAAACCAATTTTATTGATACTGATAAATTCTGTGTAATAATCTATGTAATAATCACAGTAACTCAGGAACATAGAGGACAAAGATGTAATAAGTGTTGGTCTTCCCTACAGTTCCTTGAGTTGTGGAACAAAATAACTTTAAAGATTGTCTTAGTGTAATCTGGCAATAGCTTAATTTCTTAATAATACTCAACATGATTAATAAGACATATGTATTATTGGATAAAGCCTATTTGTAATTTCCAACACTAGCTCATGAAATTGCAAAAAGGTATTAGTGAAGATTTGCAGTTACACTAAATTTTTTTGGCTTCCATCCTTTAGCTCAACAGCATAATGCACATTTTAGTTAGACCTGTATAAGACTATCTAAAAGACTGCTAACTGACCAAAAAGTAGAAGGTAAATATCTTTAGAAATTAGGATGACGTGGAGTGGCTGAGTTACACTTTTTCTCTTCCTAATTTTTAAGATATCAAAAGAAAAATTTAGTGGCGGTTTCAATTCAATGGCAGTGCTTTAAAGAAAAAGCAAAATTTCAAAAATAACAATTGTAGTACTAGTTGAATCAATTCCATGACAGGTATGCTATCAGTGAAGTTATAGCATTAATAGTTCTATTAAGATGCTCTATCGGTGAAATCTAGATGGTATGTCGTATCATCACTGTATTGCAGTATGTTTGTATGGTTTACATAAACTCTTATAACTTATAATGCAAAATCAATAAAAGAATGTCATTTACTTCCTTGCTTAAATTGAACATTCTAATTTTACATACATACCTACTTCTTACATTTTTGAATAAGGAAAATACCTTTTCTTCAATAGCATGTCAAATACTGAAGAGGTAATTAAAGTAACTTTGAGCCTCAGAAATATTGATTTGTTTTCTTATATGCTTATTTGCACATGACTTGCCAGAGTTTTGTTATTTTATATTATGCTTCTTTTAACATATCTGCTAAACCATTTGCGTTATTGTTGAGAAGCAAATTAATTCCTTATGAGATCTTTCTTAGAATCAAATTTCTAGATTCTTCAAGACTTCTTTTAATTATTGGAGAAGGAAAGTGATATTTCAGGGAGCAAAAGTGCCTTTTATATCTTTTTAATCTATTTATTTGTTTGACTTTAGACTCATCCTGTCTTCTCTCACTTGGGGAAATACCTTCATAAACATGTACATATTCTTCCCATGTTACATTTTAAATATTCTTGTCCCTAAAACAAAGAATGCGGTACTGGGACTTTTAGCCTTGCCTAGGCAAGCTGATCTGCATGGTGTATGCAAGGTCAGCTTGTTAGGCAACATTTATCATAGCTGCCTGCATGTCTAAGATACTAACAAGCACAATCACTATATCCAATACAATATGCCTTGGGTTATTCGAAGGGCCAGATGTGTTTGTCTTGTGGTGAAGGCCATTATTCCATGAATACTTTCCAATCTCTGATATCTCAGGTGCATGAGAATGTGACTTAGAATCACTTAGGTTGGAAGAGACCTTTAAGATCATGGAGTCCAACCACAGCCTAACCCTGCCTAGTCCATCTCTAGACCATGTCCTTCACCACATCATCTTTAAATACCTCCAGGGATGGTGACTCCACCACTTCCCTGGGCAGCCTGTTCCAATGCTTGACAAACCTTTCAGTAAAGAAACTCTTCCTGATGTCTGACCTAAACCTCCCCTGGTGCAGTTTGTAATCATTTCCTCTTGTCCTATCGCTTGTTACCTGAGAGAACAGACCAACCCCCACCTCTCTGCACCCTCCTTGCAGGTAGCTGTAGAGAGCAATAAGGTCTCCCCTCAGCCTCCTTTTCTCCAGACAGCAAAGCCCCAGCTCCCTCAGCAGCAACTTGTAGCACTTGTAAAAGGCTGTGATGCAATTTCACTATATAACAATTATGCATTATTTTATGGTTAAAATCATTGAATCAGAATATAAATGTTTTAATTTAACTGTGCTTTCCTAATTATACCAGGGTCCACTCTACAGTTGGTCACTGTCTATTAGCTGAGATATAAGGAGTTGCCATTGCCAAGTGGAGTCAAGCACCAACCTCTACTGTTCTGTTCTCTTCCTTCCTTCTTGTGCCAGTTATACACATCTGAATAGCATCATAGGAGGAAATCAGCCTTCAAACAAGTGCTGCAGCCTGTCTATCTGCACACATACATGTGTGAATGAGAGAACAGCATGGAGTGAGAGCCAGGGGACTATAGTGACAGCTCTATGAGCAGGTCTCTTCATCCTTGAATACAAGCAGCAATAAAAAGGTCAAGGCATCTTTCCACTTCTACACCAGGAAGGTCACTTTAGAGGACTTACTGTATAATCAGCAGAGATCATATAATACTGTTCATGTCCATAGTTTATAAAAAATTTTATTTTGGTCCAGGCATCCTGGCTTACTGTAAATACCCCATTCAAGTTCTCATGACTTTGACAAGAACCAGGTGCCTATGAGGAAGCTCCAGAGAGACCTAGGATGCTTTTTAGTTCTCTGACAGATTCTTTGTGTCATCTTTGGCTTGGCAGTTTGCAGGGATAGAGACAACAAAGGCTCTGAGACCATAAGAGCAAAATGAAGACTTTAGTAATAAAACATTGAGCGATGCTGTGTTATGTATATGAGACAGTTCTTGGGATGGCACTTTCATTTGTACATTTCCTAACTAAGTTTAAAAATTATGAGGGCATTGCTTACTTAGGACCATGATGCTGAACCTTAGGAGATAAAGAAAAACAGGAAAAGGAGGTCAGGTTGTTCTTGTACATTTCTGATAAACACAAGGAGGAACCAAATTTTCTCTCTATTTGTGTGTGTAACACACACTTGCCAGAATTTACTTCTGTGTGTGATAAATGTTGTCCTCAAGCACCAGATGCCATGGCCTAAGGAAACAACCATACATGATGGAAGTGGGTGGAAGGGGGATGGACATGTTGAAGAAGGGACGAACTGGGAAAGAGCTATGGGAAAATACAGTGGAGTTTGGTTTTTTGTTTTTGTTTTTTCCCAGGAGGTTACATGGAAACAGAGGCAGCAGCGCAGGAATCTCTGGGATTAGGCAAACTTGGAACCCAAGCAGAAAAGGACCGAAGACTAAAGAAAAAGTGAGTAACTTTTCCTTGTGACTTTTTTCAGCTTAAACTTGATTTAATATCGGGTTTTGTGTGGTACTGCACAAACATGTAATGAGAAGCAAGACCACCTCCTATGGCAGTTTACCACTTCGAGTGGGTTTTTTGTCCACTGTAGAAGTTTTTAAGAGTGCATATAAAATATAGGGGAAAATATTGAGAATCTGACAATTGCACAAGTGTTTCATTTGTGAAACCACACAGGTTTATGAGAAAGAGAGATTTTCTATTTCACGTTGTCATTAATTCCGTCCCATTTGCTTCCCATGCAATTCTTAAAAAAAGACATTTAATGACTCTCTACATAGATTTTTCAGAGGGGGGGGGAAAGATGTTTTGCATTATCTATTGAATACATGATTATTTGTGTCTATAGAAGTCAAAGGGTCCCCATAAACCCTAGCAGCTTCACTTTCTTATTGCCTGTCAGAAAATGGCAACCTTCACAAAAATTATATAATAATTTCACGCTGTCTTTGGTGCACCTCCTTGTAAAAGCAGTACACCGATTCATAGCAGCTGCCAGCACCTGGGAAGAACTATTAAAATAAAGCTACAAACACAAAAGAAACCTTTTGGCAGCTTCATAGTTCTAGTGTAATTAGAGAGTGTCAGAGAAAAAAGATGGTACTAAAAATGACTTTGCAAATTCATTCTGTAAACAAACAGGTTTAGTTTTCATCCATAACCATTAACTTTAGTGCTATTATTTGGATTCTGAAAGCCTAATTTTTAAACTGTGTAAGGTTTTCAGGTTTCATTCAGTTGTTTAATGTTCCTTTGTAAAGTTTCAAGGGAATTTGTAATTGTAATCCATAGAATCTGGGGATATTTCAGCTTCTCTTGAAATTTATATATAGGCTATTTTTAATCACTGCTTTCATATCAAGCTCCTGATGTACACATCCATGTAATGTACAAATGTAAGTGTTCCACTTTAATCAGTCTCAATTTAGCAATTAAAGCTGGAGAAGCAGTTATTGTGCTAGCTGAGAGAGAAGAAACATTTTAAATTCAATTAAGAAACTCACAATAACATTCATAGGGTTATTGCAGTTGATGAGTCTTGTCCCTGTATTTCTGTCTATACATTTTTATCACTCATTAGTCATTTAGAAGTATATGGGTGAAAAGAGTATATTACTGTGCTGTTTTACTAAATCTTGAAAACATCTTTGAGAATGTCATTACCATTTGTAATGAATATAATTGAATTTTGAGCAACCTATTTTTTGCAGTCCCGATTTATCTTCCAGCTCTGAGGACTGAAGGTACCACAGTACTGAAATCACTTTGAAAGGATGAATGTATTCACTTTGTTCACATCTCATATTAGTTCCTTAAACTGGATAAAATAACATAAGACTTGACATATACTACTGCACACATAACATGATTACTTCTTATATGACAGTGGATACCAAGTTTTGGGTCTGGAAATAGTATATATACAGGTAATCTGTTATTAGATTTCTGTCTAGTCATACACAATTAGACTTTTCCATGCTTTCTGCTTTCCAAACCTTTCTTTTTTTCCTCCTGTGTCAGTCTGTCTGTCATTGATTCTTTATGGATTAGATATAATCAAAATGTTCTCTGGTGGAAGGAAAGGAATCTTTCCTTTGTGGCTATGACTATTCATCTAGTTGGAACTGTATGCTATTTATCTAAGTATTTGTTATATACCTGTGTCTTTCATTTTTTTCCCCTGGTCCTTTAGATTTGTCTGTCTTCATAGCTTCTCACTTGAGAATCCTTATAACTTCTTTTAAGATTCCTCTTCAGCCATTATCAGAGAAAAGTTACCATACGTTGTTATTTTATATATGTATTATATAGCCGAAGAGGAACTTCAATATGGAAAAAGTGTAACATTTTGTGTCAAAGATGATTCAGTAGAATCTCACATCTATGACAGTCATTAGGGTGCCAAAGTATCAACAGGGTGTAACAGAATTTACATCTCCATGTAAAAAAATGCAGGCAGCTATTTGCATGTCTTCCCTTGGAAAGTGTTAAATTGCAACAATCCAGAAAGTAATTTAAACAAAAGGTTTGTCTCAGTAGATCAGATTCCTTTTTGACAACACATAAATCCCTCTCGATGTAGTCTTCAAATACATGAAATAACTGCAGTTCACTGGTCTGGGTAGTGCAAGTGGGGATACTATGCTTAGAAAAATAAAAATAAAGAAAGGTTGGTAGTAGTAGTAAAGTATGAGATCTTCATAAAAGTTATTAAGAGAAATCTGAGATTCATTTGCTATCTTGTGATGTAGCAGTAAGATTTAAGTCGAAGTTTTTGGTTCCTTTTTACTGATAAACAGACTCCACAAACCCTTCACAGATAGTGAGCCCAGGCTCTGGTACAGAGAGAAGAGAGACCATCGCTTTTTAAGCATTTATATAGCTAATTTAGATTAGGACCTAATGCTCCAAGAGAACCAGAACCAGAAGGACAGTTAGTGGATAGGCTAAAGCAGAGAAGCAGCCCTTTGTGCTACATTTTAGATCTGGGAGAGCTTTCTTTCTTCTGGTTTTGTCGTTTCTTAAAGGGAAAACAAACAAAACCCCAAAACAAAATACAAACCCACAAAAAAGTGATCACCGAGCCAATTCCCTTTTCTATAAAGAAGGTATAAGGACACATACTGAACTTATGTTTCTCTCTTACATAAGTCAAGTGCAACAGCTTTCTGCCCTGTTAAGAGCTCAGAGAACTTCTTTTCAGTTCGGTGGTAGTTCTGGTGCAGGAAAGCAAGGGTTATCCTTTTGACATGAAACCAGATGTCTGATTCATCACTGTGATAAACAAATTCTTACAGTTCTCATTAACCTTACCAGAGTTTGCAATTAGCTTTGAGTTAATAAATTAAAATTCAAATTAAGTTTTTATAAAAGGACAAATTCCCATTAAAATGTTATCCATGGTATTTCAGTTTAATTAATCTCTTAAGTGACAAATACCTTAAAATGTAAAAAATCCTAATTCACTATGTTTAATGCATTCAACTTCATTGGTAATTCAGCAAGGATGCCCCTAACCCAGAGATGAAGCAGCATGATGTTTCAAATTGTCAGCTGCTGCAGCTCCTGGGTACTAATGATCTACCAGGTGTCTTGGACACCTGCTCCCTAAGAGCAAGCACGTGCATTGACCCTGCTCAGGCAACGTGGAATTACAAACACACTGCACTGTACTACACTATTTTAGCACAATTTACATGCCTAGAATAGACTACTGAATAATAGATTTCACTCTGAAAAGTTTCATGAGGGAAAATGGTAATTCTGGAGACCAATTCTCTCTCTGGTGATTATAGTGCCATTAACCAAATTTCAAAGTTTTCCCGCTTCTTACTTAGAAGATACTATTTAGATGTAAAATCTCTTTCAATTTCAATAAACTACTTAGACATCATTAAAATGTAATTAGCAGTTTTTCTCAGTGATATCTCAGACATTTATAAACCTCAAACAAGAGTCTCCATTTATCCAACATTTATTTATTACAGTACATATACTAGGAACAAGTCTTTCTCCTAAGGCATCAGAGATTATTAAGGAAGATGTGTAGAATATTTTAATTAGACCTAGCATGTTCCTAAAATCTTCTGAAAAGATTAAGTTCAGTTGCTTGAATCATCCATATGTGTTTGCTATCAGACATTAAATCATAGAATCACAGGCTGGTTTGGCTTGGATAGGACCTCAAAGCTCATCTAGTTCCAACTCCCCCTGCCATGGGAAAGGATGCCTTCCACTGGATCAGGTTGTCCAAAGCCTCATCCAACCCCATTTAGTGATAGGGCTTCCACAATCTCTCCATGCCAGAGCCTCGTCACCCTCATATATATCTCTAGTTTAAATTAAACCTTTTAAGTTTTAATATTTTAAATTGAGCATGCAGTCCTAGAAATCAAAAAATTAGTGTCAGTGGTGTTAAGAATGTTTATTGTGTTATTCCATTCTTTGGCAAAATAATTGATGTCACTAATGATTCAGATAATTGGCACTGATCTAAGTCATAAATTTTATTTGGTTAAGATATACTTTCCAGAAGGTAACCACCACTGAAATGAAGAATGGAGCTTTTCTCTTAGTACTTTTTGCTAGTGAGTAGTCAGTCTCTCTGAAAAAAAAAGTTACCTAGTTTCAAATTCAGAATGTTGTAGGTACCTTTTCTCCATGACTGTATATACACTATCCCACCTTCTCATAAGATCATCCTTCGAGGGTGTTTTTTGCACCAAACAGTAAGATGGTGCACAATAACTTTGCAAGCACTCAATATTGTCCAGATAGCCCAAGCTGGGACCCAGCATAGGAAGTTTTGTGCCCATCCAGTTTCAATCACGACTCATAAGGGTTTGCAGGTTTGGTTACAGGCATAGTGTCCTGTGGGACAGCAGAAGGTGGTCAGCCTGTGTCCCTAAAGACAATTCAGAAAAGGGGTTAATAACACTGTGCCTGAAAACAAATAATCTGTATCCCCCATAAAACATATTGACCTCATCTCAGTGAATAAATTAAGGTATTTAACAGAAGTTCTTTAAATGTTTTACTGTCCTTTTCAGTAAAAAGTATGATGAACCCTTTAAAAAATAACAATAACTAACAATAGACTAAGCCAAACTTGAAATATTATCAAAAAATAGAGCCCTGTTTGCTGTTCTTTTTGCTATAACTCTTCTAGTGAACATCAATTGTATTCTCCTTGTCCACAGTTTTGCTATGCAGTGATGTCAAATCGTCCTTATCCAAAAGCCTCAGTGGTGGCAAATACAGCTGTAAAGAGTCTTGCTTTGTCTTTTAAAGTGCAGTAGAGCTCTGAGTGCCATTAGAATTTATCCTTTCCAAAGGATAAATTTGGTATGAACCTCAACAGTGTGCAATGTTGCAGCAGCGAGTAAGTATCTGTCTGAAGAAGGAAGCATACTGAAGACAGATAAGACATACACGTCTTCAGTGTTGCTTAAAACTCTGTAATGGTTGGTCATAATCACTCATATTTCAAAGGATGTCTTTATTTTATCCTCTGCAAGGCACCAACATAAGGCAAGATTTAAGAGGCATTTAAGTGCTATGTAGTCCGAGATTGCCACACAGAGGTGGATTTCACCTTGTGCATGCTGCTAGTACAGAGTCTGCCTGTGGTGTTGCTTTCTCAGCAATTCCAAATACAAATTATTGTATTGTATTGTGTAAAAAAAATAAATAAAATAAAATAAAATAAAATAAAATAAAAC
>VXBZ01003932.1:363751-432259 GCA_013399135.1 Heliornis fulica
TTGACCATGGACAAGAATCCATTAATTCCACATTTCCAAAACAAGATGTGAGGTTTATATTTTCCAAGGAAAAATCAAACTAAAACATTCTTTACTATGAACCTGTTTTGAGATTTATTCCACTGGTACAGGGGGGTAATTTTTCCAGATATAGTCTCCTGCTTCCACAGGGATTGCAGAAAAGCCTTGATATGCCACGACATGTAACATATGTTTATATACTTGTAGAATCAAGACCTAAGCATTTCTCATAGTAAAAGTAGGGTGTAAAAAGATTTTTTTTTAATTTGTTGCCCTAATATAATAAATATGTATAATTTGACAAAATTATAATTATATTCAGTCGTTTTATTGGCTTCCATTTGTCTATAGCCTTCAAAAATTGTGACATGATAGAGAGAAGTCACAAAAAAATAGTCTTTACTTGGTGGTAATCCATGTTTAAATAAAAACAGTAAAAGAACACAGAACACTGGGACTTTCATTTTTTTCTGAGCAAATCTAAGTTTTAGATCCCTGTCAACAGGCTTCATGAAAAGATGTCTAGGTAAACTGTTTTGTGAAATAAGTATTTGAAATGCTGTAATTATCATTTAGTTGCTTTTGAATCTACACAATGCCCCTTTAATTAGGTTTTATGCATGCAACTGCAATTAGAATTTGTCATAGTGTATCTGTGACTACAAATTTTCTGTCCTCTGCAGCAAACAAATAGCTCTTTCTAATGATTTTCATAATTGCATGCATTTTGAAAAAATGAATCCAATTGGATTAATTAAGGTCTTTTTCTGTGCCATCCATCTAATGTTCCTGTATGCTTAATGCTTATTTAACACCATTATATCCTAAACACACACAATTTATTTTTACAGTAGCTCTTAAGACTATGATATCTTTTTTCCCCAATCTTTTATTTACTGAATCTTTAGGAAAATTCAAGCTTTGCATGTAATTTCTTCCCTTCCTACCTCATCTGTGAGGAACTACCTGATGCTATTAGCTCTCAGACAATTATTCCTCCCTTTCTAACAAACAATACTGTGTTAGCTAGCTATTATTTTCTATTTTCCCATACTCCTGGAGGACAGTTTAGGATTGCCTGCTGTGTCCACCATGACTTTCTCTTGGCTGGATCCGTGTCTAATCTTTGAGATATACATAAAGATGAATTTTCTTCTTAAACTTAATTAGCAAACATTTTAAACACTACTGGAAGACCCTTTCAAATTGTTAGTCAGTCAAAGCTTGTGCACTTTTAAAAATTTATCTTGCTATTACCTTAGATACTTGGAGCCTTTAAAGCATTACAGATGCAAGGATATGTGGGTATTTATCTTGCAGGGGATTAACAAACCTTACTGAGATTATTATGGCAATGAAAAAATTAATACAGCACGTATTATTCTGTATCTAATTTTTTTAAAATATTGTATTTTTAAAATAGTATTTTTATCTTTTGCCAAGTTTTTTTATTCTTTCACTCATAAAAGATATTTATATCAAGAAGTTGCAAATTTTTAATCAAACCCAGAAAAAAGCCTTATCCCTGCCTTATCAACACATAAAAGCCTATGTATTGCAATTGGGGATTTTCAGATAAATATAATCATTTATTTTCATGCGTGCAGCTGGCTCTATAAATAGTGACCTCCAACAGATGTAAATATCCCATCAGATTAACTGCAGAATTAGCATTTAAGGGAAGAATAAATAAAACACAGCAGAGGAAAAAATTCTATGTATATTTTAGTTTAATAAATGTCTAAGTGAAATAGTGTTCCTTCACTAAAGTAGTGCTATAGTGTTTTCATTATGAAAAGGTTAAAGTTAGAATTTAAAGATCCTTTTTTCTGCCATATTTTATTATTCTGAGGGCAAGAGGCTGACAAAGTGAAGGACTATCCCTTGATCCTCTGCCTCTGCGATGGGGGAGACTGCAGTGGCCTTCATGTCCCAGGAGTATCAGTGGAAGGTGTAAGAAATGGGAGTTCTCATTCAAAAGACTCTGGAAAGTCCAAAACTAAAAGCATTTCCAGCAAAGGTTTTCAAGTCAGAGGTTACAATTAGCTCAGTAGAAAATGAGTGTGACAGAGGTTTTGGCCCCAAAATCATAAATGCATATTCCATACTAATGCTGCTTCCATCGGATCTGGTAATTGTGTGAATAGTTCTCTCTAGTTCTCTGTTTGTTTTGCATGCCTTTGTTGACCTTCCTTTTCTAATTTTTTTCTTTTTCTCTGTGTAGAAATTTCTCTTTTGTTTTTCACCTACTTTTCTGTACTGTGCTTTCTCTCCTCTCCCAGATGTTCTGCTGATCTCATACATATGAAAACGAAATTTAAGATCTCGAAACTATCCCTCTCCTGCTCTCACTGACATGTCTGCAACCTCTTCTTAATTAATCAGAGAACAGGCTTTTCACCTCTAACTTTTCTACAACTATATCAAACATTTTTATATCTTGGTAAATCACTTGTTAATAGAGATATAACTTTCTGAGATGTCTGGGTTTCATTCAGGAATATAATTTTCTTTCATCATGGCAATTAAAGGGTGCTAAAGAAAGTTTATTACCAGCAATGGCATCCTGCTTTCTTCTACATATAGTGTTACAAATTATATTGGCAAGAATAGGTTACCTAGATGATACCAATATTGCTAATAATCTAGTATTTGTATGACTGCTCAAATTAAAATACTGCACAGCATGAATAACCATTAAAATGTGTATGAAGTCTAAATATTTAGAAAAAAAAAACACAGAAAAAAATTTTGTCTAGTTCATTTATGCTTATTTTGCTAGTCTATGAGTAAAGTACACATAGAAAAGTAAACATCGGTTTGTAATGCACTCAATTTTACTGTGTCTCTACGGTAATTTACTTCAATTGCAGATTTGGGTTTGTCACAAATATTTTGACAAAATTTTTAAAAAATCAAAAATTTAAAATTTTGACAAGATTAAAAAAAAATCTAAATTTGGGCAAATTGCTTTGATATGAAAATCTATTCTATATTTACTCTCTCTACTGATCTTTGCCATGAATATATATTGTACATAGAAGATGTCCTGTGCTGAGGGGTACCTAATTAAATAGCCATCATCATTTTAATAAAAATCTTATTTTGACAGATGCATCTGTTCTTCACAAGAACATTTCACTTCTTTAAAGCAATGAAAAACCAGTTAGAAATATTTCTATAGTTACAATGGTGGTATTATTCTATCTATCTATCTATCTATCTATCTATCTATCTATCTATCTATCATATGCTTTTTATTTTTTTAATGGACTACTATATGTTCATTAACATTTATGTGCTTTTTTTTTTTCCATTCATCCCTCTTCATCTCATGAAAAAGCATATCTGGGTAAGTTAAAACATCATGGCTGCTGAACATGTTCATTTTCAGCACCATGTTTATTTTCTATGTTTAATTTCTTTTTTTTTTTTTCCCTGTGAACCTTATGTAACAAATCCCTGCAGAAAACTGACCCAAATGAAAACTTTCAAAGTATTCAAACTAACAGTAAACCTCAGAAGCACACATCAATTCAGGTCAGGACTTGGTCCTGCCGGGCTTAGCACAATGAATTAACTACTTGGAGATAATTTCTGTCAGTTCTTTTAAACAAGCACATTTTGGAAGGTCTTCAGCCCAGAATCATAAAGACATTTGATAGTGTAAATCAAAGGAAAAAACATGCATGAAGGCCTAGATTAAAAAAAAAAATGCTTTTAAGGCAGAAATTCTTTTGATTATATCAGAGAGGACTCAGACACATAAACACTCTAGTCATCCAAAATACAATGTATTCTTGTCTGTTTGAGCTCTCATGATGTGTACCAAAACAGTATAATTTCATTTGTGCAAACAATCCCACTATTTTCTAATGCACCAGTTTTGGTTTTTTTTTTTTAATCTGATACCAAGTTTAAAATATTCATCTCCACATTGAGCTGTCGTACAAATGTGCTTTTTTCTTGAATAGTTTTTTGGAACTTATGGAAAATTTCACCTGTTGAAAACAGGTACGAGCTATAACTTGTATAAATGTGTAAGGGAAAAAAAACCTGAAGAGGACAGGGGTTACCACATTAATTTAGAATAAGTGATTATGGAATGGCTTTATATGAACAGTTTTGATAACATTTAATCAACCTGGGAAGTGTGTGTTGGGGGGATCTCTCATGTAGTACAGTACATACAAGATAGCAAATCTGTGTATTATGCAAATCTATTTACTTCACAGGTGTTTCATTATTTTTTTTTAAATAGTTCTCTGCATCTCTAAGCTGATAGGGTCTGTATTAAGCATCCTGAACACACTTCATTTAGCTTAATATATGTCTTCAGAAAAAAACAAATGCTGCTCTTCATTTTGCATGCATTTACAATCTACACTGACATAGAACAATTACAGAATCGTTAAATCTTTGCATATCTCTGTTATATGGGATACTGTTAAATTTAAAGTTATAGTTCCTTGATTTACAGATTTTAAAAGTAATTTTTAGTAGCATCTTGATTACTGTATTTCAGTCTTTTTTTTTCCTGAAAACTCCTTAAAGTTGATACATAACTTTTTGTAAGAAATAGAAATTCACTTTTTTTTTCTGTGTTCTCAGTTTGACTATTATATAAAGTATCAAAATGAGAAACAATGAGGATTTCAAGTTATTTAAAAGCCAAGTCACTTACATGCCAAAGTTGAAAGAAGATCTGAACACACAATAGTGCAGTCTTTAAATCAGACAGAACCATTCAGGTTAAATTAAATCAGCACTATATGGCAATACCAAGTCTGAGTATCTTTTTTTTTTTTTTTTCTATTTCCTACTTTAGAAAAATGTATTGTCTTGCAGAAAATAAATAGATAATGAATAAATAGTAACTTGTTCTTTTCTATTAGACATTTAATATAAGTCTTAGTTCATACAAATTCAACTACCTTATTTTGTCATACAATTAGTTTAGCTACAGAATTCTGGCTTCTCTTAAATATTTCACAAATGACAATGGAAAACATAAAATCCAAATACACCTTAATTCATAAGAAAATCTCTCTCCTGAATTTTGAAGTCTTTGAATGTATGTTAGCTTTCCAGAGGTAGATGTGATTAATCTTAACTTGAAATAATAGATTTACTCACAGGATTACTCAGATGAATGTAGCATATTTGGTCTATCATTTCTGTCTATTTCTCTTCTAGAGACCAATCATGAGTAATATTTTATTGTAAACTGAACAGTGTTAGGGATTATGATGATAATGTTGTATTATATTAGTGATTACAATTATTATTATTGTTATTATTGTTACTATTACTATTATTACAATGGCACTAACAATGAAAATAACAATAATTATATATTTGTCTGTAATCTTTTTGAGAAAATGTCTAGACGTAAAGGCCATGTGAGAAAATATTGGCTAATTGCCCATTAGCCAAAATTCTAAAATGAATTTGGCTTGTATTTTACAAACATGTTTTGACTCTTGACTTCACCATGCCTTCTTTTTGATTTCTCTCACACTGATTATTATGTTTTAACTGAGAGCCATTATAATATGCACAATATAATATCCCTAAGGACTCTTCATTTGAAGCTTACTAGAACTATCAGAGTAAATGCTATTATTTGCAGAAATATGAAGGTATGTGTTGAAGAATTGTTCAGATTATGCCAAAACAGTGTCTGAACTGTATGCACTATGCAGTGTTCACATTATATATATCAGAAGTCAGAAGCTGTTCTTTCTTGTTTGCTTTGTGGGGGGAGGTGGGGGGGGAAGCCTCATCTTCATAAAGACAATTGAGTCGCTGAATGATATGATTTAAATCAAGATCTTGTTAACTTCCCACACAAATTCTATTTAAAGGTTATTCTTATTTTTAATGAAGTTCATTGAGTTTTATGCAATGAGTTGGTGAGGGCTGCTGATACAGAGCTAGAATTTTCCTTCTGCAAGAAGATATATATGAAGTAGAAAAATTTCACGTTAGTGGCATATTTTTGCTCTTACAATTTCTCCCCTCCGTTTGCTGTCATGCACCTCTGCTGTCCAGAGGGGTCTTGAAGCCTTCATAGTCTCCATGATGTGAGACATTTGTGCTCTGTTGAAGCCTTCATAGTCCCCGTGGTATGAAACTGTTGGTGCTCTCAGCTTTGTAGGTCGATTTGGGCAGTTGTACCTGGTGCTAAAGAAATGTCCCAGTGTAACAGTATCTTCAGAAGTAATCTTCAGAGCAGTGGTAGAGGCAACCCCATTTCTCTGACATGCAACTCTGCAACACAACTTGACATTATGTGATTTTTCTTTTCTGTCTTTGATAAAAGAGTGAAGACATCCCACTTCATGACATAGTCTATCTAAAATAGACAAATACAGACATATCTCAGTTTTTGGATAAATGCTAAACAGTTAATGTTCATGAAATTTCCTGACTGCAAAACCAGGCTCGGGGTAATGATATATTTTAAGTAGCATATTGCAGTTATTCCCATGATGTTTTTAGGAAGAGGATTTTATTTGTGAAAATATAGCTTTAATTTGGAATTTATTCCGGTGGTACTAAGTAGTTTAAAACCCTATCTGCAAAACAATAGCATTTATGCTAAAAGCTAATTAAGGTCAATTCTTCCTTATCATCTTGTTTTCATATGTTACCAAAAAACTAAATGAGGATGGAAATAATTGCATTTTAAATCCTTTACCCAGTAGTGCAAAGTGGACACATTCTAACACGTGGTACCATTCTGAGAAAGTCTTAGGAGGAAAAAAGCCCCACGTTCCCCTGCAAAGCATCTTTCAATTTAGAAAAACTATGTGATGCTCCAAAATCCTGTTTTTGTAATGAAAGGAAGAGACTGATGAGATTTAGGGTATTTGTCTCTTCTTCCTCCTGTGATCAGTTGTATGGTTTGGCAAAGATGATTGAACTACAGTCACCAATATTTGGCTTTGGGGACCTTCTGTTTTCAGGAAGCCAGGGACTATCCCACAAGGACAACAATACAGTCAGACTGTTGCAAAATATTTGGGTTATATTCCAAAATAGGCAGATCACTGGATTAATTCTGCTGATTTGCACTATTGATCAAAATAATAAGTGTTTTTTATCCTATATAACACTTTAAGTTACATTGAAAGAATGGATTTCTTTTCTATAGTGCTAGTTCATATAAAATGGATAGGTGTTTATATGAAGCATTTTAGTAAAGGAAGTGTAAGTTCTGAAGCATAAAATTCTTTTTAAGGGAAAGAAATATGATAAAAATCCTTTTAATATTCCACACTGAGGCACAAGCTTTATGATGGCTGTATTCCCTGTACACGTCCCAGTAAAGGATTTTCACTTTACACTAAAAAGATTTTCAACCCAGAACACTACATGCCAAGACCCATATGATTATGTTTATCATACCATAGTCTTTAGCTATAGCATACATATATATATATATATATAGAGAGAGAGAGAGAGAGAGAGAACATCCCATTCCTTGCCTGGCCCCATTTTCTTCTGCCAGAATCCATAACCACAACTGTACTTTCCTTTAGCTCTGTGAGCCAGACTGCCAGACGTACCAGAAGGGCTTTGCAACACTGGAAGAGTGTATTTGTTTGAGAAGCACTGGAATAATGATAAGCCTCCACACCAAGCCTCAGGCCCGTTTAGATGTTGCAGTCACAGAGGACTCCCTAGAAATATGTACTTAATAATTCCAGCCTAAAGGAAGTAAGTTTTTCATGAAAGTGCCTCTACTGCAGGCACTTCTGTTCCTGAGGCCACACAGGGATTTAGTACCAAATCAAAAACATTGGCCCAAAAGTTTGTCCTCATCTCCTTATGGACCATGTGATGCTGCTCTGCTACTCGGAGCAGGAGCCTAACATAAGCAAGGAAGGCCAGCAAGCCCTCAAAGCCATCGTCTCTTTTTTTTCTTACTTTGATAGCCAGCCCTGCTCTTTCAGCTGGTATGGGCAAAGAGAATATCCCAGACTAAGAAAACATCAGGTCACCCAAAGGATGGGGCCTTCATGGGATTCCTGGCTGCAGAAGATACTGCTTCCTGGGCTTGGGCTGGGTCTCAGGAAAGAGCAAGTGGTACAGGGTTTTGCAGGGTCCATACTCTGCCATCGGACACCAAAACTGGCCATGTGAGGAAGAGGCACCCCTGTCCAGGTTGGATGGGGCCCTGGGCGACCTTGTCTAGATCCTGGCCTGGAAGTCAGTGGCCGTGCCTGTGGTAGGGGGCTTGGAACTCAATGATCCTTGGGGTCTCTTCCAACCCAGACTAGTCTGATTCTGTGGTTCTGAAAGCCCTAAGGAGAGTCATGCCAGCTCACCTCCCTGGTGGCAGGAGGACTATGCAACCCTACTGCAGCACCAGAGGGAGGTACAGAGCAGCTGTGGCTTTGCAGGCACCTCACAGAACCAGGGGGAAGACTACAATCCAAATACCTCATGCACAGGTAGCTGGGAGGTGGCCGTGCCTGACCATGCCTTAATTCTGCTTTCCAAAGTAGCCAAGTGTTTATGCCTCTATTGACTGACCTTCACTGCTTTTCTCCACGGGAATATGGGATTTATGCACCTCCTCCAGCTAATGTAGGAGGAGTAACATGCTCTTTGTGTACCCAGAGAGCAACTTTTTCTCATTTTAGCAAGGATTGTGCTTTCATAGGCAGCAAGGATACAAGCTCTGCAATGCAGAGTGACTAAGGGTAAAGAATGCTGCAAAGGATAGAAACTAGATAAACTTCAGTAACACTCAAGAATTTGTAGTGTTACATACTACTACAGCAGAAATACAGAAAGTAAAGAAGCTGTCTTTCTATTAATACTCAGAGTGAGGGATTTAAACATGTATGCAAAATTGCTATTTGAGATCCATATTCTAGTGAAGCAAAATTCTCTGCCTGGCCCCTTGGCAGCACAAAAATCCCAAAAGGAGCACTCCTTACAAGTAGGATCACTCCATCACTTTTATCTGCTGTTATTTTGTAGTACATACATTTGAAAGGTTGCTAAGGCAGTAAAGAATTGCCATGAGATAACTGAACCACAAAAGCTGTAGTAATAAAGGAGGACAAAGCCAAATTGAAGCTATAATTCCAAGATTTCCTTGTTATGTGGGAATGTTAGCGAATTTTAATACTGCATTAGCATAGTCCAATTTGGTTTTCACTACAGCTTGTTGCTGGTAGCATTCTTTTGTGTCTCACTTGGTAGGAGGCAGCTGAAAATATGTTGTTGAATAGCAGAAAAAATGCTTCTGAAGGATTGCTTTTTCTACTCCAACACCACGTCTTTATTCCTGCTCCAGAAATAAAAATTTCTGGTCTAATGGTTGAACATGTTTAGTATAGAGCATTCTCCTGTTAGTCTAGCTCACTGGTCTATACATAACTTACCAAATATTTAATACTGCTGCATTAAATGTATTTTTAAGCTTTGAGAATGATGTTTTGCATAGCACACTCATTGCAGTGCAGGGAAGCTGCAGGTGCAGGATTTGGTTTGATATCTGATCAACTCAGAGCAAATATATCTATGTATAAAATTGAGAAACCACATCAATTCTATATTTATTAAAATGTACAATCAGTAAAACATGTAGATTTCTTTTGTATATTAGTAATAACAACTTGATTAAAATTTACATCAAATTGTTTAAAATACAACTTAATGAGCCATGGAGGACGTACTTAAGATGCAGCATTACAGCTGTACTCCAGAGATCCTAGAATTGTGACTAACTGGACCAGCAGGGTTTAGTGTTTCAGAGACCTCTCATACTCAGTGCATTACATCCATGCTTAGCTCAGGTCTAGAAGTTGGCAATTTGGGGTCTTTCTGAGTCATCAGACCAGAGCTAAGCTAATCTCAGGAGGCATCCCTCAGTTTTCCTTTTCACCAATGTCTTCTATTAGCTGGGTGATCATTTTATGTATTGCTTTGTGTTTAAAGGGATGTCAAAATGCACCAAGAAAAAAAAAAAAACCAAGTTGGGAACAGATGAATACATTCAAAAAAGGAGAAGGAGCTGTGTTGTTCATTGGTGTTTTCTATGCCCTTTCTATGCCTATCATCATGTTTCACTCTTACTCTTAACATGTCCCTACGCATACTCTGCATATTTAACAATTTTTGATCCATTTCTAGACATGAACTTCTGGAAGAAGCTCGGAGAAAGGGTTTGCCTTTTGCACAGTGGGATGGACCTACAGTGGTTGCCTGGCTGGAGGTAAGTGGTGACCATAACTTGGAAGTGTGCATCACATTTGTAGGCTGCATCTTTGTGCTCACCCTTACAAATTCTAAAAGAGTCTGTTAAAGTCTCCTCCTCTCTCCCCCACACACTGTGCACCAAGCAGATTTTGACACTGGATAGTGTAAATCAGAGACTTGAGCCAAAAAAAGTAGGACAGAATTACACAGGGGGATAAAAACAGGAGAAAAAAGGTTATCTACTGCACTTGAACCCCAGATTTCTGAAATCTTATACTTTCTTAACCTCTATATATCTTTGAACTCCACAGGCAGAGATTATGTAGGATTAAAAACAAAAATTAGCTATCAAATTTCCTTTGAGTTTACCACAAAAGGTACATCTTAATAATTTTAATAAATTTAAAGAATTTTAACTTTCTCTCTTTTTCAAATATAATGGGAAAATAGAATATGATTTATCTATATCCTTAGAAGAGGAAGAAGAGGTGTTCCTCTCAACACTTTCACCTGGGATGTGCAAGATCCAGGTTGAAATCTCTTTGATTTGACAGGCAGTGCCTTAGTCTCTGAAAGGTGATCTGCAGAGAGCTCTCCTTTTTTTGTAGAGCCCAAATGAATGGATTTTGGAACCCCTCCAGAGAAACATTCAACAGAGCTGTCCGTCAATTTTGACAAAAAACAGTGTACGTTTTAGGCAAATGATCTATTAAAAAATACATATCCAGATGGTGAGAGGAGGAGAAAGGAGCAAGTAAGGATGTTCTTACCCGATCCCTTTTACATGGCAAGGGTGTATCAGTTCAGTGCAGGTACAAGCTCTTTGTTGGCACAAAGAACAGGTGTCTCATTCCTTGTCAATACCAAGCGTCTCTATATAGTCCCACCTATTCTCATCTGTGCTGTGGGTATCATCCATTGAGCATCAGATAGTATTTGTAGTTTTTCCTTGCAGCTAAAAAAAACCCAAATCCCCCTCCAACACTTTAACAGGATTATACACAGGGAAAAAATGAAGGATGAGGAATGAAAGCAGCAAATGTCTACAATATTTCTGCTTTGTGTTGGAATTGCAGAAGGTACCTAATGAAAAAGGTGAAGTGAAAACTGCAGAAAGGCAGTTGAGGTAATTGCACATTGCCTTGGAAAATAGGATGGTATCTTCCTTCCAAAACAAAATTTCAGTTAATATGGAGCATTCATTAATTTAGCCACTACATGAGTTTTTTCATATGGCTTTGAGAGTTCTATAACCAGATTTGTATGAGTGAGAAATATTCGGTATTACAGTGGAAGCTGATTTGCTGGAAAGGTGAATGTACAAATGTCTATACATTTCTGAATACTGAGAAAAATCTGCCCTTGATGTCCTCCAGGGTGTTCAGATATTTGAAGGCATTTCTGACAAGTTAAGCCCTAATCTTTTTTGCCTTGATACTTACCAGCAAAATAGGATATGCATCTGTCTCAGAGAGGGGCTGTAAAGGGAAGTCGATGTCTATGAACTTCTTGAGAAATAAGATGAAAGTAGGTCCAAACTGGAGCATAGGAAGTTCCATGTGAATGTAAGGACTTTGTAACTTTTTTACTGTGAGAGTGACAGATCACTGGAACAGGCTGCCCAGAGAGGTTGTAGAGTCTCCTTCCTTGGAGACATTCAAGACGAATCTGGATGTGTTCCTGTATGATTTAATCTAGGTGATCCTGCTCAGGCAGAGGGGTGAACTAGATGATCTTTCAAGGTCCCTTCCAATTCCTAATGTTCTGTGTGATTCTATGTGAAGTTTATGTTGCAGTATTCAAAGCAGATTGAATACTGATGATAAAAAGATGAGGTTAGAAGTATTGAATACATTCAGTGATCATCAGCACATTCAGTCAGCAGATGGACACTGTGTCCATTTCAAACTCTCCTGGGCCAAATACAATATGTGATGTTTGGATTAAAAAAATAAACTAATATTAAAGATGACAAAGGCCCAAAATAAAGAAGAATATGTTACCGCAAGTGTGACGTTTCCAAACTTTTCAGGGCTTGTCTTTTCAGCCTTATTCCGTCCAATGGGATTTAGCACATACATAGTTAAGATATATTAAGAACAATAGGTTATCTTAACTAATTCTGGAAAAGTGTATCGGTCTGGATATCTGGGTTCTCTGCCTAGAACAATTACTGTGCCCTCTTTTTAGAGACTGTTTTCATCTGACTGCGTTTTCTGGTAGAGACAGCTGTTCGTTAAAGAACTAATTTACCTCATGAGCAGCAGACACTGGAATCAATTTCTGCAGGGTGAATAACTCCCAGTATTTACGCTTTCCTGCTTTTTGAGTTCATGTATGAAAAAAAAATGTCAAATGAGAATATCGAAGGCATATTAAAGCTATACATAGTTTCCTCATGGCCCTTTGTTTAAGTGTGGCTGGTTGCAATCTAGTTTGTTTCGATTTTTTTCAGTTTTTGTTTAATTTTTTCACTTTCATGAAACTTTGTATGCCACTGCAGTTAGTTGGAATTTGATTATATTTGCAAGATTCAGACTAGCATTGGATGGGGGCAGAGGCTTATTCCATCTGTAAGAAGGTTTATTTGAAATATGACGCAGTCATTCATTGAGCCCAGTGATAGGAGGCACATCAGGAGTCAGTACAGAAAATCTGTCTGAGCTCTTTTGGAATCTGACATTCAAGTGTGATTTATCTGTGACATAAAAGTGATCTAAGAGCTGTCTTTTAAGTAAGTATGCCCCAGAGAAGGTATAGTTAATAAATATACAGTGCTTCCCTGCACTGTGAGAAACTAAATAAAAGCCCTTTCAGTTTGTCTCTGCTTTCCAAATTTGATGGTGAATTTACTGATGGCATATTTTTAATAATTTTGTTGACCTTGTGTCCTCTGCAATCACACAGATGCTCTATCCCACTGAAGTTCATACACAAATCGTCATTCATTGCCATCTACCCAGACTGAATTGAAAAAGTCTGAAAGCAGAGAATATAAGAAAGAAAACGTAAAATAGAGCAAGATGCTACTAGAAGCCATTAATCACTAATTCCTATATTTGAAAAACGCTTTGACAATTTATTTTTTAAGGAATATTATACAACATCACAGTGAAGTACAACAGATCTATTCTTAATAAAATTAGGCAGCTATATAAATGTGCATGGGAATTTTATGTAGACGGACAGTCCAATACACTGAAGGTTAAGTAGTGATTTATGCACTTCAACACCCAGCATCACAAAATCTAGAATATTAGCTGATTTGCTGCCCAGTGGAAATATTTTATTATCCATTATGCTTCTTCATCCCAGTGGGGAGAACTGTGTACTAAAAATCGTAATTCACAGCATCAACCCACATGTGATAGTGATCTGGAACAAGGTGAGGGGAGAAGACGGAAAAACTACTCTACAGAGAGAAGTCTCCTCTCAGGTTTCCCAGAGCCTAGCAGTCTCCTGGAGTTAAGCACCTAGCTGGGTATATATTGGTTTCCCATCGTGTAATCCCCAAAATCTCAGTGATTATGGTATTCACTGCTTATGTCCTTCTCATACTATTCTCTGTAGCATAATGTATTTCATGCTGTGACAGAAACCTTCCCACATGTAGATATCCCTGCTATGGAATTCTCTCCTTTGTGAGGAAAGATCTGTAGACACCAACAGTCATATTAATGAGGCATCACGAAGTGAGAAGGTTGAGAAGACCTAGAATTCATACACAGTAGACCCCAAGTAAGACTGCAAGAGGTAGAGAGTTCCTCTTATAAGAAAGGCATCAAGGTGGTGGAGCACAGGGCTGTTGCTGGCCTAGACTAGTAAGACTAACGTAAGGAGAGGGAAAGCTTGAAATTACAAGTAACTTTCTTCCAAATCCATAGGTGATGTAGCTGTGATTACATTTTGCTGTAACTTCTAACCTGTATTTCTAGCTGGGGTATGACCAGACTGTTCCCAAAGTTACAGGATGCTCAATCCTCACTAGGTTGGTTCGTTTATCTCTACTGGGAACTGTAAGATTCTGTCCCATGGGTACACTGACGAGACTAACATGGGAAGAGAGAAAGCCATTTTAGCACTAAAGTGAAAAAAAAGCTAACTTAATCAATTCCTTTTGGATATTCTTCCATCTATGATAAGACTACCAAGACTTAAGACTTGTACCACTACTTGCTAATCAAAGGCTTGGGGACAGAATAGCGCAGGTGATGGGGACAGATAGCTCTAAAATGAATTCAAAGCATCCCTTGCTTTAAAGCTCTGATTGCAAGTAAAGTGACAAAAAGAGTTCACATGAAGCCATGATTTTTCAAAGGTTCTGAACGGATTTCATTTTCTTAAAGACTATGATAGTCATACTCATTTGTGTGTATTACCACTCTTATTCAGATTGATAGGTGCCTTGATGAGTAATTTAATTTGAGAAACGAAGCAATGCTTTGGATGAATGTGTCCTTTCTCTCAACAGCTGTGGCTGGGCATGCCCGCCTGGTACGTTGCTGCCTGTCGTGCCAACGTGAAGAGCGGAGCCATTATGTCTGCTTTATCTGACACCGAGATTCAAAGAGAAATCGGAATCAGCAATCCTCTTCATCGCTTAAAGCTCCGATTAGCAATCCAGGAGATGGTATCCCTGACAAGTCCATCAGCACCTCCAACATCCAGAACAGTGAGTCCTGCTCAGCTTTTTCTTCCCCACTAAACTCTTCAGGAATCTGCTACATTTTTAGCATGAGAGTGGCTCAGTGGTAACACACTCTTCACAATCAGTGGGAACTGTCCTATAGAGACATAGGAGGACCTGTTCATCGCTTGCTTGATTGCCGACCACTGATTAATTTTACTTTGGCAGATATTCTTATTTTTAAGCCATACTTTTCATTAACATTGATGATATCTAAATGGTCAGTACTGAGCTTCATATTTGTAATTTTGCCTGTATTTCTACCTTTCTCTTCCTTCAAGTCATCTTTCCCAACCAAATCAGAGTCTGTTCTTTTGTTGTTTCTTTTTTTCTTTTAGATTTTTTTTTTTGGTAGGGTGGGGATGTGAGGGGAAGGGTAGTCAAAGCAGGAGGGGGGAGAGGCTATTAGGAAAACGGTTCTTCTGAATCTTGTTCCCATTCCCCTTTTTTGTTCCTCATGCTATTGAGAGAAGTGGTGATTAGAGGAGGGAAGGGAGAGTCTGGAAGGGAGAAGTGGACTGTGTATTTGGCGAGGAAGGGAGAAAAGGGGAAGGGTGTCAGCAGATGGGAAGGAAGAAACTAAAGAAGAAACACAGAAATACAGGTCTGAAAAGAAATATATAAAAAGGGGTGACAGAATACATTAGAGGAGAGTAAGAGTGTATGTGCTACATTAGTGGAAATGAAGAAAAACAGGCCACAGTGATGAGGGGAAAAAGAAACAAGATGATGAAAAGGTATTTTCAAGCTGAGAGGCTGAAGGTGTTGTCTATGAAATAGGCAACAGAGACTGTAATAACCAAAACAAAGACAAAAAAAAAAAAAATCAGATGGGAAACATGGCACAGAAGTGAGGGACAAAAACTACTCAAGTAGTGCAGTCCAGACTTCTAACTTCTAAAATAACAATAATGATGATGTTAACAGGAACATCATTGTTAATTATTATTACTATTGACAATAATAATAAACAATGGTTTTTAATCTCTCATCTTCGTGGAATTCATGGAGAATCTTTTGGTGGAAATAAGAATTGAGGTATCTTTGAGGAATACCAGAATCACTGAGTAATATGAGAAACTGGGCAACAGGACTCGTGATCCTATTGAATGGGCTTTTACCTTCACATTACTAAGGTTCTTCAAATATTCTCACTCCCTATCAGATATTTTGTCCCTTCAGAATGGTTGTATATGTTGTAACTATGCTAATAGTACGGATCATAATGGAATGCACCTATGTAAAGCAGTATAGGCTCAACATGACGTTGAATGAATTACTAAACAAAATTCACATTGATTTTAAGAGCATAAGAGAATATTTCAAAACATAAGCACACTGGCACAAAATGAGAAAACAATACATTCAAGCTGGAAATATTTCGAATAATTTTGTCCTTTTTATTTTAATTCTCCCTAAGTAATTGACAGCACAAAGCTGCCCTTCCCTGGCACGTGCGTTTCTGAGTCCCAGACCTTTCTGCCTCTCTGTTTCTCAGGAAATGAGTTAATTTACTTCAGCTCTCAAGAAAACACATCACATTTCACCTTACATGCACTTTTATACCCCTCCCTGCCTCATCTTATTGGGTTAGTAATAATCTGGCTGAAAACAATAGGATGAGGAAAAATAGTTTTACAAGTGAATTTTCTTGGTATTTTTGATGTACAGAGCCATTGGGGAAGAAGTAATTATTTAGATTGCAATATAAGCGTGTGATGTGTGCAGAATATTTAGGCTGGAAAATCTTTGAGAACTGAAGCTTACCTCCAGACAGTTATCGGCTAAAGGCTGTACTTGCCATTTGCATGTGAAATGCAGCTTTAATTATTATTCTTTCCTTCGTGGCAGTGTTCTGCTGGATTTCATCCATCAGTTCTAGTTGAAATGCTCCACCACACCTGTTCAGAATCCTCAAACAAAAGATCCAAATCAACTTGTCTAAAGTTGTCTCTAGTTGCAGCTCAGTAGAGGCAAGAACGTGGTTGTGCTGATGGTGATGCTATACGCTGTTAACTTACAGTGGTGCTGCCTTTCTTCTTTACCACTGCTTACCTAATGTGGATCCCACCTGCCTTCCTGTGGGCCTTGTCCATAGCCCTCAGGCAATGTTTGGGTGACCCATGAAGAAATGGAAAATCTTGCGGCTCCAGCTAAAACGGTTAGTCTTTCCCCTTTCCTTTACATGTTTCAGTGCTCGAAAGGGAACTAGGATGGATGTGCTGTAACACAGGTGCTGTGTCCTCTGCAGAGCGTTTTCCAAGCGTGCTATTAGATGTCACAGGGAGCAGCAAAATTGATATTAAAGAACAGCTACACCATTTCCAAGCAAAAGAAATTACGCACCGTATTGTGATCGCAAAAATTGTGGGAACTTAAAGCCAGGATTGGAGCTTTACAGCACCAGGGAGGTTCACTGCTTGTGTGAAACCTCACTTAGTGAAATGGTATCATCAAGGTTACAAAGTTGAGTGCAAAGTTTCCCCTGTACTCTTCTCACGAGCACCTCTTCAAAATGTAGTTTCTTATATGCTGAAAGGGAAAGAAATAATTTTGCTATAAAAACAGTTTTATAAAGAGGTCGTTTACAACACATTCTCAAGGAACCAGCTTTTTACTGTGAAGGTTGCAAAATCTAACTAGAAACAAAAAATGGCATCTCTACTGTCCAACTTTGGAAGTAAACGGCCATGCTTTGATTGTGCCCCCACAGAAAGTGATTAAAATAATGCCGTAATATTTTACCAAGCTCCAATGATTTTACATCCCGTAAAACATCTTCTAATTTTTAAGGTAGTTCATCCCAGGACATTGCTACTGACTGTTGTGATTTTATTGGCACATCTTTCATATATGTTTTCATTTATTCTAAGATGAACGTGCACATGAAAACCCACACCTTTTTATAATTCATTTTTATTGTCTCTTTACCTGCTTTGCTAATTGGTTCCTGCTGATAACACAGAAAGAGTCTGAAGAAGGCAGCTGGGCTCAGGTATGAATCACCCTTTGATATTGGGGTTTTTTTATACAGAAGGCTAATAATAATGTACTTAGTGTATTAATATGCATAGAAGAGTATAGTATTGTGACAGTACCTCAGTGATTGAATTATGGGCTACATGTTTTAGAGTTCTAATACAAAGCAAATGTTCTCTGGACAGGATTGCTGGGTAAAGCACAAAATGGTACCTACGCTGTAAATATTTTTTTAAAGAAGTGGCTACATTCCAGACACATCTTCTACCTCTGAGCTAAATCTGAGCAAAACATTTTTTTAAACTTTAATTAGACTATCAAAGTCTTATGTTTCTCAACTTCTTTCACAGTTTTAACGGTGTTCCTTTACTCTTCAAAATTTCACAAGCATGAGAACTGAGGTGACTATATTTCCCCTCACAGAAAATATATCCAGCTTGCACTGTGTTCCCTGTGGTCTATAATGATAGGAGACCTTAAAAACAAAACCAGATAGTCAGGCTTGAAAGTGATGCACAGGGATGAGGACAAGCCTATTGAGAAGGTATTAATCTTGCAATTTATAAGTTTTCTCTTTAAGTTTTAGGAATACAAAAATATTTTACAATAGTGATATGTAAAATCTAATTTGTATCTTAATTGTGGCACCCATATAAAAATAGCTTAACATTCGTGTGTTGTTTTCATTTACTTTCTTCCTCATCCAATTGGCATTTCAGCTGAACAATGAAGTAGCTTCTAGGAGGAATCTGGTCTTCTCCTATCTTAATTTCTGGAGCACCACATACAATGCACTTAGGTTTAAGCTGATCACAGATGAAAATATCTCATTAATAGGATGTATTTGGTCACCTGCCGGGACTGATGGTGCAGACTGATGGTGAACATAAACTTGACTGACAAACAACTTACAGTGACTTTTAAGGTCAAAAGGATTGCAGGTGTGTAACCACGTGGTATCATTCAAAGCTCTTCAGGAAATCCCAGCTGTGACTAAACAGTGACACAAAATTCAGGTGATTCCCTGGGGCCATGTTTGTATTACCAAGTTCAGCATAAGATTTGCCTAGCATAAATATACTAGAAGGTTGATTGAAAGGGAGAAAGTTTATGAAACAAAAAAAAATTTGATTGTGTAATAAGTTTGATGGCATTAACAACTCCAAATTATAACTACAGTATCTTATTGCAAAGGAACTCCTTGAAATTTACCAACATAGGTAAGAGCAGACACAACTGGCAGTACTGCTTTCAGTAACAAATACCTCAGCAGTTACCCTCTCCAATATCAAAACAATGTTAAAAAGGAACAGGGTTTTTTTTCAGGCAGGATTTCTGAGCTAGGAAGTCATACTAGAAATGAGCATAGCAGATAGATGTTCCATCTTCAGTTTGTGGTGCAACCTTGAATGAACTCCAGAATTTATTCCTCCCTCCCTGCCCCCTTCTTTTTTTTTCCTGTAGACCCTGGCTTATGGTGATATGAACCACGAATGGATAGGTAACGAATGGCTTCCCAGTCTGGGTTTACCTCAGTATCGAAGTTATTTTATGGAATGCCTGGTAGATGCGAGGATGTTAGATCATCTGACAAAGAAAGATCTGCGTGTACACTTAAAAATGGTGGATAGCTTTCATCGGTATGTTTGCATTAGGACTACATGTATAAAGACTTCTATGTGACTGGCGTGGAGCTCAGTGCTACGTGAAATACAAACACTTGCTTTCTGTTGTTCTGGCTAGGAAAACCACAGAGAAAAGTGAGTGCCAAGTGTCATAAATCTGACTTGAGAGACATTCCTTTAGTGATAGCAACCGCATTGCAATTATGTCTCTCGTAACTAAGATATTGGTACAGATAAATTTCATAATGAGCAGAGAGCCATTAATATATAAATAAAGCCTTCACAGTACAGAAAGAGTAGTAATTTATTAAGTGGCTTAGAGTATCAGAAAGTGGTAGACCAAGATCTGAAGCCCCGAGATCTCATAATAATGAAAAGCTATTGTGTGTAGCACATAAAAGCTGTTAACGTTACAAGCAAATTGACAGTTGTTCAGGTTATCTAGGGATATAGCCACAAAGCTAAATTGAAAATATGGAAATAAAGGCATTTAGACTTTAGGAAGAATGATGTTTATGTGACAAGATGTGGATTTTTTTAATGTACTGTCTGATTTGTCACTTTTTTGAGGCCTGATTTGACAAAACATTTCGTGGCTCACAAAGGCTGACCTTTTCTGAATAAAGTTTTTAATGTTTTGGGTTTCTTATGCTAGAACATTTATTCAAACATACTCATTTGGGTTTTGTTGATTTTATTTTTTAAGTTCGGGGCAGGGAGTTAATGGTTTCACTCTCTCCTCTGTCCTCACAATTTGCTACATGGGCACCATGAAACCATCTGAACCACAGGATATTCATTCTACGTATGTTCCCATCTTTAAAATTATCTTAATATTAACTCTGTAAATGTTTCTCTTTAAATAACAGAACAAGTTTGCAATACGGAATCATGTGTTTAAAGAGGTTGAATTATGATAGAAAAGAACTGGAAAAGCGAAGAGAAATGAGTCAGCATGAAATAAAAGGTAACAGGAACTATTGTTCCTGGGAATGTTTCTTCTTTTCAAGCTCTTAACCCCTTGTGATGCCGTTTTAGCAAAGCATTTAAGCATGTTCTTTAAGTAAAGCTAACATAAGTCCACCTGTTTTCAGAACACAAAATATCTCCTTACATTAGGCTCAGTTTGCTAAATTGGGCTGGCAAGTCTGAATGGAGGTTTGATAGATCCATTTTGCTAAACTGGCTCTGGGGGACCGATCTTATCCCAGACTTTCAATCTCGAAGCAGAAGGCCAAATAGCCAATGGGATGTGCTGGGGGCAACACTGGGAAACTGGAGCACTCAGAACTCTTAACACTGTGCCCCTGCTTTTGAAAACCTTTCTCTTTGATTCTTTACCTCTAAATGTGTATCATGGAAAATTTTTCTTAGAGGGGTGGCCCCTGAAGCACTTGATTGAGATGTAAGAGTAGTTCCTAACAGAAGCGGCCTTATTAGAAGAGTTAACAACAGATTTAAAAGTATTTTCCTGTGTAAAGCTCTCCAGAGCAGTTGCAGGTTCACTGCAGAACTCCCTTCATAGGTAATTGTCAGGGCTGTTGGGTTTTTCCACTATCAGAAGTGAATGCTCTGATTCCTTTAAGCATTTCCAGCTCTATCAAATACAGCCGTTAACACTTCTCGAGCACAATGCTGATTGGAAGAGCTAAAAAATAAAGGGGGCATTAGAAGGAGGAGTGGTGATGATGCCATGCACTAATGCAAGGCTTTGACCTGGATGTGGAGGCATCAGTGTCAGTCAGCCTGAGTGAGTGTAGTAGGAAACTGTCACAGGGGAACTGGGTCTTGGTCTCAAATTCTGGCATAGCTTCAATATCAGTCACCGCTGGGACAAGGTGAATAACCCACAGGCTCCTTCACCTGTCATTGTGCATTGGGCAGTTAGACACGGTCTTGGCAATCCCTGGATGCCATGCTGTGTTTCAGCCAATCCTGACCCCAAAGCCTGGGATGCTCTTGGTCAGATGACAGAGAATGCCTGTTCCTAGGATAGCAACATTGGCTGGACTTCCAAGGGGTCAGGAAAAAGCCTCATCACTTAGTAACACAAAACTCACTGTCACATTTCCACCTCAGAAGAATAAAGATCAGTATAAGTAACTTTCTTTTAATCTTACAGGCAGGGTAGGACACTTTTTATTGTAATAGCCAAATCCTCAAAAATGGTTTTCTGTATCGTTTAATTACCTTAGCTTTATAATTGGCATGGACCTTAACAGCTCAACCACCTTTCTGAACTGAAAATAGTTTTAGTCTCTTAAACTGTGAACTCAGCTTTTGCTTTATGGCATGTTATAAAATAGTAGGTGCTGACCCAATTCTCAAAGCATTTAATACAAAACACTCCGGCAAAGCCTAAAGGAACAGATATTTCTCCTGTGCCCTTGCACTGCTAAATTCTCACCTCAGAATCAAGAAGGGCAGCTGTGTGGGAGGTGGGAGGAATTGTATTCTGGAGGTGTCCTCTGGAGGCACCTTTCTCCTTCAGAAATATTATTTAGAATAAACATTTAACTGGAAGGTAGCTAGAAGCACCCCGTTGTTCCCATCCCTTGTGTTTTGGCTAGGAGATATTGAAGCCATTAAAGCTGGACAAACAGTTTGCTGCCATCCATCCCTTCAGAGATAAAGCAGTGTGACATCCCCAGCGCACGCACAACGGTAGCTATCAATCAGGAGACTGAACCAGTGTTATGTTTTTACAGATGTGCTGGTGTGGAGCAATGACCGAGTCATACGCTGGATACAAGCTATTGGCCTCAGAGAATATGCAAATAATATTCTAGAAAGTGGTGTACACGGTTCACTTATAGCACTGGACGAAAACTTTGATTACAGCAGTTTAGCTTTATTATTACAGATTCCAACACAAAACACCCAGGCAAGTCTGTTCATGCTACTTTTGGCTAGCCTGTACCCATTATTGCCTTTTATTCCTTTTCAACCATTTTAATTTTTCACTTTGGTATCTCTAGGCACGGCAGATCCTTGAGAGGGAATACAACAACCTATTAGCACTAGGAACTGAAAGACGACTTGAGGAAGTAATTATTTTCAGTATTTATAAAATATCACAGAAAAATATAAAAATTAAGTCGAATGCATGAAGACATGTTAATTCTCGTGTTGTTAAAAGAGACAGTTAAAGCTTTAAGAAAAAATTGGGAAATGCCAGTCAAGGTTTCTGAAGTAACCTGTGCGTGTCTACATATTCATATCATTTTGGATGCTAAATTTGGCACTGTATTCTTGCCTTGAGATGAACATTTTGCCTAAAGAGAACATGCACAAAGGAGTGGAAATTTCACTGGCCAGAGCAAGTGGCAGCAGTTGCCATGTGACTTGTTCTTTAGCAGACGCTTAACATCCTTTCTTCGGAAGGAAAGAAGAAAGGAGGCCTTTTGGTTTGGGTATTGGCTGGATTTGGGTTTTTTTGCTCTTCGGAGTTCATCAGTGTGTAACAGAGTGGGATTTGGGGCAGTTATCTAGGATGAGGAATCTGAAGTCCACCTATGGAAAATATTCATCTTAAGGTAAGAGTCCAGTGCAAAAACATTCAAGTCCTGGACACCTGCACGTAAGGAAAATATAAAAAATATTTAAGGTCTTGTTGACAATGTGAATTCTGTGCATGCACATGAATGTTTAACTCTTCATTAGCACTTCACGTAACCCTCCTAATAGATTAACAAACCACTGCACTTCCTGTCACTGTGGGGGAGATCTAATTTTAAGATGTTCTACTTTAGCAGATTCAAATACCTTCTACTGTGTCAAGCCAGATATTTAAGAAAAATTTTCCACCATGCAATATTTCTAACATTTCTACCATATGATTTTTTTAAAAATTACAGTAATTAGTATTTCAACTATGTCTTTTTAATATTTCTACAATTTCTAAAGCATTTACTTTAATGTGGGAGTCTTAAAGTCTCTGCAGTTACCAGATACAGTGCAACTGAGCGCGGTAGTTGTTATGGAACCCATCTGACAATGGGAGAAGCAGCAGGCAGCGGGGTAATTAATCAAAAAATTTCATTTTGCTTTATAAAAAAACCCACCTCCGTGTGTTGACAGAGCGACGACAAGAACTTCAGGCGCGGCCCCTCCTGGCGACGACAGTTCCCTCCGCGCGAGGTTCACGGGATCAGCATGATGCCGGGCTCCTCGGAAACACTGCCAGCGGGGTTCCGATTAACCACAACGTCAGGGCAGTCTCGCAAGATGGCGACTGACGGTATGCAGTCCTCTACTGCTGAGAAGCTGGAGGCTTATGCTGGCACGTAACGTGACGTCTAGGGCATGGATGTCTTGCGCCAGAACAGCCGCATCCATGTAACTAGGATGAACGGAGTCTGGGAGAGTTAAATTAGGGAATGGAAAAGCACTGACTTGTCATACTACTGATGTTTTTAAGGTTTGATTCAGACCGTCAGTGTTAATTTAGTTTAATTAAGAAAAAAAAAATCCATCCTGGATCTGCAAAGAAAACATTCAGAAAGAGAGGAATTAATTTGCTTTCATCTAAATTTGTGCATAATATCTCAGCAAATTTTTCAGTGCATTCCTGTAACACGTGGAGTCCCTCAGAGGTCGGTACTGGGACCAGTACTGTTCAATGTATTCACTGAACCCAGGCATTCTGTAAATTCCACTGAAGCCACCTAAATTCCACTAAAGTTTCTCACCTTTAAAAATAATACCTTAAAGTTGCAGTTGGAATAAATTTCTGACTGCATCACTATATTCCATTGACTCCACTGCTCATGTCCACGCTCTGCTTTTAATCTTGGGCCTTTTGGCAACGATGACGTCTGAAGACAAGAATCTATTCCAAGTTAAATTCATGTACAAATAAAGGTAGTAACTCCTCAGGCTTTTTCACACCCCATGTTTCTGTAGTACGTAAGAACCTTACAAACTATAATGGATTTCATCTTCTAGCCATCCCATGGTATTTTTCCAATCTTACAGATGGGCAACCAAGACACAAGGGAGATTTGGTGATTTCAGTGTATTATTGAGCTGGATACGGAACTCAGTAGACGTAAAGTTATGTAGCTAAGACCTACATCTTCACACAGGATGTGGCTGCCTATCTCCTAGTGCTAAGAGCACTACAGTATTTAAACAGCACAACAGGTGCATTATTAAAATTTAAGGTAAAACAAAGATAAAATCAAGTTTGAAAACTGTATTCACTGAAGACAGATTTCAACAGCACATCAGACATGAAAAAACTCTGGACGAGTTCTGAACTAAACCATGCCCAGATCATGTGACAGAAAGCCAGGGCGCAAATTAATTGCCACCTGCCCAGCAGGGAACAGACTGGTTTATTTTCTTCATGATTCTAAAGAGATTCTGGTTTGTTTGTTTGTTTTTGCAGTTGCCTCATCACGACTGCAGAGGTTAGACAGCTCAACAGTTCGCACATACTCATGCTGACAAGGCCTAGCAAAGAAGCCAGCACTGAATTGTTGTGAGTATTCCTAAGGGGCCATCGTGAACGCTTTTTATAACTGTGCACTACACCCAATATTCCTCGGCATTATCCAAGCAAGAGCCATCACGGAGCAGAGGATCTCACTCGGACTCACTAGGGTGGCCAGTTCATCAAGACAACAGTCTCAAGCTCAGTCCAGGAGATGCTACGCTATTCTTTTCCAATCTCAAATAGGAGGTTCTCTCTGATGAAACCACCTTAGCAGATGAGACAAAAAGTTTTCAGAGAATGCACTTCAGATGATAGCTCACCAAGCATAATGTATTTTGTGTTTTCTCAGCCTTAAAGCTAGAACCAGGGAGACAGCAGTAGGCAGAGGCAGTGCATTTCCTTCATGAGAACTTGCAGTTCTCCCAGGAACTGAGGAGAGATGGGGGCAGGGGGAAAGGCTAGAAAAACAAAAGATACTTACTTTCTTCTAGCTTGTTTTTCTTTTTAAAGGAATGATTTGGCTCAATTTAGAAAAACAGGTAGCTGGATAAATCTAGAACAAAACTTCCCCTATATAGAAAACTGTGATATCTATTACTGAGATTCTCACATTTCTCAAATCATTCAGAATTCACCAGTGGCAATGAAAGGACAACCTGAGCTGAATGCAACTTTGGATCAAATTTGATACTTGAGTTACTGTTGTATTTTCAGCACTTTCTGAAACGTGGCTATGAATCTCACAGATTCACTTTTCCAGCGCTCTTTGGAAACAGTTTTCCACTACAGGTTTTTTTTTTTTTGCAAAAAAAACCACTAACATGACAAATACTTTCACCATTATGGCACCATTTCATGCTAACATTTTCTCAGTAAAACAATTTTCTGCAGCAGAGCTGGAAGGAATATATGGTTAACACCGTAACCTCACCGAGCACTGAACATTTTGGTAGCTGTTAAACATTGTAGGCCAGGATCTGCGAGAAAGTCCTTTTTTTTCAGAGGCTCAGGACCATGGGGATTTTACTGATTCTGGGCATGCTCAAAAAGTGCTTAGAAACAGCAGGCTTTGCCAGTGGAAAACAGATTGCTCGGGATTTGTCTGATGACATAAGCCTTACTTCAGAGATCTTCATGAGACTGCAAGAGTGTAAAATCTTAATCTTAGTAGAAAAGGGAACTTTTCCTTCTCTCAATGAAAAATAAGCAGAGGGGATGTTCCCCACACACTTTCCAAGTTTAGCATCTGGTCCCACAAGGATACTAGAGCACAAAAAAAATAAATATTTTTAATGCATATCTAGGCATAGATTAGAGCATGGTGTTACGTTAGTAAAGTTAATGACAGCACTCTCACTGGGTTAAGTGGGGGTAGAAGCCGGTAGCACAGATAGATGCCTTTTCTCCTTCAGGGACTGAAATGGTGAAAGCAATAAATTAGTACTAAGAAATTAAGTTCAACTGCCAAGCTATCTCATGGGCCAGCAGTAATGGGGCAGGCACATGAGATGATATTTTTCAAAAGGTTTGAGGAGTGCAACAAGGGCAGAAATAGGAAATGTGTTAAACAGAAAATAATTTAGGATTCAGGTTAGAAAACAATGAAGTTAAATTAATTTTGCATATCAGTACTTATATTAAAAATATGCAGGGAAAAGATATCCTCTGTTTTCTCCTTCGTTAGCCTTGAAAACTTAAATGACCTGAGTCTGAAGTATGAATGGAATAAACCAAAGATTTTGTGATCACAGTTCCTGAGTAACAGTTTCTTCAACTGGCTGATACTTGGACAAAAGGGAAGGTCATTCATTATGACCTGCCTCCTGACATTTTTCAGACACAGGTCAGACCTCATAACACCTCACCTGGAATACATCTGTAGTTATGTTACTCTGGTGAGTAAACCATCTGCATGCACAGAATCAGGGAGTGACTCCGCCCAAGTAGTAGAGGGGGTGGATAGCCACGTGAGCTGTCACAAAATAGAAATGTCAGAGAATTTTTAATGCAGTAAAGGGGCTTGAGCATCTGAAGAGCGGGCTAAAGAGGGACCTGCAGATGGGTGGCACGTGGGACAAGTGAGACAGCTTGTGGTAATAGTAGGCTGCAGATTCCTGCATTCTGTTACTCGTCTTTCTCACAGAGGATGGCAAAGCCCCCATATTCCAAAATGGTTTGTTCCAAAAATGTAATTAGGTACACCTACACAGTGTCTTATGGTGTTTCTTCACAACAGCTAGGTTACCTACCTTTCAAGTTGGGTTGCAGGTATGTTTTTAAACATTTATTGAAACCCGCACAATGAGCTGCCAGAAAACATGAACTGAGGTTCTCAGAACAGTGAGACGAGCAAACTCAGAGAAGTCCAGTTTGAGTATACTCTCAAGATCAGAAATTTAAGAACACTTAAGACTGCTGGTGTGCAACCATTTAATCTTGCACAGAAGCTTACCACGGAGCACGTGGGACAGGTCCAGCGGCTACACGTTGCAGCCAGGGGTGGGGTGGGTTGGCAGCCACAGCGTCTGGCCTTTCCCAACACGTTTCTCTTAGGAAATACTTGGCACCACCAAGTCAGAAGGCTCAGCCAGGGCAGTTTTTTCGCCACGGGTTGGGGCAATAGAACATCCTAGTTTTACTTCAATGAAATGTCAAAGGGCATTTGGTAAAATCAGCTGTGTACTTTATCAATGAAGGGGTCCAAAGAGGATTCATAAAGACATATGGAGAAGAAGAGTTCCAAAAAGATGTGAATAATTTCACATCACATAATCTCCAATTTCCATAATCTGCAAACAGCTGGTCCACAGCAAAGAAATCGTCGGGGTGAAAAAGGTAAACACTGTTCAACTGCAATGAATGAGGAGAATCAGAGAGAAGGACATCAACAAGGTCTATAAAACGTGAGGTCTGCCTTGTGCCAAACAGGCAAAAGTCTTCATATGCAGGAAACCGACCCCTGTGCTGAATCCAGACATCAAGAAAACAACAGTAAAATGAACATAAGCAGGAGTTTGTTTCAATCTGGGATAAGAATCAGTATACACTGGTACAAGATTAAAATACATTATTAATGGATTTATGTTGCAGATCTGAAATTAAAAAGCAAATGCATGTCTCCCTCAGGTACTCAAAACTCATGTTTTAGTAAAACATGCAATAGCTTTCTTAGTGATAGAATATTTCCTGATTAGAATCAAAGAATCTCGCTAATTAATGTTTGTTTATTTTTTCCCTCAGATGTCATCTTTCTTCTACTTAACCTGAAGTGCACTACCACTACTTAGGAAAAAAGAGCATTAAAATTCTCAGCAAGAACAGGGTAATAGGGAAGAGAACACATAAGGTTTATCAGACAGATATTATGTTACTTTCATGTATTGGTTATTTTAAAACAGGAATACGAAAATACCTAAATTGCTATTAAATAAAAAAAAAAAAAGAAACGGAGAAAAACAAAACAACCTCCCTTTCCTCTCAGCATCTCTGTCATCAGAAATTTGGCAGTAGTGCACATCCAAAGCTTTTATCAAATGAAGCCACTCATTTTTACATTGTTCCATCTGTTTTATTGTAAAATACTAGACATTTACGTATTTACTGTGTATGTACTTCTTTTAAAATGTGTAAGTCTTATGTAAATGGATATAAATATGATTTTTTAAAAATAAAATCTATGGTACATGGGGTCTCAGTGCAAACATTTGACAATACAGTGTCAATAATACTGTTTGTATCTTTCCATTTCACCATTTTTACAGTTTTTGGATTGTAACAGTCAAATGAATATGTTTAGCAGAGTTAGAAGCTTCATCATGTTCCTACTGAGAAAATCTGTCAATATTTAAAGCTGAACACCTGCCTCTGATGATGTATAGTAGAGTGACATAACCTGGAACTGGAGCCAAAATGGACCTCTAAAGACAAAACGAAATGTCAGATATCTGTAGAGAAGCACCATGATGGCTCAACTCTTGAAAACAAATAAACCCAGAAGAACTGTTTATAAAGAAAAAAAAAAGCAATTTATTAAAACATGATTTATACAAAAAAACCAAAAACTTTCTTCTATGTTACCCGTGGACCAAGAAGAACCTTGCTTTACCAAGAGCCACCTTTTCGTTCCAGGATCTTCAGACACCAGCCAGCAATGGAAAATTAAATCTAATATTTGCATAGGATCAGAGTCTCGTTTCCAGATATATTCAACTAAGGAAAAAGAAAAGAGAAGCCAAACCCCACATTTCTTCATTGTAACAGGGCATTAGACAGGCTCCTGTCTAACGTTACGCTTTTAGCCAAGATGGCCTTGCTGAGACTTCACAGAAGTCAGTTTTATCAGAGGAAATAACTGAAAGACAGAGTGCTTAATATATAGTGTATAAAAGTTTAGAAGAGCAACTATTACCTGCTGTGGCTTTATTTGGTGGTGTTATTGTTGTTTATTCTTTGTTTAAATGGGAAGTTTCAGAGTAAGACCTACTTAATAGTCATTTACCTATTTGGTATTTTTCTGCTGCTTGATCTTAGCTTAAGACCTGTCTTTTAGTTATTTCTTTTAGCAGTTTGATCTGCAATGTTTGCACGTACATCGACATTTGTTTTGTCTATTTTCATTTGGCAAACTTCAATCAGATAGTGAAAGATTTTTCTCCCCCAATGTCAATAAAAAAGAATTCAGTGCTATTTGTGTTCATAAGTCTGTTAATCTGGTACGTTGTAGAGTTGACGTACCGGGATGCCAGACACTGTTCATAGCTGAGCATGAGCACATTCCGAGCGACTCAGGTGAGTTACGATGGAGTTACTGGTGAGAATCTGCCACGAGAGGGAGCACTGGACTTGCTGATGGGTGCGACGGGATGGCTTGGGGGAGCACTCCACCGTAGCAAGACTTGGCTCAAGTATGTACGGTTCCTCCAGCTTAACCCACACCGTTGGTTATGCTCCCCCTTCCCCTCCCCAATCTCCTTTTGGATTATTTTTGTCCAGAACGTCGAAAGGTAAAGCCCTGCCAGCACCATTTGCAGTGGCTGCATATTTGAATGCCATTCACAAGCGCCAGCTCCCGGTTCACGGGATTTCCTTCCTGGCCCACACTGTCACAGTCCACACTGAATTTCAGGGGGCAGAGGGGTACGAGGCGTACTTGGAAACAGACTGAGCAAGATTTTGTGACCAAAGCTGCACGCCTCCTGCCCTAGGGGTACAGCACCCCCCAAACTACTGATTTACACAGTGCAAGAAAACAGACTGGAAGAATTAAAAAAGTATTTTTAAAAATACTATTACTGTGACTTCCATTTTCATGTAACATAGAATCATAGAATTGTTAAGGTTGGAAAAGACCCTTAAGATCATCCAGTCCAACGAGCATGTAAAATCCCTTGGCACATCCCTCTCTCCTCTGAATGGGTTGAGGGTCTGCTCTCAACAGGTCGGCATCGTGGCTATGCTATGTGTTGCGTGGGTTAGAGCCAGCTAGGCAGCACGCTGGAACTAATTATTACATCAGCCTCTTCCAGCCAAGTTTCAATACTTCCCTGACCACTCAAATCTATACACGTGCTGCTTCTCTCTATGAACAAAACTAAGACAATGATTCTTCTCCTACCACTTGCTGAGTGAGCTTGTTCTTCTGTGGTGGGCATCACCAGAGCCCTGCACAGGACTGAGCACTCCTCCCTTTCTCCAGCTGGGCACAAAGCTAAAGCTGTAGACAAAGCATTCTTCAATCACAGATCCTCAGCGACAGGCTCCTCTGGAGAAGAACAAAAGCAATGCCTGTGAAAAACATTGTGAAAACAACTGGATTTTTTCCATACTGTGCTGCTGCAGTAAGGTGGCTTTCGCTGTCTGGGTTTTCTGCATGCTGACAGATGAGATGTTTGGCATTTCTGGAATCCTCCATGTAACCAGGGCAGTAGCAGAGTGAGTGAGTACACCTAACCACTCTGCCCCTCTCTTTTAACCAAGTCTTGATCTTAAATTATTCTCACCAAAATAGGAAAAAAATAAATAAAAAGATCAGGCTTCCTCAGAAAGCAGAAATAAATTACAAGTTATTGCAAACATTTTAAGAATACTTTCAAGCTCTTCAGAAACAGTTCAGGTAACAGATAATTGTTTCTTGTCAATATTAATATGAGAAAATAGCCCCTCAGTAAGCACCTAAATATCCATCACTAATGTGGGTTGTTTTGGGTTTTTTTTTAAATAAAAAGGCTGACATTAATTGACTCTCTTTTAAAAAGAAAAGGGAAAAAAACGGCCCTCAAACTAGTAAACAGGTCATCTTTCCTTAAAAATGGAGAAACTGGTGTAGGAATGCAAGATGTCATTGAGAGAACTATGCAAGATCGAGAAAATTAATTCTCCTGTCTCGCATCCTACTGCAGACTCTTTACTAGAGGGCTCCTGCTTGCACCAATTAGTTCCCCTCTCCTGCTTTTGCAATTACAACATGATGGCTGCAGCTGGAATGACTAAACTGAATGTACACAATGTCTCAGCTTTCACTGATTAAAAAAAAAAATAGCATAGCCCTGTGTGCTGTGAATGTGCCACAGTTTCTCTGCAATAAGACCCTTGTAATTTCTCACTGATTTAAAAAAACCATCAGAGGCAGCTCCCAAGATGTCTCTCTTGCCCTGTAGCTGTTCAATGTGGGTTGCTAAGCTGTAGCACTATTACACTATAAAATACTCCGCAGTCTCTGCAAGGCACTGCCTGACTTGCCATGGGTCTCCTATTAAACCCTTGGTACTTGAACCGAGAAGAAAACAGTACAGTATCAGCAACCGATATTTCAAGAAAGTTATTGGGACATCTCTGAGGAGCAAAGTTACTCCCACTAAGCTGTACAGTTAGCAGATCTCCCATGAAGTGTGGTTAGCCTTCGCTCAGTCTGTAAGCGTTCTCGCTCCCTGTTCAGACTGTAATACTCGACTACATCAAACGGCTGAGCAGGATGACCACCTTCTCGGAAATGACATGGTGAACAGCAAGTACAGCACAGACCAAAACTAGGCTGGTGAACTTTGCTGCTGCATGACATGGATCAACACGGCTGGCTCAGCTGCATGTAGTCCATAGTGAAAAGAAAAACCATGGACTTTTTATTTCCTATGGCACTAGTAGAGCTCATTAACTCTACAAAAAAAGGTCACGTTTGTTTAACATACATGTATTTTATTGAATATCACTATGAGAAAAATCAAGATTTTCACAGATTTGAAAGCCAGAAATTATCTACCATTCTACAAAAAAAGACAGTTCAGAAAATTACTGTGTAAAAAAATTAGAGGTAACTAAATTATATCAGAAAGGCTTAGGAAAAAAATATCAGTGGAATCAAGAAAACTAATTTTAAAATTTGTAAGACAAAAGGGCTTGCTATTTACAAGTGAGGACAGTTTATATCTAAAATAAATTTCACACTAAAATTCCTATTTTTTGCTGTCCTCAGTTCACAACTTACCTTTTGTAAGTTACTGGTTACAGTATAGAGTAATGGACTGAAACGTAAGGTTACATGGTATCTTATGAGACAATCCAATGACTCCCTCTTAAAGCTACAGAAATTTATGAATCCTATTTGCAATTCTCAGCGACTTTAATATCCAGCATACAATGACAACATGCAGACACATTTGTTTGCTTCATTGGCTGTGGCAATATGGCAAAGATAGTAACATTTCTGAAGTAAAAAAAAAATTAGTCCCAAATCATTACTAGCATTTAAAATGTGGTATTTCCTAAGAGAAAGTCTCTTGGTACGCTTCAGTAACTGACACATTTGTTATCAGCCTCTTAGCCCATTGAGTTTTTCTTTAGCACTTCTTCAATGTGTTTAAACACGCCAGCATCTTCAATGGTCGGAGTTATCTGGAAAGGAAGAACATAATAGATTGCCAATTACACAGCTGTAAAGACAAAATTTAATTCAGAGAATCTTCCAAATGTAACCTTCAAAAAGCAATTGAGAAAAAGGTATCTGGCAAGCTCTGGAATGTGAAAATCCTTTGGGTCAGGCACAGTACAAATAAAGTAGAGTGTACTACTTGACCAGTTGCAGAATAGTTTGGAGAACTGAAACCAGATGTTGTATCTCTGGACATGCACATGTGCCTGATGCCTGAAAGCAGACAGACCAACGTACCTTATATGGCTTTCCACTGACAAGTGCAGAAAGAGCTGAACGCGGTATCTTGCCGGAGCGTGTTTTTGGCAGCTGTTTAACAAAGATCCCCTTCTGGAAAGCTGCTACTGGACCGATGTTAGTTCGAACTCGCTCAACAATCTCTCCCAAAATCTTCTTCTCATCTTTTTTTATACCTAGTGAAGAAGCTTGTATCCTTTACCTTTTCAGGGACTTTGGCACATCTTAGTAACATCAGTAGCAACAAGCTCTCACCTTCCCTCAGCACACAAAGGGCAAATGGAACATGTCCTTTTAAAGCATCCTCCTGGCCCACAACAGCACAGTCTGCCACGGCATGATGGAAGAGAACACACTGAGGGGCAGAGAACAAAACTAAAATCAATTAATAACAATGGAAGATTTCAGTGAAAACTTGGCGTGGACATTGGACTTATTTCTTATATTTTGACAGCAAAAAAATCACTTAGTCAGTACACCTCAAGATTCCAGTTACACATGTTGCAGATGCATGCATGTATACTTTCATACACATTCAGTCTCCAAACAAATATAAGAAAGAAAATCCATGGCAGCACAAGATGTAAGCATAACATGAAGCAAAGGTGATCTCCCCTTGGCTATGGGAGAGTACTATATCTTTGGTTTTGACAGTGAGATCTTTGCTAGAACAAATAATGTTAGTCTAACATCATGAACAACACAGAGTTAAGTCCGTGGAGGATGAAAACCACAGAAGAACTCCTGCTACAAGGCTACAAAGCCATACTGGTTCCTTCTCTCTGGCTTCTCTCTTTTTCCACTCTCTGGAGGAACTTTTTCACTGTGAGGGTGACAGATCACTGGAACAGGCTGTCCAGAGAGGTTGTGGAGTATCCTTCTCTGGAGACATTCAAGACCAATCTGGACACATTCCTGTGTGATCTAATCTAGGTGATCCTGTTCTGGCAGGGGGGTTGGACTAGATGCTCTTTCAAGGTCCAACTCCTAACATTCAAAATAAAAAAATGAAAAGGCATAGTTTCGACCAAAGCCAACCAAAGCACCAACCTCAGCTTGCAGCCCACCTAGCTCAGTTCACTCTCCTGGAAACCCTTCTTCTCAGCCTCCTTAGACAAAAATGGGAATTAAACCAGAGACCCTTCCTTCATATACACATGTAGACAATTACACAAGTAATGAACAGTAGCACTGTAATATTAAACTCTCTTCTAGGAAAAAGTGTGAACTACTATTCTTTTTTCCAGTTAACCAGTTGAGATTCTCACTTCCTGGAAAAAATGTCACCAAGATGTCTAGGTACATACTGAGGTGTGTGTCACCAAGTCTGGGACAAAGCTGGAAGTTGCAAGTCCTCTTCCAAAGAAACTGTCTCTTTTCACACAGAAATCAATGTCCCATGTGACATCTTGCTGTCAGCAATAAGCTTTCAGTATGTCCTCTGTACTCAGCCCCAAAGAGGACCTTACATGACCCTACACAAAGGCCACACAGAGGTCACATAATGTGACTGTGCATATTAATTTATTTGTACATACAAGGTTTATGTGTTTTCAAATAACAGATCTCCACATACTATGCTGTCACAAAGGCATGGGACAACTGAGAGACTATAAGAAATATTAAGAATACAGGCTTTTTTTCTCAGTAAGTAGGAAGACCACATTTGCATTTTCATGAGGGTGAGGAAAAGATGGAAAAGGTACAGAGGAGACAGGAGAAAAAGACCTGAAGTAAGAAAAAGCAGAATGCTGTTCCAATTCAATACCAATGGTGGAAGGAGCAATTCAAAGGGTCTCACATAACCCATCCCACATGCTGATTTCCCCACCCTTTAAACTTTTAGTCAAAACGGGAAGCAAAACCTGTTCCTCTGTGCCATGTTGCTACTACACATATCAAATAGTTCTTAGCAAAACAAATCTCCACAAAATGTTGCCTGCATACTTAGACAGAAGCTACACTGATTTAATAAATTATGATCCCAGAATTATCCCATGTGACAATAAGGCTAGTTAAGAAATACTTAGTATTAGAGACATGCTTTGTCAAAGTCCAAAGGCCTGACCATTTATGCACACCTTTTGAAACTGGATTTTTGAAAGGATTGAAACAGGACATGCACAAGCCTTACCTAGAAAAGCGAGTGCAACACCCTGGAGTTAGTTATGGTCAAGCTCATCCCAGAAGGACCAGGACAGAGACGCCTGCCACAAAAATGCAGAAGCTAAATATACACAAGCGCATCTGAATTCAGATGTTGCCTACTTCGTCCACAAGTCATTGTATCAAAACTGACAAATCATACAGGAACAATTCTTAGGCAACTCCAAATTTCCAGCACCCAATATCCATAGTATTTCACTGCATCACATACACTTAGGAGCTCGGGTCACTCGTAGTCCAGAGCCTCAATAATGCGCTCCTTTTTCTGCTATAAAGGCCAATTCTTTCTTGTACTGACCAAAGCTGGTTGCTGTTACAAAACAAAGAATTATGAAAAAGCTGGTAAGATCAACAACCAAAAAAAAAAAAAGGAAAAAGGTCTGCAGTAACCTGACATTATCATCACTACCATAATTACCTATCAGGCATCAACAGGACCCTATGGTGGAGATGTAAGTGTTGCCAGCTGCTTTTTTACTAGCTTGTTTGTGTCATTCAAGTCCGTCAATTACCGATAAAATTCTTGTGTTAAGCTGCAATATTGCAGCCACTCTAACATTGTCCTTCACTAGTCTATCCAAATTATTATCCACATCCTGTTTAATTTGGGACAGCTAATTTTAAATGACTGAAAGGGTAAATAATAATTTAAAAATTATTAAATATTATAAGACTGAAAAGAACAGAACTGGCACTAAGCATTTGAAAACATTTTAAAGTAAGAAGAATCTCTAGAAAGGGAAATGGCATTGCTGGAATGGTCACTGGGAACGAGGATGGATGTCTAATACAGCAGCAGCAAGAAATCCCATTGTGAGGACAGAGATTTCTTGTGGTAAATTCCTGATTTTCAAGTCTGTTGCCTCATATAGGCAAGATTTGATTTGGGCTTTTTCAGAAAGGGACAACACAAACAGGGACACCAGAGATGTACAGACAACTGAGATGGATGGAAGACACAAGCTGAGGTCACTACACTGGCTAACATTCACCGATTGGCAAAGTAAACACTAACACACCTACTGCACTGCAGTAAAGATGGAGCCCCAATGACGCTAATAGACAAAGCAATTAATTGGAACATGATGAAGTTCTTAGTCAAAGCATTACGGAAAAACTTGTTAAGCTTGTAAATGCAGATAATACACTAGCTCAACAAGGTGAGTGTCACTTAATTAGATGGCGATTCAATGAACCTCTAATTCTGTATTTACTGATCTTACTGAAGAGCTAATTGTGGTCTTGTTAATGCTTTCCTATTCAACCAGCAATTTGCTGTGCATGCATTAAGAGCATTCTTGTTTTTTAGCTTTGTTCTAAAGGAGAACAGAAAAGCTTCTACAATTTTATCATCATGAAATACATTTTGTTTCTAAGGGAAAGTCCTAACTGGCAGGGAGAAAAACAGAGACACTAAGCTCAAGACAACGGATACAAAGGTGATACAGCTGAGGACACAATTCAATTCGTCACTTGTACTGTCTTTAGATTCAGCCTGAAGCAAAGAAACAATGTCCAGCTCAGCCTCTGAGCAGTAAGGGGTAGGGATGAGACTCCCTGCTGCGCTTTGGTAGAGAAACACAAATAACTGACCTCAAGAGAGAAGAGGTTCAAGCCAGAGACCTTTATGGCTTCATAAACACAAGTCAGGGCAGTGACTGGTATTGCTCCCGGGATGACTGACCCTCAAAGGATTGTCTTTGTTTATCTGAATTTGTTCACTTCTGTGTAATTAGAATTTCTTCTATTCTCTTCTAAGTTTCCTAGCCTAGATAATAGGCATTATAAAGCTAGAAATTACTAAGAGATTAGTTTGTGATTCAGTGAACAGTTGAATTCAGAGTTTTTAAAAGTGTATTTTTCCCCTGTACATGCTCAGCACACCTTTCCCTATATTCCCTGAATAAGCAATTGATATGTCATCAGGGAAATTTGCAACTGGCAATCAATCACAGCAGTTCCAGAGAGGTGAGTGAACAATGACATGAAATTCAGATACTATTAAGAACTGCATTATTTTCAACTTTCTGAGTTGCATGAGTATTACATTAATGACTTTCAATTTAACAGCAGGGGTTTTTTACAGAAATCTTCATTGTTCATTTAGAACCGCTCATACAATAAGAGACACAACAGCCCTCCAGAAACTGTGAAGGGAACTCTTCAAATCAAGAAAAAAGCACTGAATGTGAGTCTTTGTGAAGAGAACTCAGCCAACACCAAGCACTTTAAAAACACAACTAAAAACTGTATTTTAGGAATAGAAGTTTTTTACTACTAAGCGGCTACAGTAACCGGTGAAACCACTTGCCATGTTGCCCATGCATTATCTTAATGTATTCCAAAATACACAATCAGAGCTTATAGGAATGCTTCTCATTCTACCATAGTGCCCGTTAATTCCATCTTCAAATATCAAATCATGCCTGGTTTACCAATCCCATGGGACAAACTGCTTATTACTGACAAAATTTATTACTGTCCCAGAAAGCACCTTAATAGGAAGGACCAGAAACAATTAATATTTTTGTTAGAAGTAGCAGTGCAGAGGCAATAAAAAAAAAAAAAAGTAGAAAGAAAATGACAGACTGGTGGAGATTTTCAGTCTCGACTTTCTTTATCCATCTTTCATGCTTCTATTTTACTGTCAGGTAATGCTCACCTCTTCGATTGCGCCTGCTGAAATTCTGTGTCCAGCAACATTGATCACATCATCTGCCCGAGACAGGACATATAAATAGCCATCTTCATCCATATAGCCTGCATCCATGGTATCATAATATCCCTAGATACAATGAAACAAAAACTAAACTCAGAAACAGTTCCAGGAACATCCATCCATCTCCCATGAAGCCAATGGACAAAACCAATTGTTTCTAAATTAATATGTAAAATGTTTATTTAAACATTAACCATGTTAACATTTAAATGTTAAAACATGCAAATTAATGAAACTAAAACATAAAATACATGTTTGGTGGCTGAGAGATTTTATTCTCTAATATTTTTCACCATTTTTATGTCATAATCACCTCTCCCTTTTCTGAAAAGTTTTTGTAGTCTCTGTTAAGACAGAAGACAATACATAAACCTGTAGCTTTCCTACTCTGCTTACTGTGCTCCCTGACAGCCTGGAGAAGGATATCACCTGAATCTACACAAGAAGAATGGAATTGTTACAGTGCAATGACAGTTGTCAAATTGCCCCTAACAATGTTCCTGTTTGCTGGATCCAAGCACACATCATCATCATCATCCTCATCATCATCTTGCTAGTGCACACAAAAATAATTTGCCTGATGAATTCACTCATTTACTTTTATTGAATCAAACTTTCCATTTTGGACATTCACTTAGGACCAATGTATCTATTTTTGTAGGGCAAGGAGAAATCCAACCCTTGACTAATTCATCTGACAAGAAAACATAATCAGTTCAGTGAGGGGCCTCCAACATATTTACACAAACAGCACGCAAGTGCGTATCTTAGACTGATAACAAGCTAAAATGACTGCACACCAACAGCAGCAGTATCTGAAGGTATGACAGTCTAAGGCTGCAATCCTCCTGTCTTTTATTAGATCAAATGACATAAACCAACTTTTAGGTTCAGAAGCTTGAGGTTTACTGCTTCTGTCTGAGACCTTTAAGAAAACCAAATAAAACCAGCGTGTCCAAACACTTAAAGTATGCATGAACAAAGTTCTTCCTTGAAATGTTTTAATTCAGCAACACATATATCAAAGTTCTCCCATTAACAGAAGGTATGATAATTTTGCATGCTACCCAGCTTAAATCTACTATCACTAAGTCCTGCAGCATTACCAAAGGTTTATATAATTCATTTTGTAATTCTTACTGGAAATTTTTTGAAATACAATTTCTGGAATGTTTCCTGATTTTCCCAAAGACCTGAGAATGCTCCAGGAGGCAAAGGCAACCTTGAATTAAAAAGAGCAGAGAGTTAGGAACACAGATGTAACAACTAATGCTATTGATTCATATTTTATCTAAAGGTAAGTAATCGTAGGCTATACAAATATAAAATGGTTTTGGTTTATGCTACATGCTGGTAACACAACAAAATGACCATATACTTGTGATCACACACAATACAGCTCTGAACTGTATCCAGACCAGTTTTATGTATCATCAGCATCTCTCACATTCAGCAAAAAATGTCTGGTCTAGTAAACACTCCGTACTGCACTAGTACAGCATGTTATCAGCATTCAGCTTTCACCATCTCCCAGGATCAAACATCTGTAAGACATGTGTACATATGTGCTATGATACAGGCAAAGTTATTCAAGATATCTCTTTCTCTAACACACATACACACTCACACATGTATAGACATATCAATTGTCAGATGTGCAGATCTTCAGTGTAATTAAAAAATACAGCTCAAATTACATTAGTCATGAATCTGTATAAAAACTGCTTTTTATTTTAACTACGCATAATTTCACTAGAATTACTGGAGAAGTTCTTTGAAGGCATATTGATAAATATAGAACTTTTAGAACTTTCTAAAATAACTGGAATTTTAAGAAGAATTTTAAGAACTGATGTTGGAAGTACTTGGTTTGCTCATACTCTATGCCCATTCTTCAATCAAGGATATGGGCATGGCACAATATGGGACACTCCATATCTGCTGGAAGAAGAGAAGCTACAGAAGTCTATTTATTTATTTTTCCTTTAAGGCTCTGATAGTGTCAAACACACTTTACTTCAACTGCCTGAGACACATATTCAGGCATACAACAGAAGTTTTATGAAGCTTAAACCTAGTAATCGAGAACTTGCAAGCAGGCATATTCATACCGATAAAATCATAAATGCTTCATACAGATTTTACTAGCATAAGCCTGCATTCCTGGTCAGCAAGTCTTTACCCAGGGGTATTTTCTACTCTGCCACTGCCCTAATGACACCAAAAGGCAACACCTCTAGCAGCAAAACACCCCTCCGTAGCGTCGCAACACTGGTGTCATTATAACCCTCCTGCAATGTCCAAGTACAAGAACAGGTGCTACCAGCTCAGCAACATGCAAAGCTCTAGCATTACATTTACAACAAAAATAAATTACATATGGGATTTCGGTTGTTCATTTTTTAAACCAAAATATGGTAAGAATAGCACAAGCTTCATTGAAAAAGCCATACAGTCTACTAAGGATTCAAATCCATGAATTTTTTTTTTTTTTTTTTTACAATCTCGGGTTGGTTTTTTTTCAGTTCAATTCAACATATTTAGCACAACAGAAATACTACTGTAAATACTACTACTTTCTCTGAGGGTTCTGGCTCCACATATGCTATGAATCCCATTCCCTAAAAGTACAGTTAAGGCCAGAAATGCCAAGACACTTCACAGGCGCAGGAGCACAGACTGGCTTCTGCCCATCTGGAGGGAACTCACTGGCCTACTTCAAGCCTTTCAAGCTCAGTAAGCATCCTTGTGATACACAAACATGACCTATAAAGTATTTGCCTTCAAAAGAATAGACTAGAAATACAATGTATTGATCCTGGTGTTTGTGTAAGTATGAGTTGAAAAGAAAAAAACTCTTGTTTAGATTACAGAAAAAACACTAGAGAACAGTAGTTACTATGCATGTTGCCTGGTTGCTAATAGCATAGCAATTCATAACAGCCTCACTTATTGCAATTTTTGCACTTTAAATTCATTTAACAGCCTGAAACATACTTGTGATGGGAAAGAAAGGAAAATTCGTATTGACGAAGTACTTAATTTCTCGACAGCTCTATTCAGTACTTTGCACAGTCATTAAACGGAAGAACCAATTTTATTGCTGAAATCAGAAAAAGATTTTCCTTTCTATAACTGTGATTGTTTAGAAATCTAAAGACAGAAGTATGCAGCCTATCACCAAAAACATACTCCCTACTCCCACTGATGGGGGCAGGAGGAGCTGGGGTTTTTTTTGTTGTTTCTTTGCTTTTACTGTGGTTGGGTTGGGTTTCTGAAAGCAAATTGCAATGGCAAGTACATCCACAGCGCGTATTTCATGAGTCTATGGAAACCACACTGCTGAGCGACTGGCTACCGCAGGCAGCTGTACGGCACACGTCACAGCACAATGCAGATGCAATCCGAAAATGCGCCTCCGCGGCCATCTGTAAAGATTACTTCCAGTTAGCACTCCACTCCGTCTACTGAGCAAAAACTCAATGCTGTCTTCCAAGTGTCCATCTTCCAGACTAAACAATACCAGAGCAACGGGCACATGTAATTCTTCTGTGATATCTTGACTGACTAAAATTTCTAGGTGCTGTGCAAACACAGTTTATTAGTAAAATTATTAAAGGCAGAATTCAGCTTGGCAGATGCAATGACATGTATTGGAATTTTGTCAGGGCATCAGGATTAAAATGCCCAGAGCCAAAAATATCTCCATCACACTGTCAGTGGGAAGGCTGCCATGAATTCCAGAGGGAACAGAACTGGATCCTAATTAGGTGAAAGAAGGTCAGTCAGAAAAATAAAGCAATCTGAAAGCCAATATCTCTTCCTTTCCTCAAACCCTCCATTTAAAAAACAAAACAAATAAAAAAACAAACAAACAAACAAAAAAGGTATATTTTTGGATGCTGGGTTGGGTCCCTGGGTTTTTGTAGGAAACCTACAAAAGTTCTGTGCTTAAAACCTGTTGCCTCTCTGCCCAAAGAGTGAGATGACTCTCAAAAGCCATTTGGGGTTATTTTTATTAAGAGGATATATTGACAAAAAAATGCTACCTATGAATAACTAAAAGCACAATTGCCCAAGACACGATCCTACTTTCCTTTGCCCAGTGACAGGAGCACAGAAGATCAAGACAGGAGGAAGTAGGTTTCCTCATCATCTTTTCCACAATATACAAAGAAGTCGCTTTACTTGGTTTCCCTCTGGGACGTATTTACTGTATTACTCCCGCTGTCTGTTAACTTCTCTCACTGTCTCTCCTCCTGCATACCAAGCTACTACAACCAATGTGGAGCCTTTGTATCTGCTATCGGTTGAAAGACAACCTCTCCCTTACACTATCCCCGCTTCAATTTTTCATGTAATTCTAACTCTGGAAGTACCTTCTGCCTCATTGCTTCTTCCTTCTGAAGAGGACAGTCATGAACTTCAACAAACACAAATTCAAGATGAGCTTGTCAGTGTTTTCTAAACCAGGAACGTGCTACTGACTATATTGGATCAGGCTTACTACAGCCAACTCGTCCTATATAACTACTGAAGAACAGGCAAGGCACAGTCAAGGTTCAAGTCAAAAGCCTACACAGGGCTGAATCAAAGCATCCAGACTTCAGAGTTTACCTCTGGATTTCAAACTTCAAAAAAAGATGCACATTTTGATCACACTCGTGCAAATTTTTCACCAGTAGAGCAACAGCATTAATCTCTATTTGCTCCAGTGAAATGAAGGTGAAAATTGCAGAACTGCAGGAATACAGATCCATGCCTGTTTCTCATTTCAAGGTTGAATATATTTAGAACGGCATCAGGAAAACTAGGTAAACTGTGTCAATTAATGATGTAAATTATACAGGTTTGTTCTACAAAGATCCACTCTGGTTACATTTTACAAAGATAAGAAGATAATTTCATTATAAAGTGGAGAAACTAGGACATATTAGGGGAGCTTGGCAGCATCACAGAAAAAGTCTGAACTGCCTCCACAGTAGCTGTTTTCTTTTAGATAATTTTAAGCAACAATCATCTGTTTTTTAAGCATCACTTTACAGTTCATTTATTTTTCATACAACTATGGCCAATCTTACACAGAACAGTCCACCTTTATCTTAGCCCAAGAAAATCTGACTCCATGTGTTCCATCCTTTCAGGATGCCACTCATCAACATGATATAAGATTCCTTGTTGATGGGACAAAGCAATTATAGACACAGCAATCAAAAGATAATTTACAGAGAAAGGCAGAATTCTGAAAGTACAAATGAAAGTCACAAAACTATTAGAGATGTTACCTTACTGAGTTTCAGAAAAGCCATCCATTTATTTTATGGTAGACAATGGTATTCACAGGCTGTTCATTACAGCCAGTCAAAGCAAGTATAAGCCATTTTTAAGTAAGTTTGAGCTTGTGAACAGAGCTAAATCATCTTGACTGGCAGCTATATTATTACTCAGCATTTATGTATTGCTGTGCATAAACATGACTCTTAAAATTTTTGATTGCAAGTTCGAAAGCCATCTGGAATTTAGAAGCTTTTTCAGATATGAGGATCAACAGCACTGGAAAAAAGGGTGGAGACGAGGCAGGAAAACAGAGAGCATCTCACACATTTTGCAGTTTGCATGAAATACTCCTTTAATTAGCTGAAAAGGTAAAAAAAAAGAGTAGCTGTTTTCAGCATGGATTTTGCAGAAAAAACACTGCAGTTTAGTGGAGAGAAAACATAAAAAAACTAGTGAAAGTGCTTGGAAAAGAACAAAAGAAAGTTGAAAACAGACACCTGTTAGAAAACCCCTCTTTGGACTAATTCAGTCATTGTTTCACATGTAAACATGACCACAAGTTGGACCACAGGAGGTTCTGTATCAATATGCAAAAGAACTTCCTCATGGTGAGGATGACAGAGCACTGAAACAGGCTGCCCAGGGAGGTTGTGGAGTCTCCTTCTCTGGAGACATTCAAGACCTGTCTGGACACCAACCTGTGCAACCTGCTCTAGGGAACCTGCTTTGGCAGGGAGGTTTGACTCCACGATCTCTCAAGGTCCCTTACAACCTCTACAATTCTGTGATTCTGTGATCCAGGTTTGACCTAGAGGTGTCAAAGAAAACCACCATATTCCCAAGAATTTGTCCCAGTTGTTTAATATTTTCCCTGCTAAAATTATTTGGTTATCTAAACATACCCAGCTTCAGCTTCCAATCCCTTCATGCTAGATTAAACAGCAGTCTCTCAGAGATGTCTTTGTTCTGTGGGTATTTCCTGACCTTGAAAAAGTCATCACTTAACTGATCTTGCATAAATTACATGTTAAACTGTAAGTTTCTTTGAACCAAGCTTTCCAGCACTCATGTCACTCATACATATCTTCTCCAAACCCCAGTTTCTCAATAGCCTTTTGAAACACAGACATAAGAACCAAACATAACGTATAAATGGCTTTACTAATGTTTTATCCACAGATAATACTAATAGTTCCCTTTCAGTTTCCCTACTGAGTAACCAGGGATCATACCACCTGCTCAGCTGAGCCAGCAGCCACATTTCATTCAAAGATCTCAGTACTCAGAGGTTTATCCACTTTAACATAAAAAGCTCCATTGAAAGTAACTACTTTCTAGGGTATAGTCCTTCACCTTATGAACCTAACAGATTTTTACTGTTCCTAGGTGTATGACTTCAAGAATGTACTGCAAATAGTCAACACAGGATGACAATGCTGTCTTGAAAAGCAACCCTCCAGCAACTCCTTGAGGGCAACCACTCAGACTGGTCTGGAACATGTCTTCTGTTGGGTTGCTTTTAATCTTCTGCCATCTTATATAAATTTTGGTTATTTTAGATTTTAAACATTATTATGAAACCACTAAACACTGCTTCCAAGATGGCAAAGCACATCATTAAAATGACAAAAATTAAGAATAACTCAAGCAATGGAGATACAGCTCAACCCCTGTCAGATACTCTAGAATGGTCATGTACAAGACAGACATTTCTTAGAGTACTTGAACTTTGAGGATTATTATCTTACATTCACTGAAGGAAATTTCAGAATATCGAATACTGTTTTTTATCATTGGATTAAATTTAATGATAAGAGAATATATTATTTTAAAATCACAGAACAGCAGTAGTGTCACACACAAAAAGAGACAAACTGACATTACCTACTGAGACATAATGCAATGATAAGGTCTTCAGTGGATATTTTGGCATCTGAAGTAGCTTCTATTTAACTGTCTTCTGATTTAAGGCCATAAACCCCTCTTGGCTTCAGATGGAGCCTCCCCTTGCTTTCACACTGCAACAGCTGCAGGTTTCCTTTTCGTCCCGGGAAGAGGAAGACTGAGAATGAGAGCTGTGACCTTTCTCATGTCCGTATTCCAAGTTAGAGTATCAGTAGGTTGACCTATCAAGTCCTACTTTTGTTTTCTTCAATGGGATACCAGGGTACGACTACAGCATGCTGCTAGAGATGGCATTTCTTCCCATTTTTGTCCTGCTAAGTTCTTTATATTGGGCATCTTAATGATTATATTCCTGGCTTCAGGTTGCTCCAAAGTTCCACACAGTTCCTTTTATTTTTTTTTTTAATGCATAATAAGAAATACTAAATGAGTAGGCTTTTTACTGAACATCTATTTGCTCTCTAAATACTGTATAAAGACTGAACGCACTATCACAAATAGTGAAACAAACACTGAAACTGTCAATGGGTTGCTTACTTCTGAACAACAACATAATATCCTTTAGTGGAAGAGATATTTGCCTCAAAGGTGCTGTCACTTTTCTGTTCACCTAACTTAAAATCTAAAATTAAAAAGAGCTGTAAATTTATCATGACTCTTTATGAAACCCTGTGAATAATTATTATTTTTTCAATACTTTACAGTCTTATAGCACTATACATAAAGTTTTGCATTATGTTACTCTATAGAATGGGGTGACATCATTTGAATAATTTTTACTGCTGATAGAAGAATGTAATTTCTTCTTCTTCTTTCTCCAAATTAATGGAAAAGCCCACAACATTAATCGTCTGCAGAGCCTCTCGCACAGTCACTATTCTTAAATCCAATTCAACCAATGGAAACAAAGCATTTCAGAATGACTGTATGAGGTAACTACACTGTCTCACCTCTTCCTGTATACAGACCAGAAATATGATGTGATTCTGTGCAGTGGAGATCATTAAGCATTTACATATTTGTAAATAATTATCCCATAAACCTCCATTATTATGGCACAAAATTAACTATACAAACACTAGAGGCCGGTAAGTAGGATCTAGCTGGGAATTTACTGGCAGGCATTACTCCGGATAGAATGAGTATATGGCAAGTGCTGTCCTCTTGCTGTTGTGAGTGAGCATAAAGAATGATACTAGCTAATGAGACAAAGGTGACAACTGCTTCATAAAATGAACCTAATGGTTTGGCAGCCTTTATAATGTGCAAGAGTAAAAGCGAGCTTCCCAAAGCACTGGAATTTAAATGGGATTTCTTTTTGGTAGTGTTCTTTAGGAGATCAGGCAACTTTGAAAATTCTCGCAGCTAATCACAATTACATCTCCACGTATACACACACACACATTTTCAAGTGTGTATTAATTACAGGTAGGTCAGAACAATGCAAGTAGAAGTGTGTCACTAAATCAGACTGGTCTTGTTAATGGAAATGGAGGTCATTGCTGCTATCACTTTCACTTCAGAATAAATCCTTGGTTAATTATCTTTCACATCCAAAGATTCTAGCTCAAGATAATGTAAATTTAGAAACAATTTATACAAGCTGCAGTTGTCTTCATTTTCCCGTGCCCTTTCATCATAAATGTTATGACACTGCATTTGATTATCCTGAAAAACTTATGAAGTCAAAAAGATTATTGCATTGGCCAGGCAAATTAGCCTGTATGAGAGTTCTTGTCAGCAATACTCTATCCAAAGGGCATAGAAGATGGTTATAGGGAAAAAAAAAAAAAAAGACAGGTATCAGTTGGCAGGTGAGTAAAGAAAAGAACATACCTAGGGCAGACAGATGGAGTAATCAGGTGTAAGATTTACCTTTCTAGAGTATCTCCTGGGGGTAAAATTAAAGCTTAAAACTATGTTGCAAGGACATTTTAAATACTATACTTATGAGCACTTCAGGTCTCAACAGTCTTTACCGGGAGTTACACTGGGATAAAAATAACCAAAAGCAGCAGCATACCACTTCTGCACAGCTGGTGTTGTAGGCAGTGTGTGGTCATTCTCCTCTCCAAGAAATACCGAAGATTATTTCTCAACACAAGTATTCTGCAGATAAAGCAAACATCTGTGGTTTCTTCCTAAAATTGTGCACCCCATTGTTCTACTGAGTATATGACAAGTAATAGTTGAAATTATCTGAACTTCCCCATTCTCTTCCACCTGCATGGGGACATGTCCCTGGGGTGACAAACAAGAATCATCCCGGCTACTTTTAAGAGGTCTGTACACATCTAAGTCTGCTGAAGTGATGAAGAGAGAAAAGTCTTTGCAGGAAGGCTTTCTGAAAACCAGCCCTAACGAAAAAAAAAAAAAAAAGAAAAAAGTTTACAGCTGCCTAGCTGAATGACACAGAAGACAGAAAATGTGATGCCTTAACATAAGAGCCACAGATTTTTATGACCAAAAAACTAACTCAACACTGCAGCAAATTGCCACTTACCAGTATGAAACCTGGAACAAAGTGTTAAGGTATTGTGAACCATAGTATCCTAAAGAAACTCTTGTAACAGTCCACACACTGAAATGCTGAAAGTGTTTAAAGAAAAAAAAAATTCAGAATTGGTCTCCTAAAGCTCACAATACCTTTGTCTTGTTTTGCTGGGTTGTGGTTTGTTTTTCTTTTTGGTTAAGCTCCAGAATGAATTTTAAGTGATCTTAGTGTCTCAAAGATGAAGTTAGAGAAAAGGCTGGAAGAGAAAGTGGGGTGATAGTCAACCTACCCCAGAACTGGTTTTATATTGACTATGTAATTATACGATACAATTTCTTTACCCTTTACTTTCCCCTTTTCTTTCAGAACATACCTTAAAATACACGTGTCCAATGACATAATAGTAACGCTGTACTGTGGAGCAATCTAATGCAAAAAACCCCAAACTCCACCCCCACCCCCATTTTCCCTATCATTTTGACTGCATCAGAAGTCAAGATTAACCAAAACCTACAACAAAAAAATCTATATATAAACACATTTGTAATCCCTTAATACCTAAATGTGGGGTCACATTCAGGAAGACAAATGCTAGCTTTATGAGTGCAACAGCAACTCCAAACAGGGTCTAACTCTATGGCAACAGCCACCCCTGACAGGTACTGACAGGGATGGTAACGACTCAGAAATGTATGCACGCATCTACCAACATTACCTGTTAGCAAATTTAAATCAGCTTGTTTGGGAGAGTTGCTAGGGATGGAGTTCACTTCACTTCTGGTAGATAACACTAAGCACCCACCCTAAGCTAGCCGTGTTGCGCCTGCAGCCAGGGGAGAGACACCAGCGTATCTGCCAGGCAAATTAGCCCATCCTAACTGATGCCTGAGACAGCAAGGATCAACTCTCTTACAAAATACCTTTCTCTCTCTCTCCACTGGTTTCAGACTTACATTTTATTATGGCATCGGGCACCACAGAGGGGAGAGCTTCAGAAGGCAGCCTTCCACTCTGACCTGGGTTACTGATACTGCAAACCACAGCCCATTAACGGCTACAGCAGTTTAAATTATTCATGCTCAGCAATGAAATGAATGCAGAGTCCTGCATGTGTCACAGGAAAACTGTACCTAAATATGAGTCTGCTGCTTCAGTGGGGATCGTATGTGCACTTAAAAAGAGATGCCTGGTGGCTTAGCCTAAGATGCTGAAGTCAGGGTATAGACTTCATCCTGAAAGCAAAGGTCTGTGTCACATAGCACAATCACTTCACATGATCCTATCTCAGTCTCCACAGAGATCTAGTTACATTAGATCAGCAGATGAGCTGAGCAAAACACCTCCACACACAACTTGGAGTCCCAAGCAAGCACTATGCAGCCAGCCAGTCCGCAGTTTGTGCTGTAGGTCTGCAGCACGCCCCAGCGCCTGCAGCTCCTACCAGCGTCATCTCCAGCTCACATGGCCACTGCCTCAATCTTCTCTCTTTAACAACTCAAAATCGGTACACCTACCCCAAAGCTTTGGCTTTTGAAAAAAAGCTTAGTCCACATAAGGTTATGCTAATCTTTTGATTTCCTTCCATTCATCTAGGCAAGCAGTGAAGAGTCTGAATTACCAAACTTGCCTAAATTTTACCACAAAAATGGATGAACGCGTTTCTTTTGGGACTTGTATTTGCAGGCAGTAAGGAAATGTTCTGAGCTGAAGTATTTTCTGTGACTGAAAACAGGGAATCCTAGAAGGGTTTGGGTTTGAAGACACCTCAAAGATCATCTAGTCCCAAACCCGCAGCCATAGGCAGGGGCACCCTCCACTAGACCAGGTTGCCCAAAGCCCCCATTGAACACTGCCAGAGAACAGGAAGCAACAGCTTCTCTGGGCAACCTGTGCTAGGGCCTCACCACTCCCACAGTAAAAAAGTTTAAACCCATCACCCCTTGACCTATCACTACCTGCCCTTGTAAACAGTCCCTCTCCAGCTTTCCAGCAGGCCCCTTCAGGCACTGGAAAGCTGCTTTAAGGTCTCCTCAGAGCTTTCTCTTCTTTTTGTGCACCTTTAGGTTCCTTCGATGCTCTTGAACCTGATCATCTGCTACACTGGGTGGTTTTTCATTCTCCCAGTCCCTACCTTTGCCTTCTGTGTCCCTGTCAATAAGACTAGAATCCTTGCTGTTGAAGACTGAGGCGTTCTCCATAACCTGGACAACCAAGTCTCCCATTTCATTCTAGAGGGGACCCACATTTTCCCTTGTTTTCAGCTGATGTATGAATCACAAATGCGTTTGAAACATCCAGAACCCAGAGCTAGCACAGGCTGCAGGGAGCAGTAGCGTATTGAGGTTCAGAGAAGTCAGGAAAAATGAAGAAGGTAGAAAATGGTGAGGCAGTAGAAGGTAAGGTAAAACAAAATAAATGAAACTGATATTCACCGTGTTATCTAAACTTATGCCCCTTTATCCAAGAAAAGGTGCTAAGGTGTACTTTCAAAGAAGAATATTAATACTTATGAAACTCATCTGACAGAAGTTTAGTAAATGGTACTAAAAATCACCTACATGTTACACAGCAGGGTTTTTTCTTTCTTTTTTTTCTGGAGTCTTTTCTTGTATGTATTTTGTACAAACACCATCACAACTGAACACTGTTTGTTTCATGCAAAGCACATGCAGAGACATCCTGCTGTTTTTACAGAGAGCAGAAAATACATTCTCCCTCTAAGAACGTGCATCAGTTGGGATTAGAAGATAAAGAGGAGGCAGCATCACACCTGTAAACCAAAGTATGACTATCTGCACTGCTGTAATATTTCACTAAACTGTAACATAAAATAGCCAAGAGAATGATTCGATATCTTGCTCATACATCACAACAGGAAGGCTTCATCCTGTGCCAGTTGGCTGGCAATTAAGAAAATCGTAAACTTTGCAGTAGTCTAAGGAAAAAGAACACCAGCAATCCATGTTCATTCACCCAGAAAATTTCATCTACAAATTTAATGGACATAGAGGTTCTGGCAGTTTGGTATCAGTATCAGACAGTCATGCTTTTCAAACCTCATTACTTTATTTCCTTTATTTTTAATGTGTACAAACACACACACACACACACACACACACACACACACACACAGAGACTTCAGTCAAAAGACAATCAACCCATGAAGGAAACTTCTTGTAACTGCAAGAAACTAAGTTTGCTTACTTCACCACAATGTTTCCCAAAGTCTTCGACTTCACTGGTTCCTTATTTTCATCTAGAATCATCACTGTAAAAGAGTAATACCTGATGAGAACTGTTAAGTAGTGTATTTTCAAGTGAAGGGCAGGGTCTTTCATAATGAATATGAAGATATTCCACACTTCAGAATGGCAACACATCCAAGCAACAAAACCAATCAAGTAATTTGGGAGTGCCAATCTGGATAATCTCATGACCTTATTAACATTCAGCCTTAAGTAGAGGAACTGTTAGATAATTCTCATGCTTTGGGAGCAGAAACAGCATGAAGTCCCAAAAGGGAAAAATACAGAACTGAAAATTAAAAGACACCTTCATACTGGAAAATCTGAACTTCCAAATAGCAAAGATCCCTTCAGATATATCACAAATAGAAGAAAATGTGTGTAGGTAACATGGGTAAGAAATAACAACTAAGAATACTGGAGGCTAACTCAATTAACATGAGAAATGAGCAGTAAATAAGTGTGCTTGGTTTTCAAAGGCTCTCAGGAGACTTAGAAAGATGCTCCCCTGCTGACAAGGCTTATTCTAGTCTAGCCCAAAGAAGTAAATCCTGAACTCCCCAAAGTCGCAGAGCAGGGTAATGTTAAAAGTACAGCAACGAATCCAGACTTCCCAACAGAAGCCTGGACGACACTGGCCTTCAGTTAAAGCATCATGTACTGGTACCACACTTTCTAAGGAATACACCTGAAATAGCCTCTTCCATGCAGTCATCTGGGAAATTTAGTACTGCAACCAGCCACTCCATCTGAAAGTGTGGGCAGAAGGAATGACAGATAGCAACTTGGCCTGTGATAAATGGTATTAAACAAAATGAAGTGACTAAACTAGGTAAAAAAAGGGAGGAAAGGTTTTGACAGACTGGGCTGACATGGATTTAAAAATAAGCTTTTTGAAGCCTGCCCAAGAGAAGAAAGCAATGTTCAGCTGGATCTAAATTATGACAAATAATCTAACTTTCTGTATTAAAAGAGCTCTAGAGGAAACAGGAAAAAAGAGGATGACAGACTTCTGACTAAAACCCTGCTAAGACTCTTATGAGTAATATCATATCCTATCTGTCCAAAGAATACCAACATCTGCAATTCACTGTTTCTGGCTGAAGCTACTCCTGCAAAAAGGATGGTCATTTTTAAGTAACTAAAGAGCCTGCCAAAAGCAATAGTTCAGCACACAGGGACACACAAGTACACAAGGCCAATTTTACAAATCAGTGACTTGCAAGGTGTTCCTGGGGTAGGAAATCAAAAGGATGACTGGACACATAGAAGACACTTATGAAAACAGCAAGAACGGCATAAATAAAACCCATTTATAACCTGTAAACACTTGTTTCCTTATTCACTTTTAGTATAAGAGCATAGAATCATTAAATTTAGAGAATTTAGACTCAGAACACGCAATGAAAGAGATCCACTGGGATGGTGTTTTCAGTCCTTTCCTAATTTTTCCTATTTAATTATATTAAACTAAAATATAATCAATTTATTGTAACTATTTTATCAATGTAGCAATTCCAGCACTGTCCTCCTTATTGCAAGTAATGTCTTTCAATGCACAAAACACTGGGGGAGATATACTGCTCACTCCTGAGCTACTTATGGACTGACTTAATTCTTCAAAACGTGGGACTTGCTTCCATTTGCAAACAGTGCAATGGAATTAGCTGGAAAGGATTCAAGTACATCAATTGAAAAGCACAGTATAATGCCTGATTTAAGGCAACAGGGCTAGACATTAATACAGTATACAGATACGTTTTTACACACAATTGTTGACACTGTACTGTGATATCACAGCTAAACAGTGTTTTTATACCTTACATTCAAAAAAATCAGCAAATAAATTTGTTTATTTTAGCAACACTGTGACAGGAAAGAATATGGTGCTATTAACTTTTCATTTATATCACAGCATAAATAAAACATAATTTTAGTAATGTCCAAAGCCATTAACAGTTGCACGCATAATCTAAAAATACAAAATCTATGCTTCTGAATGGCATAAGGACCTCTGCTAATTAATATAGCAACTGCAGCAAAACAACATCAAAACAGAAGTCGATAACAGCAAGACAGTTGCGAATGCAGAGTGATTTCAAGATGTGCTGTTTTATGAATGGCTGCATTATGGGACTTAACTGGCTTCGAACCAAAGACTGAAAGAGGTAAAGTACTTTCATAAATCTTTAGTGAATTTTTGTGCTCATTTTATGTCTCCCTTCTAAGGGCATGCTAAAGACATTTCCTTCATTCTGTTTGAAGAAATTACTTACTTAAAATAGGTCTAATGTTCAAAAAATTCATAGGAAATTTTTATATTCCTGGTACTCAATACTTTTTTCTAGGCCTAGATGACTATCACCTGATAGTATGTGTGATTCAATTAAATTCTTTCACTCTTATTGTAATTCTGAACAAACTCTGACGCTTTGTTTTAATGTTTTTAAGCCACTGCTGGTATTCATGTCATAATTGTAAATGCCAAAACACAGAGCCGCTTTAATGTTCATTTCCATTTGTATGTATTAGAAGAAAAAACAGATTACTGTTTACAGTATTAGAAGTATTAAAAACAGATTACTGAGATACTCTGCCCAGAAACATGAGAATTCCTGAAGATTGTCTGAACTTTAGTGCAATTATTTTTCAGACTTTAATTCTTGAAAACTGTTAAAATCAGGGCTCCCAGGCATGAAAATAGTTGCATTCTTAATCCTGTGGCTGCACCCTCTGCATGCAAATAGCATCCAGACAACAAGTGCTTATCCTTTTAGTGCTGGTCCATCGGTTACCATTTCTCCCAACTGGAAATAAAAATGCCCCAAAAATACTGGAAGACAATATGACTTCCTGTTTCAGGAAGGAGGAAAATATGTTAATAAGACTGGAATTTGCTTTCCCTAAAAAGGTATGAAAATTAAAGGGTACTTAGGAATATAAGCAATATCCCTCTTTAGCACTGTCTTACCATTGTATCCTGGCACCGGTTTTCCTGCCTGTCCGGGTGGAGGTGTTGTAGAGTTCCCCAAACCAATACAGGAAGCAGTAATTGCAGAACCAGATTCTGTTCCAAGAACACAAACGCTGTTAGTTAAAATTGTTCTTAGTGTCATTAAATATTGATTGGTTCCAAGTTCTGCCTGTAGTTTAGCCCATCAAAATAATAAAGTAGAATAAAAATCACACAGAAACAAAGATTTAAAATTCAGGACCTCTAATGTACTATCTAATGAATGTAAGTTCATTACAGAAATTTTCGTTCTTCGAAAGGAAACTTTTTCCATTCCAGAGAAGAGAGTCAGAAATAAACACTTTCTGTATTACATCTGGAGCTTATTCTACCATGGTTACAGGCTTATACCATGACAGTAAGAAAGCAAAGCCATGACAGAAATACTGCACAGGGCAGAAGTACTTCAAGGGTTATTTCATGAATCAATATCCTTAGGAAGACAAAAAAACAACACACAAACACACATCAATATTATCTTATTCTGTAAACCAATAATCAAGTGTCTGTTCTATTTTGGAGCTAAGTATTTAGATGTTTGGAAGGTGAATAAATTATGATACTGGTCAGGAAGAGGTAGCCTCTAAGAAAATAGTTGTCAGGAGTACCTCTTTTACAATTCTACAGATCTTGCTACTATTTATTTGTGAGAACTATTGCAGATAACAGAAAGGTTCAAAAAGAGACAAACTAGAAAACTCAGGCCTAAATTTTCATTGTTGCCACAATAATCTCAAAAGGAACAATCTAAGGAGTGGCAATCAAACTTTTGCAGTTTTGTGATCATAATCCAGATTTTTGTCCTCCTCCACCTACAAACATCAAACTTTTACTAGCCACAGCACTTTGAGTGTATTGGGCACTTTTTGGAGTGCAGGGGAGATGCGAGAAGACAAACATCCTCTGTTTTTTTAATCTTAGGAAGATACTAACTCCTCTAACTGCCAACAGGTAAACTGAACACTGGCACTGTGTGCCTTAGCTCCCTTCATGGGGCCCATGGAAAGCAGCTTTGAAGCCTCTGAAGCACCAACATGAAATACCTTCATCATGAATATGCCCTGTAACACCTACGCCTTCCTAATTATCCCCACAGTTAGGCAGCTAGAAATTCCTCCCTCCTCACCTTCCTCTTCTTAAGAAAGCTCAATCTCACATAACTTTTTTTTATACCACAAGAGTTGTTATTATAGAAGAGGAATTAAAACTATCCATGCATATATACAGAGGAGTCTAAGTCTGAAAAAAGACCAATTGCTCTTCTCTCCCTCTAAGAAAAAAATCTATAGAAATTGCTTTTAAATGCTGCTGTAACTCTGAGACACAGAAAACAAAGTGAGGGTGGTTGCAAATATTAGCAGGAACACAGTATGAGGTTATTACTTTGTGAACATGATTTAATCATTCTGGAGATGTCCCAAGTCTTGGTTCACCTGGCCTGGAAGTCACAGCCTACACCATACTCGTCCCCACAACACAGCAGGTTTGTCTTCAGCTCTATTTCTATACTTGATCAATATGTTCAAAACTATTTTCAAAACTATTATGAAATGACAGTTGGTTTTGCTGTGAATTTTCTCAGCTTCTGTATCATTCATCTCTGACTTAGTCATTTGTGGTGGTTTTACTTTAGGTGCAAGTAACGGAAAATTAGCATTAACCTAGCGTAGTTAAGCTAGAGCCTAACTCCAGAATCAACCCTCAATGCTGATAAACACAGGCTAAAAAGTTTGCTTAGTTGTTTCCCTGTATTTCCTTGTTCCTTCTTCTACATAATGAACATTCTCTGCTCAACTGTGATCGGTTCCTGATCTTTTCTTCCAACATGCAGAACACCCAAGCTACAGTTACAGTAGTGACACAATATCCACATGATCTAAAACACCCCATCCATGACCACACTGAAAGTCACAGGAAGAGAAACTCACAATTTGCTTAACAGTTTGGGAACCATCATTTTCCACACAGTATCTATACTGAAGACAGTTTTCCTCTTTTCCTTGGAACAGAATGAAAAAGAATATATTTTTAGAGAACAGCAAATTGGAAAAGACAGTTGAAGGGACAGATTATTTGTTGACTGTGTTAGGAGGGGAAAAAAAGCCTGGTAACATGGAGTATATCTTACTTTAGATATTGCACAGCAAGTTATTAATACTTACTGTAATAGGTCAGGTGAGAAGGGTATTTGCCTATCACCAAACTATATTAATTAGGTTTGCTACTGAGAGGATGGGAACACTGCATCACTGTTGACCTGATGTACCAGTAAGATCTGCACAGTCTGGGAACTGCCAGGCATTTTTAATCAAGAGCTCTCAACCAAAAAAAAAAAAAAAAAACCACGGGAGAGGGAGAAACTTAAATTCCTGAAAATTAGTTTGGATTTGCTTTACTTTCTGATACATTGCTAATGAAAACAATATAAATTAGAAAGGAAACTTCAACATACTAACTTTGTATTTATTTATCCCTGCTTTTTGGACAATAGTGAATAAGATGAACGAAAATCCACATATTCTAAACAAGAATAACAAGTCCTAAAAGTTTCTCAATAGGCCTTTATAACTGCTTCTATTTCCTCTAGTCTTCTCAATTACCAGTGGATATATCATTCTCACATTTACCCAGTGGTCTAATTTCTAAGCAGTACATCCATATCCCGTGGGTCAGTAAGACTTTTTATATACATGAAACAAATATGGGGCTTTGGTGTTTGGACCAGATACTAATTCACAGATGGAATCCCAAAAGCATCTGCTTTTTGTGTTAGGTTAACAGCTTCTGAATGCTAAAGATTCACTTACAATGTAAAAGCACGAAGGAGTACTGTCAAAGGATAACATGAATCTTTGTGCTGCACATTTCCTGGGAAATCAATGCATATCTTCTACACACCATGCTGGATTAAAATATCAATTTCCCAAGCCTATCAGAAAACAGCAACCCCTTTCTAGAACACCATTTTTTATCAGAGAAAAAACAGTCTGACTTGAAAGCGGAATTCAGTTCAAAATCCTGCTGAAAAGAAATCATCACTGTTCCGAAGAATACAGAAAAATAAGTACTGATGAGAAATACTCCTTACCAATTATATGTAATACAAGTACTGCATGACCCTTTTTTATATTTCCAATAAGCAAAGTTGCTTGGTTTGAACTAAAGTTGTCTTCTTTACAAGTCAAGTCAGGACCTACATAGAGGCTACAAGATCCAGGTCTGAAAGTTAAAACAGCAACAGTTTGAAGAAAGCTAATGCTTGTCAAATGGACATTGCATTCCACCTACCTCTTACGTCAGGCTTCTGAATGTGCAAACAGACATCCCTTACCTGACGCTTGCTTACTTGTTTACAGATTCTCTGAAATTAATGCATAGCATCTAGACAGATTCCTAATGTTGCATTCTTAAGGAACTTATGTATTTTTAATGTAAGGAACAGAACAGCAGATCTTCCAGTCAATCCCTTCTGCAAATGTTTAAGCACTCACCTTCCATTCATTACACTGGCAGGTAGGCTCACCCTCTGGCTGGGGAAGGCTTTTCAGGGGCAACTGGATCATAAAACCAATTCCCTTTTTGTGTAACACTTTATGACAATGAAGCAGTTATTTAGAAAAGCAGCACACTGGGAGAGAAATGTTTCACAACTTCTCTGGTAACTACATTCAACATCTGCACTGAATTATAACAGAATTAATATATATACCTCTGAGAATATGAAAAGCACTTCCCTAAGACTTGGAAGAGAGATTTAGTAAGAGAATGTCTTAAAACCACAGCTGTTAAAGCGTCCCAAGTCCCTCTTTGTATTTTTACTTTCAGGATAAGGGCTGATGTGTAGAAATATCCCTCCAAATTCAGAGATGTGACCTTCTTCATTTTGCCCCATTCTACATCTAAGTGAAATACATTATTTTAAAGATATTTTGGTATTATTGAGCTACAATGGATAATCCAGTATAGGCATTGTTGTTGCATTTGTTCCTGTGAAAGTAATTATTGTGTCAAAGGAGGTGCTGCCAATGCAGAAGCAAAAAGCGCACTCTTATGAGCAGCAAGGGGAGTCTGTATGGGTATGCCTGACTTCATCCATCTGAAAAGTTCCACTTGCCTGTGTGCCTCACTTGCAGAAGCTGTGCTCTGCCAAATGATGCACAGCAACATCTACTAAGTTCTGTGCTCAAAATGATCCTCCTCATTCACAGTCAACAGTCAAGGTCAATCAAAATAAACAGTTCTGAAATAACTCAGGACTGTAAAGATGAAAAATACCCTGTACCACTTACATTCCTGATACGTCATCATTTCTAGACCGTGTCTCATGTTTCTCAACGTAATAGACTGTTACGCTGCTGAAATACTGTATTTTCTGTTAGGAAGCACTTAGGGAAAATACATTGCATTTTGATATTAATATTTGAGTTTGGGCTGCACTGAGTGCAAAATATAAGGCTATCTGCTTTAAATTTCTTTGAATGCAACAGGTAGTCACTGGAAACATGCAAAAGCAGTGGGAATTTCTTATGTAACAGGAAAAGAAAAAGAAAAGAAAAAAGCAATTGTTATATATTTATACGTTAATAAATGCAATTAATATAATTCTCACCATGGAAGTGCTGTTTTGAGCCATTCTGGGGAAGCTGACATTTGGTTGAGAGGACTTAATGGACTTACTACAGCAGAAAACAGCATGGATAAAACAGAGAAGGTCCATGGAAAGAGAAAGCTTAGGTAGCAAAGGCTTTCAAGTCCATCCACAGCAAGAATGCAGCTCTGAAAGACTCCTTACACATGCTCTCTCCAGCAGCAGTCATTTTAATTATGACAGAATGGGTGGAATGAAGAACTCAGTAAAGTAACAGCAGCACGCTTTCCAGTACGGCAACCACAGCCACAGTTTCCAGGAACAGAAAACCAAAGTACATGGAGAACTGTAGCACTCAAAATCTTCATCATAACATACCATACGGCTTCCTTATAAAAAAATATAGCCTAACATGTCACAGAAATAATATGTAGTGCGAGGGTCCTGGAGATTCAGGGACCACATCAACAAATATTCACACAGACCTCATTTCCTTCAGCATAAGACTGTGCAGAATAAAGAAGTCAGTTTCCCAGTCAGTCCTTCATCTCTAAACCCCGAGCAAGTTTCCAAATCTCTGACTGCACTAGTAGGCCTTGCTCACAACTTGTCTAGAGAACCATGCTGCAGGCTAGCTGCCCTACCACCACTTTAGCCTTATGCTTACTGGTCTTGGAAGATAATGTTGGATAATTGTTTTAGCCTCTGCCCAGTGCAGCTCAGTCATGCATTCAGAAAGGACTCAAAAATATCTACTACAGAATTTTGCCATCAAGATTTCTTCACCTCTTTCCCGGAAGAGTTTGGGGCTCTTTGCGCAGCTCAAGATTGGTGCACGAGACATGATAAGGTATTAAAGTGCACAAAGACTGACTACACCTGGCCCGTGATGGGTATTTAACTACAAACTGAGGATGATAACTATCCATCAACACTGCAACAAGGAGATGACACCTGGCCACTATTATCACAGGACACTGAAGGGCACAGACAACAGGCTGGAAAATCCCAAAGCAATGATGTGTGATGCCGGGCTGTCAGCTGGCAGACTGCCACAAAGGTCCACAGTACAGCTGCACCCACATCATTAACATATGTTGATATGCCATGATTTTTACCACATTCTAAGGGTAAAGGGTAGTGAAAAATAGTTTTCAGATCTATGATAACCGTGTCCTAAACTTCCCCATACATTTTACTCATTTCCTCTTCATTTTGCTTCAGCCTGTCATCAAATGAAGTAAAATTTAAGGACAGAGCTGACATTTACTGCAATTCTCATCTTTTAATATGTTTACAGGGTATTGCAGCAAATTACAAACAGGAAAGTGAGAGAAGCCATAAGCAGGCAATAATGACCGAGGAAACTGGAGAATGGCAAGTTTATAAGGATTCCCTGATTCAGCTTTGCCAGCTGTCAGAAAGCAAGTGTGAAATTAAATCCAATTCACACACTATGCACAATTAGATTAGATTAAAGACAATCTGTCATCCTAAACTGTGAAAGGCTTTGCTGGCTAGTAGTGAAACTTCAAAAACTCTTTCATGCATCATTTGGTATTTCATTTCACCCCTTATTTCTGAGGAGTATGACAGATGTAGCAGAAAAATTCTTGAACAGTGATGGTAATTATTATTTACTTTTCCTCCATCTGACTGCATTCTTAACTTATTCCTCTTGTGAATCAAGCACATGGAGCATCAACACAATAAATACCGGGTGCATACAGAATGCCAAAATACGGTGAGTAGCCAGAGTCCATCTCAGCAGAATCCACAGGAAATATCAAGCTTTCAATGAGGTAGGCAAGCTGAGTGATTAGTAATCAAGAATTTCATATTTGCCGTTAACATTGAGTTTTCCAATTCCATACAAACTTAAGTTACGGTAGAGAATATGCAGTAAACCAACTGCAAAGAATCTCAGTTAACTTTCTCGCTCGGATACTATTTAGAGAGACCATCACACCTAAAGCATGACCTTGTCCATCAGACTGCTTACAATTTACAGTAAACTCATTTGGCAGAAGATCAGAACAATTTGTTACCTTGAGGTGGGCTGGCTGCAAAATATGTTCATTCATCCCACCAGAGCGTAAAACCTCTACAAGTTAACTTTAAGAGTCTTACAGAAAAAAAGCAGTGTTTTTCACCTCTTCTTCACATCCAAGTGAAATTAAACATGACCTTTAGCACCTGGTAAAATTGTATACAGAGCCTGAGAAAACCTCTGCTTAACTGCTTCTAAGCAGAAGATGTAATGCAGAAACTTCACTCAGAAAACATGAGAAAGAGATATAAATAGGAAATGAGCCACAGGTGAGAAATGAGAAAAGGGTGACTAAGTACACCAGAAAGATCCATTGATTAATCAGACTCCAGTACAGAGGTGTTTGTACACCAGGACCAATGCATTGCACAAAAATTTGTGGTTTTTTTCTGATTATGGCTGCTTGCTGTTCAGTATTCACTTCCACTTTAGTTCTCCTTATTCTCTATATTCTTTATTGTATGGTAACACCAAAGCGCTCAATCAACAGGGCCATACACAACAGACACAACTGAAAGTGGTTACTGTCCGAAAGACAGCACAGACAAAAGCTATAAGGGACCCTGATGTGATAGACATATTCATTTTCATTGCCCATTATATGAAAAAGGATTATTTTGTAATTAAAATGCACAAATGGCCACTGCAGTTGACTTGAGCTAATTTAAATGCACAACAGTGATAAAAATGGTTAAAAAAGTGTGGTTTCATTATTCTTCCACACCTTGCCTGTTTATTTCCACCTTTATTTTTTCCACCACTTTTACATGGAATTGGGTTGAACTGAGTCAGATTTTTTTAAGGTAATATGGTTCTTTCCTTCAGCTAGATAAATTGTGTTAACCAGTTCTCTGATTCTGCTCACTCTGTGGCCATGTGTATTAATCTAGGAGTGGCTCAAGAGCAGGGCTACAAGGCAGTGCCAGAGATGAAAAGAGGGATGATGCTCCACTCTTTCACCAGTGGTTTGCATGTATGTAAGGTTAAGTGGTTCACAAATGACACACCCAGTTACACACTGCTACCACTGAGCTATTTATCTGAGTATGTTTCAGTCAAAACAGGAATAGCATCACAACTATTTCCTTGCCCACAATCAACTTGTCCTTTTAGACCAATTCACAGTGTAACATCACTTTACATTTTAAATGCCCAGTGCAATGCAGGTACACATTTAAGGGCTTTCACAAGCCAGGCCACTCTTGTGAAACAGAGCTTTATCGACAAACAGCTTATCCCATCTATGTTGTTAGCCTATTGGTCTAACTATATGTCAGATCCTAACCTGCAGCCATGTCCCCTCCAGCCTCTGCCAGGACACTATTTCCAGTCTTGAAAAGGAAATACCGCGCTATATTCGGTGTTACTCTCATTAAAGTGTCCTCATGTTTAAATAAATGGACAAGGATTCCCACATCATTAGGCACGTGTGCAGCACTGAGACTGACAGCTTCAAGCTTGTTTGCACACTCTAGGAATGATGATGTTAGTGGAGCCACTGTCATATGTATACAACAGCAGCTCTGTACAGCTAACCAGAAGCAGAGTTGCTTCCCTCATTTCCTGGGAATCTACAGAATTACAGGGTGGGGGTGCAGGGGCTCGGAAATAATTACAAAATAAGCTAAAGGTACTTGAAAATCTGAAGCCTGTTTCTCAAACTTAAATCCAATTTGTTTATAAAGTAACATGTTTTCTGAAGGTACCTGAGTTTCCATGCTTATTCTTAGAATTTAACATCAGGAGAGAAACAAGCAATTCTTTAAGTATTTTCTAAATGCTTCAAAAGCACTTGTAGTCATAATGCATCTATTACCATGAGTACATATTACTCTTGTGAAGGCCAAATACTTCTTGTATAACAGTTCTATTGCTGTATTTAAACCACTCATCTAAAAACAAAATCAACCCCCAAAACCATTAAAATTCCCCTCAGGCTCCCTGTCACAATCCTATCCAAACACAGAATGTATTTACACACTGTGCCGTTTGTGACATCATACATATACACAAGATATCCAAAGATTTCAAAGCACATCCAAATAAAATCTCCAGAATAAATGTATAAAATGTAACTGTAAAGAAGCCCTAATTAGATTGGTTAAAAGTTGGTGGGCCATGACAAATATTCAAACCAAAGAAGGTAATAAGTTTTGTTACCACAAACTGGCAAGCTCATCATAAAGCACTAGAAGTTTATGCAGCCATTTTGTAAATACACATGGTTCCTTTGCCTCTAAAAGGTAATATATAACGTACATCTTATAAGTTGCCTATAGCAAAATGACAGCCAAGATAATCAGACGAGAACAAAAAGCTTCTTGGTCGTATTTTGATGTCAGATGGCACATTTAAAGATTCATTAAGTCAGGCAATGTATTGAATTATAATATATTTTCAGACTAAAAATTAATTCCCAATTTTTATTTTCCTCCTACTGGAACATCATAACTGATACGGAATGAAATACTAGGAAACAAGTGGAGATTATAAAAAGTAATTACACATCTCACTGCAAACCATTTACTGTTTAATCATTTGAAGGAATCTTAATATATTGTATGCATAGTAATACTGCCAAGATGCAAAAGACAGATAAAACACCTACCGTGCAATTCAAATTTTTTGTATGTGTGTATCAAGGTCTAACACCTTAGAAATACCTGTTCTCTTTCTATCTTCACTGGACAACCTTAAACCCTGAAAAGGATCACTACTTCCATGTATTAGATTCATGCAGTTTACTACTAGCCTACCTGTTCTTAAATCATCGGGAAAACCATGTTCCTTACACTAATGAGGACTTATTCTCTAAGCAACAAAAAAAGCAGTTGCCACGCGACAAGAATGAGATCAGCAACCTGCAACATCTTCACACACATACAAACTGGATGTGCTGTCACAGATTATCTCCTTCAGGCAGATGAGACTGAACTGCTCTTATTTAACATACTCGTTCTTGCTGAATGTCCCTTCTTCATTTGCCCATTCAGTGCGTGCTAAACATCGTTTATGGCTGAGCTCTGTAACTTAAGACTGTTTTACAGTTCCTTTATTTTCAGTCTGTTAAACCACATCAATGAAATTTTAAAAAGGAGGGAAACATTTATAATACTTCATTCATATTAATGCATGTCCCTGGCTGCATGTGGAAAGACAATCAGAAAAGATTAAGATTAATAAGCACAGAGAAACTGAAGTCAAACGAGAACAGGAAAGCTGGTACACACTTTCTATCAATTCTAAGTTAGAAAATGTCAGCAAACATGAGAGTGTCTATGGCGTGGCTGATACTAAATTTTCATCAACATAGTGGAGGTGCTAACCAGTGGGAAGGTAAAACTATGGCCAGAAGAAAAACAGAACCTTCACAGCAATTTAAAGAACAGAGGTACACAGCTGTTTTTACTGGAAGGACATAGTGTGCTTACTGACATAGCTATGTCCAAAGTGTAACCAATTCCATAAATAAAACCAAAAGGAATCCATCTTTTTGTCAAGCCACAGCACTCAGACCATCTCTCAGCATCATCTTGGCAATGCGGTGCATTTCCAAAAACGCTAAGGAGAACTGAAAGCCATGTGAAATGCATATCTGAAATAACCCTCAAGAGAAATATTTTTTGAGGAGAAAACACATTTCAGGAAATGGAGGAGACAGCAACCTGCACCAAAGACCACAATAAACCTCTGCAACTATCGTCACTCATTCAAATTAATAACACCTTAGAGAATATGTATATAATCCAGATACATATTTCATGTCCAACTAACACATAAGCAGTACATAGTAATAAACAAGACATTTCTGTAAAAGCAAAAAAATAAAAAAATCTCAGCTAAGTAGATGCAGCCTAAATTTCTGAAGGAGAATCTTCTCATAGATAGGACGCAGAAAACTCATGAAAATTCAAGACTGGAAGATGAGTAGGGAGATAACTGTAAAACTGAAATGCTACAGAAGGCAGCACAATCAGGGAAGCAATGTCCTTTAATTTATTAAGGCACATCACAAAGCATATATGATGGAAGTGCTAAACTCTGCTAGCATGAGCAGAGCTTCAACATTTTACCATTACATTAGCAAGGATTACATGAATAAAATGCCCAGTTCTAAGCAACGGCAATCTTCAATGCTTAACTCTTTTCTCTACCTACCTGGAACCAAGGTGCTCCAAGGTAAGACTTTCATAATTTCACCACATTTCAAAATACAGGCTCATTTAAGAAACTTCTGTAATTCTAATATTCTGTATGACTACCCACATAAAGGCCCAAGTAGTTTATACCATAATGAAACAACTTTTAAAAATAAATAAATAAAGGGTGGTGGAAGAGTAAGGATATTTTATCTCTGCAATGACAGCACACTCCTAGGATGTACACACAGGAAGGGTTCTGATGTCCCATGCTGAGGAGAGGCAGGTTTCCTCACTCTTCCTCCACATCTGTGCAGTAACATTACTGGAATAACGGGACAGAACAACACCCACTGCTCTTCACAGGTTTAAGAGACTGTCTGCGCTCCCTAAAAGCCACTTAGCCCAAATTACTCGTCTCATTAGAAAACAAGAGTGCCAAATCCTAATTTATATCCATGTCACTCCTTTCAGTTATGTTAAATTATTGACAGATGAAAATTGCAAGAATTATCAATGCTCCAACTTCAAGAGAGAAGCCAATCATCAGGACAAATTAGGGAAGAGCTTGACTTTGACACAGGGTGACTAGACAGACAAACAAAAGAAAACAGAAGTTCTTTTTACATTCTCTGAAGCTAATGGTAAAGGGCACAGTACAGAATGAGACAGGCAAACACTACTCAAAGGTCAGTCTCTGCTCTGGCAATGCCCCTAAAAAAATTTCTTCCTCTCTCCAAAAAGGACAATCAAAACCATGTTTGAACTGAATGTCCTAATGTAACACTGAAGGAATGACAGCCTATTGTAACTAATGAAATGCAGTCCACATCTGCACAAATCTGATTACTAAGCAACAAACAACAGCTGAAACAATCTTCATATAATATTCATGTGTAATCTTCTATGTTCATACCCTTACAGGACAGAATGCAAGGTCCCAAATTAATGATAAATGACAATAAATAATCAATTTTCTCCTCTTCCTCTACAGGAGTATCTGTTTTAAGTTCAGTTATGCAGAAAATTATGTTCAGAGGCTTCTGTAATTCAGGGCTGTGGAGCTACCTAAGTTTCTGCAGAGTAATTCCAACTTCTGAAGAAATCTTCTGCAGAAAATCAACTTCCAANCTCTTGACAGGATACACATCTTTAAAAAGCATAAACTGCATCTACACTGAGGAACCACTTAATAACCTAAGCCAGTACCCTGGATGCGGAAGAAATCAGTTTAAACTTGCTCATTTCAGCTCAACTCTGGTCTCTGTAACTCCAGAACTGAATTTCTGGCATTCAAAAGGAATTTTCAAGAATTGATTCTTTTGATGCACATAACCATTGCTCCTATATGGATGCACATAATAAGTATGTACCAATAAAAATATCACCAGCATAGCAGTTGCATGCATCTGTCTTAGAGGTAAGACACAGAGAAAGAACAAGAACAATTTTAAATGTGGTACATTAATTTGCTACAGAACTTAGGGAATTCCTACCAGTAAAATTTATCAGCCTATGTCCCACAGTTGTTAAGATCTCCTTACAGCGTATGTGTACTATAACCTTTTTTTTCAGCAGCCATAGTGTAGGAAGCACTATGTGATTTTCATCCTACTGCACATACCCATTCCTTACTGGGTAATGCAGCTTATTTTCATGATAACAAAAAACCTGCACAATCTTCTCATAGTTCTCCTTCCTAGTGACATTCAGGATGCAGTGGACATCTCCAATTTGTACCTCCTACTTGCATGTTTTGCAACTTTGATAAACTTATACTTGACCAAAAAAATTGTATGGAAACATGTCTCTTGACAGATTTTATGCATGTCAAATTTTGTCACAAAACAACTTCTTTATATGCTATATGTGTTATGAAGAAATGGAAATATGATTTCTTAACATTATTTAAAAATTTCAATAATTATGCAGGTGGAGTTTACTTTTACTTCCCTTTACTACAAAACACTGAGGAGCTGACACAAAAGCAGTTGAGGATGTTTAACACAACCTTTCAGAGCCTTTCGTCTTCCACAGCTCATCCCAACCTCATGGTTTTTACCCACTTTTTCTTCTAGAATTCAAAACTAGCTCCAAAATCAAGGTAACCAAAATTCACATTTCTTTGGATACTCAGCACACTCCCAAGGGTGTGACACAGCAAGTACAACCAAAACACTGTTTAGGGTATTTCCATTAGATTTGGGAAGGTGCTCTCTAAGATATTTACCTGGAATACTGAAACAGAGCTACTGTATAATTTCCTTAAAACATAACTACAGACAGAGACAGAACAAGGTCCAAAATGTGCGTTCCTGTCTACTTAAAATAATCATAAAACATATGTAAATATGACAAGAAAATTTATCTCTGAGCAAGAAAAGCTGTTTTCTGAATCTGAATTTGCAATGGCTTCCTGGGTAGCTTGGGTGAGATAGTTGTCTTTTTCAATTTTATGTCTGCAAGACTGGAATAACTTTACTTACTCCACAGGGGTGTTAAAAGAATTAATTTGTGTTTGCACAGTTACCTTGAAGATGAAAATTGCTATTTAAATGCTAAGTGTCACATCACATAAATAAGCAAAAACTAAACACTTGAACTAATCCAAAATAAGGCTATCCCCTCCCCATCTACAGACCAACACAGGATCTGAAAGTACCATTCTTTCATCCCCTGGCATGTCTCAAAAGGAAACAGCAAGTGCTTATCAGTCCTTACTGCCTCAAATCCTACTTGCTGCTCACTGATCCTGTGATATACATTTCACAGCATGTAAGATGTGCTTACTGTACTTGTAACACAAATACTAACATTTAAAATGAGTTTTACTGAGAAAAGTATATTGACACAAATCAAAGTTTTAATCAATCAGGCTTTCCAGGTGTAGCTACTGTGAAGTTCCCTAAAGGAACTCACAGCGATTTTGTATATTCCACAAATCTCCCAAAGAGAAAATGAAAGAAAATTCTGTCTACAGTTCTTTGTCCATACTCATTTATTTCTAAGGTCTATACAGGGTACAGGGAACAAGAGCTTTGAAGGCACCTTACCAAACCTGAAGCAGCAAGTGGTTTACACTCCCTTTTTACTCTGCAATATCTTGTCAGCCTTCTCTTTGTCTTCACTCATACTCACTTCCATCTCCAAATACTGATTCCATCACTTCTCACTCTCTACAAAGCTAATCTCTTCCTTCCTTTTTAAAGAAGTGAACAGAAATTACCCCGTCCTACAAGATACACTAATTACCCAAATACTGCTCTCCTCCTCCATCTGAGGCTTTAGCCAAGAAAACATCACTGTGTAAGATCTACAGTATTCAGGTAAAATTAAGACAACAGTCGCCGCCAGAGGCTGAGACTTTCCTGCCTTTTTCCAATGCCCTGATCAATGACCACATCTCGAGACAGGGATCCCAGCTGTCTTGCCTCACTCCCATCTAGAATTGTATCATTGGCCGCAGCGTCCCAGATTCGGAGCAGCCAGGTCAAGATGGACTCGTTCTGCTGTCGTGTGAATTCCCTCCTGAGCTCACGCAGCTCGCCCAGGGATAGGGAGCGGGTGATTATTTCTGGCTCCGTTTCTTCTGCTTGATGTGAAGGTCCTGCCTCTTCCTCATCATTCACTATACGAACTGGTTTGGTCTTTGATTTTCTTTTCTGGACGGGGGCAACCGATACCGGTTTCTGTTGTCCTGCCGGCTCCTCCACGGTTTGTGTGGACATGGTGCTGGTTGATTTGTTTCCCTTTCCCTCTGGCTCAGCCATAGTCTGGG